>CM032919.1:2687575-3287575 GCA_019202795.1 Arabidopsis thaliana x Arabidopsis arenosa | reverse complement strand
AGAAAGTTGTTGTTTAGTGTTAAGATAGTTTGGATTCAACTTCCACGTTTGATCCATTGTTTATCAGTCTCTTTCGCGGTGTTTCGTTAGCCTAACTGCAATAACCAAGTGTTTTGAGCATTGGATTTCTGAACTTTTGTTATTTCAGTGTTCTTATCTTTTTCTTTTTGTGATTTTTCATACAGTTCTCCTGTCAATCTAAGATCCTCCTGTATTGCTTTGTTGGCCATTTCCCTGGTTGTGACGACTTAATACGCTTATGAAGTTCTTCTCTTCCTGCGAATTTTAGTCAGGAAGGAGTTGAACTAAGATTTGAGATGGAGATATCAGCTCTTCTTACATCTGCCGGGATTAATATTTCGATATGCATAGTGCTTTTATCACTTTATTCTATACTTAGGAAACAGCCATCCAATTACTGTGTATATTTTGGCCGAAGGCTTGTTTGTGGTGGGGCTAGACGTTATGATCCTTTTTGGTATGAGAGGTTTGTGCCATCTCCAAGTTGGCTTGTGAAAGCATGGGAAACTAGTGAAGATGAGTTATTAGCTGCTGCTGGTCTTGATGCTGTGGTCTTCCTTAGGATGGTCCTTTTCAGGTTACCGAAAAAACTCTCCCAAATGCTTTTTGTTTGTTCTGCTTCTTGTTTTCATAACACCCTCACAATTGGTTTTACTTTGGATATATTTTTTTTTTTTCTGCAGCATTCGTATTTTCTTTATAGTTGCTGTTATTTGCATCGCCTTTGTGCTCCCTGTTAATTATTATGGGCAACCGATGGTGCATAAGGAAATCCATTTGGAGTCATCCGAAGTGTTCACAATCGAAAATCTTAAAGAAGGCTCCAAATGGTAAATGTGATATTGTTTTTGTCTCTACCTACGTCTCTTTGAAAGATGTTACTCTATGCAGAGAGTGTTAAGTGCTGATTTTTTTCTTATTACATGTATTGCTCTCAGGCTGTGGGTTCATTGTCTTGCACTGTACATTATAACCTCAGCGGCATGTCTTCTTCTTTATTTTGTGAGGACCTCGTACCCTAGTTTATCTCATGCATACATAAAATACGTACTCTTGATTCCTCCATTTTATCTTCTCTTTAGTTTTTTTCCCAACCTTTTGACATTTTTTGATACTGTAGGAGTATAGGACCATAGCTAAAATGAGGCTTGGACATATTACTGGATGTGCCTCAAAGCCAAGTCAATTTACCGTTCTTATCCGTGCTATTCCATGGTCTCCTGAGCAATCTTACAGCGACACACTGAGCAAATTCTTCACAAATTACTATTCATCAAGCTATGTGTCCCACCAAATGGTCTACCATAATGGCATCATTCAGAGACTGTTGGTATGTATTCTTCTGGGACCAGTCAGTTTAAACTAAACTATTATTCAGCCCACCTTTCCTCTTGGTTTACTTGTCAGATTAAAACTGTCACCCAGAAATTCTAGAAAAAATCTGTTATTGCTCTTTGTGAGATGTGAAATTTTGCCAGCTTTAAGTGTTCTTCTTCTTCTTCTTTCAGTATGCAATTTTGTTGATAGCTTTTGTAGTTAGTACTTCATGGTTCTGAAGTATCATTTGCTGCTTGGATGTTATAAAGGGTTATTTGTTTGATGACTACATGCAGAGATTTATGATTATATTTAGAACCGTAGATATAATAATTATACTTAGTTCGAGTATCAGCTAAAAGGGAATACAGGTTAGACGCATTCTTGGAGTATAAAAGGATCTTCTAGAGGAACCCTGTATGTAGTTTCTCATAGGTTATCTGTCAGCATGTTGAATTAAAACAGTAGTTAGAAATTGGGTAAATGATATGTGGATGGTTTGTCCTTGTGATTACATATTGAGATTCATTGTACCGTGTCAAGAATAAGTGTGACCTATAGATCATTAAAATTTCTGTCTCAGCGTGAGGCGGAGAGGATGTGCCAGACTCTAAAACACGTTTCTCCTGAAATCAATTGTAAACCGAGTTTGAAGCCATGCATCTTTTGTGGAGGACCTACAGCCACAAATTCTTTTCATATCCTATCTAATGAGGCGGACAGTGTGAAAGGAATGGAGCTTGGTGAGTTGACTATGACTACGACAGAGCAAGTAAGGAATTCTTCTGACTTTCCCTGATCTAGGCATAGGATGTGGTTATGTGTTTTATAAGATCCACTGCATTTTTTTCACCTGATCCTGAAAGAGTGACTTTGTTAACCTTTACTGGGATAAAAACTGAACTATGAAAGTGGCAGTTCAATTGTCCGATACTTCTGAGACTGTGAAGTTTGGTTTCCTCTGTTCAGTTGTAAACCATCATTTATAATCTGTAGTACCAGTGTACCATATGCTACAATCTCGTCCATTAGGATTTGCACTTTTGTGTTATAGTTTAGAAATAGCAGTTCTTAATGTCAAATGGTCACAATATAGATAGATAACTAAAGCCACAAAAAGTTCTACGTTTTGCAGGAACGTCCAGCTGCTTTTGTGTTTTTCAAAACACGCTATGATGCTCTTGTTGTTTCAGAGGTTCTACAATCATCAAATCCTATGCTATGGGTGACAGACTTAGCTCCAGAACCTCACGATGTGTATTGGAAGAATCTCAACATTCCTTATCGACAACTTTGGATACGGAAAATAGCAACCCTTGTTGGTGCAGTTGCTTTCATGTTTGTGTTTCTTATTCCCGTGACCTTCATTCAAGGGCTGACTCAACTAGAGCAGCTGTCTCACGCATTTCCTTTTCTAAGAGGCATCTTGAGGAAGTGAGTACCCTGCAGGTTCCTTACGCATGTATATATATATATGGTTTTGTTTCTTCTGGACATGATATTAGAATTGGCATTAAAAAGTAGGCGGAACTCCTGTGCAGTATAGAACACACGAGCCTTCTCTATATCTTTCAAACTATCAGAGAAATCAAAATTTTATGTTCTTGATTTGTTTTATCATCTTTCAAGTTATTCAGCCACTCAAACCATTTTGCAGGCAGTTTATAAGCCAGGTCATCACAGGGTACTTACCCAGTGTGATCTTGATTCTATTTTTCTATGCCGTTCCACCATTGATGATGTATTTTTCGGCCTTGGAGGGATGTATTTCACGGAGTATAAGGAAGAAGAGTGCTTGCATCAAAGTCTTATATTTTACCATTTGGAATGTGTTCTTCGTGAATATTTTATCGGGGTCTGTTATCAGGCAACTGAATGTCTTTTCTAGTGTCAGAGACATACCTGCACAACTTGCAAGATCAGTGCCAACACAGGTAATTTACCCATAGTTCTTTTACATTTCAGAGCAAAAGTTTGATTTTTTCCTATTGTTCATGTTTCTACAGTCTCTTGAACATTAGCTAGGTTACATTTTGCCAAGATCTTGCAGCTTTCGGATTGGACATAGTGTTTTCTTGCGCTGGAACTTTATTAATTTGTTCTTTTTCCTCGTTCCATGATAAACTATTATATATCAGAGATATTAAAGCCCACTGGATGAATTTTACTCATTGTATAGCCTCATTTGGGATTGAGCTTTTCTGGTTGCTTAATGACCTCCATAGCATATAAGCACCTTCTTGTGTTTCATATTTATTAGGAAAAATGAAAATGTATCATTGATTCTGAATATGTCTTTAACCATGTATGCAGGCTGGCTTCTTCATGACCTATTGTTTCACATCTGGTTGGGCCAGTTTGGCTTGTGAAATAATGCAGCCTATGGCTCTTATCTGGAATCTGGTAGCAAAAGTTGTTACCAAGAACGAGGATGAGTCATATGAAACACTTAGGTTCCCATACCACACCGAAATTCCTCGGCTGCTTTTGTTTGGGCTCCTGGGTTTCACCAATTCAGTCATAGCACCACTGATACTGCCGTTTTTGCTGATATACTTTTTCCTTGCATATCTCATATACAAAAATCAGGTAAGTGATCCATAAGTTCTCTGATCTTTTTACATAATATCACAGTTAATCACTATCAAAGCATCATAATGGACTTGTATCTAATTTGTGAAAGCTTAGTTACTTTGTGAACTGCATGTTTTAGATGGAAATTTGATTTGTGCTTTTGGAGTGATTGCTTCTGCAATGTTTATAGTCATGTATAATGTGATAAGAGGCAGTAGTAGTGCCAGGCTCATGCATTATTTTTAAAAGAAAATCCTTTTTATAGACTTTCTTAGCCTTAACAGAGTTGTTTCTATTTGCAGATACTCAACGTGTATATTACAAAGTACGAAAGCGGTGGACAATACTGGCCTATTTTCCACAACACAACAATCTTTTCACTGATCTTGACACAGATTATAGCTTTGGGTTTCTTCGGATTAAAGCTATCAACGGTTGCTTCGGGTTTCACTATACCATTGATTCTTCTCACTTTGCTTTTTAGTGAATACTGTCGGCAGAGGTTTGCTCCCATTTTCAACAAAAATCCTGCCCAGGTAGATTAAATGTAACCAAAACCTTTGATGTTCCTACTGCAGTTTATGCGTCTTCTAGGTTCTTGATAGATGAATTTTTCAGGTTCTCATAGATATGGACAGGGCTGATGAAATCTCAGGAAAGATGGAAGAGTTACATAAAAAATTGCATAATGTATACTCGCAGATACCATTACACTCTGAGAAATCATCGAGTAAAGCTGAATGCAGTAATCCTTTCAAAAACCAGGAGTTGCCAGATCCTGAAAAATTGAAGCCAGGTTCCTAGTCCATACCATTGTTTGTGTATGATTTCAGATTTTACTTGAATACAGACTAATGAGATTTGCATTTTTCAGAGGAAGGGGATGCGATAGCGAAAGAGTTATGGGGATATCAAGGCAATGAATCTGGTCAAGAACATGACGCTAAGTCCTGTCCCAGTGCTTCACCAGAGCATCTTTCTCCAAAGCTGATCGAACTTCACAAACGGAACTAGACAGACATTTTTACTAGTGAATCGCGGAGGCTCCTACAAATCAGTGCTTTAAGCACAAGAGTTTTGTCGTGGGCATGCTCCGCTCCAAAACCAATGTTACTGGGAATATACTCACTCACTTGAAGATAAGTAGATGTAAATTGTTTTCGGGATATCTCATCATTTTTCTTCGATGGAAATTCGTATTGAATCTCTACAAAACAGATGGGGGAAAGCATTTCAAGCATGTACAGTTTTCTTGCCAAGTTAAAGATGTACATTTTATAGTTTCTGCAAGAAGAGATAAAACTGTGTATAGATATGCTAAGAAGAAAGATTTTTCTTTATGGAGCTCAGAGTATGAGACACTAAAATTATCAATCTAGTGATGAGATGGCCATTTTTCTGTTGTTGGTCTTTGGAAATTATGTCGTACCAAACAAAGAGAAGAGCTGAGACAATTGTGGGACATGTGTAAACAAAGAGAAGAGCTGAGACCATAACATTGTGGGACATGTGTTGGAAAAGAGAAGAGCTGAGTTCATAAGAGCATCTTCAGATCTTCTTCAAGGTTTGTTATATGGGTATCTACCATTGTAAAAAACAAAAGATAATGAGAGACTTTTGGATGAGTCTCTCCACTAGTCTAGATATCCACCTAATTATTTTTTTTAGTGTCTTTTGTTTTATCATGGTCCGTGCTATACAGCACGGGATTTAATATTTTTATGAATTAAATTGTAAATTTTGTTCGAAAAAATAAGAAATAATATAGTATAATAGTATAGTATAAAAGGGAATATATCATAATATTTTATTTTTATTACTATTTGGATATAATGTTATATCTTTCATTTGACGATGGTTGTATATTTTGTTTGTAGAATTAAATAATAGTATATGATAAATTTTAAACCTATATTCTATATCATCTTGGATTATTTTATTGTAGGAATTAAATGTTGTTTAATCTTAACTTGGTTAAACAACATGACTTGGTAATAAAGAATGAGAGAATATTGTATTGTATATCAAATATATTTAGCTGCATTAGATTTGTATTTTTGTTTATATGAGATTAACAATTTATTTGGTTCAATTAGGTATTCATAATTGCATTGTGTCATTGAGAGCAAAAAAAAATAGTTGTATTGGGTCTAAGTTTTTACGTGGGCTATATTGGATTTTGTTTGGCCCAGTACCATGTTGTTTAAAAAAAAGAAAAAGAATATTTGATAAGAATTTTTTCTTTTCTTCCTTGATTACGGAATAAATCTACGAATTAACAACGTCAAGATGCAAGATAAAACACAAATATCAATTAAAAGGAATTTTTGTTAGCAAGTCTTTCAAATATATTTTTGTTAGCAAGTTTTAATATATTTGAAAGTAAAAATCTAAGCTTACAAATCTTATCATTTTTTCGTTGTAATTTTATAGTTTTCAATCTTGAAATCTGGTTAAAGCATATATCAAAGTAGCAGCAATGGAAAATTAAAAGTACTGTACCTTGAACTTTAAAAATCATATATCAAATCTGGTTAAAGCATATATCAAAGTAGCAGCAATGAAAAGAAGATGATAGTGACAAAGTAGAACACTTTTGCAACCGTTCTTTCCGGTTTTTTTTTCTGCGGAGAAGCTGACATCGTCTCTGTCATTAGCCTGACTGTCTCCTCCACGAGATTTGGATAACTCAAGATAGTTCTTGAGGACACAAAAACTTGAACCGATGCATACAATAAGCCATTGAGGGATAATCTTTTGTGCACTCATTAAGCTAAACCCGGTGAAGAAATACCCATCGCACACTTGTACATCTTCGTTAGACGACAAAAACCCTCGTCGTTTTATAATAATGGGCTTTAATGGGCTTAGCTCATTAAATCAAAACAAATTGGTCCTCTAACGTGGGAGTGGGGTGTTACACCAACCAAGTTGAAGAGTTAATTGCAGTCGAAAGAACCTATGTAATTATAGATGACGTTTAGGAAGATGTTGTTTATACACTCTTTGAATTTAAGCGGTGGGAGCCAAAGAAGGGGAATCGCATAATTTCATATTTCTTTATATATTTGTGACATCAAATTTTTAAAATGAAAGGCTAAGCTTCCAATACGTAATTGTAAGCTTCCAACGAACTTGCAAAATGGGTTTTTTGGAAGTGCCACTAAAGTGGGATTCCAAAATTTTTTGACTCTAATTTGATTCCGTAGCGACGGACTTCCGATGAAGGTTCCGTGCATTCTAGGTACAAAAGCATAGAATTTTGGATCTTGTTTTGTTTTAATCAATAAAGACATCTAAAACCAAAACTCAAAGAAAACTATGAGCCATATATAGTAAAACCTCTATAAATTAATACTCGATAAATTAATAAGCACAATATAATAATAAAATCTTCGAAGCCCAAGTCAAGCTAGTATAAAAATAAACCAAATTTGATAAGCTAATAAGATAATAATATTTTTTATAATCTCTATGTAAATATATAGTCCCATTAGTAACATAAATTAATAATTATGTAAATTTACACATTTATATATATAAAAAATATAAATATATGGTTTTAGTTATTTGTTTATTGAATTTTTGTTTGAACTCATCCTTAATTCTTTTTTCTAAAAAATAAATATTGTGTTTTTAAACTATCTTATTGTAGTATCGTTTATAATTTTTTTTTTAAAACAAAAATTTTATTTGAGTTTTTAAATTTTGTAAATGTATCATTTTCATTTCGATAGTCATATAGGCGGTCCAAATACAACAATTGAGTTCACTTATAATGAATTTGAATGTATGTATATCAGTTGTATATGTGAATTTTCTTTTCTTTGATATTTATTGTCAAAATTTTTGTTTTTTTCTTCTAAATATTAAACTAAGTCCAAAACTAAATTTGTTTTTATAAAATTAAAAATATTAAATTTATTTGATCAAATTTTTAGAATTCATATGTTTCTAAAAATATAGATTAATAAAATATAATGGTTCCAATATTATTAATTTATAGAGGTTTTACTGTAAGTGGTCCTCTAAAGTTCTATATATAAATTTAAAAATAAAGACCACAATGTGTTGTTTAAGTTCGTAACAAAAAACTTACGTGATTTGATTTATCTAAAAATACAAGCAGCCCCGGCCCAATAACAAAGCCTTAGGGCCAAACATAATTTTGTTCAACTAAATATATATTCATATTTTCAGCATATTCTATACTAACAAAAAATATTAAGGGCCTTATTCTATTTTTTTTTCACAAAAATGGGCCTCGTGTCTAAGAATTTTTTTTTAAAACGTATGGGCCTTAGGTCCACGCATCTCTGCCCTACCCCTTTGGGCCGGGGCTGAATACAAGTCTTCGCTTTTTCTGATGTTTTCCAATTGACTCCACACTGCCTCTTGATTTAGAGATAACAACCAAATGAGCCTACACATTTACAAATTGCATAGAGGAAGATGTTGTTGATACGCTCTTTGAGATCAAACGCCGAAAGTGGAAAAAGAGGAATCACACTTATATTGAAAAAGATGAATAAAGACCTCGAAAAAGTCGCATAAATTTTGGAGCAAAGAAAAGGATAGCAGTGACAAGGTACGACCAATATTGCAACAATTTTTGCGCGTTTTCATGGTATTCCGTTTTGCTGTGGAGAGGCTGCCATCATCTTTTGTGTGCATATCGAGAAAAAAATGTTCTCCTTTGGTTAGGGTGATAGATGCTAGTCAACCGGAAACATTTTCATCTTTGCCATCTTTAGCCGAGCTTCAGCCACTCTGTCTTTAGACTAACCTTATGAGCAAATTCCTAATGGCAAGGCCATGATTACAAATCAGCAGATATACCTAACAAATGTTCTAGAAATCGACTTCGGTGGTCGTTTACGTGCCAAGGAGGTAGAAGGACTTTTCAGTTCTCATATCAAAAGGAGAGACAATGGCAATTACATTGTGTAACAATAACAAATATTTTCTTTTAAGCATTGATGGCCATGCCAGTACATATTTGTATTGATCCAAAACTGTTTGTAACTTTGGCCATCCGGATCATAATGCATTTCCAACGTGTTCTTAGATGCTAGAACGAAATTATCCTCTAGAACAATAATTCCGCCTTGAGCTGAATATGCAAAAGCCACAGTGAAAGACAATATCTCATCAAACCCATACCAAAATCATGATAGCTGTTTTTTTCGAAAAGACAAAAAGTAGTTGACTACGTTGCACATACTTGTTCTTCATCCATTATGCACACTGAACTAAACCAATCCAAGAGTGACACATATTCCTACTCTTATTGCCTAGATGTCATGGTCGTTGATATCTTTGTTGTCTTGCTTTGCCAATCAACTTTAATTTCACACAAAGTGTTGTATGAAATGGTTTCGCCGCCTCTGTGAGAAACTTCACACAAGAAGAAACTCTCCATGCAACAACTTGTAACTCATGCTTAAAATCTCCATGAGTTCGTTCTTTAAGCAAAAGGGTTTCTCGAAAACACACTCAGCTTCAAAGTGTTGCAATCTACAGGTTTGTTCTCTTCTTGTTCTGCATTTCTCTGTTTCGAGTGTATTATTGAATGAGAATTAGAAAAAGAGCTTTAGATGTTTGAGAGAATTGAAAGACATAAAACTAGTACATTGTTCACATATCTTTTACACAACATGACGCATACAAATTTATAGAGAGAGTAAGCTATTCTACACAACCACTCCCACTAGTCTTAATTAGTACTAGACTGTAGCTTAGTCTTACAAGCCACATGAGCAACTAACCTAACAACTCCATTAGCTTAAATATACTGCTTCCATATAGTTTAGTTTTTTTTTCTGATTTCCTTGGTTTGAATACAAAATCGGCATTACTCAACACAAAGGAACCATTGTTACTGGGAATGTTCACTCACTTGAAGAAATAATACTTTTTTAGTTACATTTGTCAAAAAGATTGAATTTTTTTAAAACATCTCTATAAATTAATAATTTATACTCTAAAATAATAAATATTAATTATTAGATAAATTAATATCACAATATATTAATAAAATATCATGGTCTCAAGTCTCAACATTATTATTTTATAGAGGTTAAACGGTATTCATCAAAACAAATGTTTATTTTTGTAAAGGTTATTTGCGAAAAATGCCCAAAAGGCCATGAACTTTATAACAGAGAAGTTGGTACCATTGGAAGTGGTTTTAGTTTTATCATTTTAAATATCATTTTAAAATAGGAATTTGATTTTGTAAAGCTTACAATCATTTTCCGTGAAATGTATCATAGACAAGTTGGAGGAAGAAGACGAAACAAATCAGGTAAATTCAAATTAAGACAGCTATTAAGGTAAAATTAAAAAATGGATAGATTAGAAGTAGTTGTCGTTTCAGAAAATAAAACACTTCAAATTGTTAGTATAAGAAATATTCCAAGCTATAACATTATTATTATAAGAGACCCTTATTAATAATTCGGTATCACGATGACTCCAAAACGAGTTTATTGTTTAAAGAAAGACTACAAACATGGAGAGTTGTTGACCCAAAGACTTACTTAGATGCTTCACCCAAGAAGACTCCTCCAAAAATCAAAGCATCTCTCTTCTTCGGTCAAGATTCAAAAGGTTAGTCATTTTTTTCCCCCCTTAATTCTTAACAGGCTTAGTTCCGGCTTAGCTTAACCAAAGCCTGACTACGCTTAACTACATTGTTTTAGAAATCGAAGGTTGTATACCTAGCTTGTTTACGATTTGGTCATTGCTCAAAAGTTACGTTTTGATGCTATGGACAATACGTTTTTGTCAATATTATGTGTTGTTGGGTGTTTGGGTTCAGATGGAGGAGATTGTTTTGGAAACAAAAGATGCAGTTGATTGGTCATATAGAAGCGAAGGAGTTGTTAATTTGGTTCTCGCTTACACTGGATCATCTCCCACTTTCGTTAGTATCATCTCTTTCTCAATCCCAAAGATGATTATCTATTGCCTTTATTTCTAGTGATTGCAATCTTGTTTGTTTTTTCTCTTTTGTGGTTATATGTGAAGTTGGGAAAGGTGATGAGGACAAAAAAAATGCGAAACACTGGGAATGAAAATGGAGACAGAAGTGGAAATGGTCTTACGACGCAGGAAAAGCTTATTTGGGGAGATATTAAGGATCTTGTATCTTGCCAAAACAAGGAGATTGCTGAATATTTGTTTGTCAAACATGTCATGAAACCTTTGTTGGGTCACAAATATGTTAATGCTGGAGTAAGTTTCCCTTGTCATGATTCTAACACGTTACAAGAATCTCCAAGTTGCATTTGGGATGTTTTAAAGGTTTTTGATGATTTGGGAATGTTGCAGATTCCCCTTCCTGTAGAAAAGGAGTTTCTTGAGTCTGTTAAGACAATAGTGACATCTCAGCGTCATTCTTGGCGAGCTAATGCAGCCAGTGTGGATACTAACCGCAATTTTGCGCTTCTCATGGATGATTTGACCATTTTCTCCCATGGTAAAATTAATTATCTTTCTTTTCATTGTTCTATTTGAGTACTGCAAGTAACAGTTGATGTTTATCTCTTGGTTGATCCAAATTGATGATGGATTTAAGCTATGGTTTATGGTTTAATAACCTCCTCTGCTTTCAGGTCAAATTGAAGATCATAAACCATGCTTAACTGTTGAAATAAAGGTGTTCATGATTTCTTTCTTTTTAGCTAGCAATTTGTTCCTTTTTTCTTCGCTGATATATTTACTTTGGTGAAGTAGCCCAAATGTGGATTTCTTTCATCTTCAAGTTTCATAGCGGAAGAAAATGTTATTAAGAAGAGTATAAGTCGTTTCGAAATGTACCAAGTTCTAAAGCTTAGAGAAAACCAGGTGATTTTTCTCCTACATCCCTCGAAACCACAATCAAACTTGGAAGCTAACACATTAAAGCCATGTTTTTCAGATATCACATATCAGTGAATATGATCCCTTAGACCTTTTCTCTGGATCCAAAGATAGAATACACAAAGCAATAAAAGCGCTCTACTCAACTCCTCAAAACAGTTTACAAGTGTTCTTGAATGGTTCTCTGGTATTTGGAGGCTTCCGTGGTGGCATATGCAAAACAACCCCAAAGCTTGAATTAGCTTTTGAGCATATACTCAAAGATTTCTTCAAAACCGAAGATGACAGCGGCGTACGTGCAAATACTTTCATAGAGCTTGTTACAGAAACTGTTTACGCATCTGGAGCTCTAGATCAGCTTCTTAACGTTCAAAAGCTTGACAAATATAACATCGAGGGAGCGATTCACGCCTACTATGACTTAGTTGACAAGCCATGTAAAGCGTGCCAAGAGTTGGAAAGTAGTAAATTATCGAATCAGTTTGGTTCCATGCATTCAATTCCACAGGATGAGAAAGTAAATATTTTGAAGGATTTTCTAATATCTTCCACTGCTATAGATTGTAGTGTAATGATAAGTTTCAGACCAATAGAGACTGGGCTCTCAAGATCCTCTTCCCACGGTAATATTCATCTTGAATCAACAAAGCAAGAATTTGAGTACAAGGTACATGTTATTTTCACTTGGAGATACTAAATCATTGCTTTTGTTGAATTGTTTCTCTCATATTGAAACTGAGGTCTACATCGTCGGCAGGTACACTTCATTGATCTTGATATGAGACCTTTGAAGAGAATGGAAGCCTATCACGAATCAGACAAGAAGATCACGAAAACATACCTGGAGATGCTCAAGAAGAAGAAAGGAGATCAGCCTCAATGCTTCTAGAACTATAACCTCGTAAAAGTTTCCTATTGATTTCACTTGTATCAATTCATAAGACTCCCTTTACTTACTATTGTTTCAACAGAATAAAACAAATCCACCATATCCACAGAATAAATATATGTATTCTGTTTGTTTTTAAAATGGTTATTATGAAATGTTTTGAGAAAGAAGTACTGAATTTGATCGACTCTTATTGCATTATTGCAAAATGCCATATCATTAAAATTTGACGTATGACGTTCAATTTATAAACCATAATTAAGCTGATTAAATACCAGAACGTATGACATGCATTATTGAAAATGTCATTTCATGGAAGCAAGCAAACATCTAACAAAATCCAAACATAACTAAATATGATTCCTTTTAAATTAAAACCCCAATGTCAAAAAACTGACAAGACAACCAAGAAACAAGACTGTCTCCATAGAAAAGAAAAAGATATTTGCGACAACCAAAACCTATAAAACCAAACTCATCTCATGAAGGTTTTACGCTTGGTCTTCACCCTCGGTGATAACTTTGGCGGCCGGAACAGCCTTAGTCGCAAGGAAATCAGTGTACTCTTGGTACGGCGATTTGGAGAATCTCGTCTCTTTCCAGAACTCTGGTGTAAGGAACCCATATGTCTTCTGTAGGCAATCGAATGTAGCCTGCATCATAACACCAACAACATTAACCCAAGAGTTAAAAATAATAATCAAGAATATCAATCAATCACAAATAATGAAGCAACTACATCCATCAACTCAAGTAATTGAACTGAAGATCATCAACAAGATCATCAGCTACACTTTATCACATCTTCTTCACAGGAAATAACTAAGCTATAATCAAATCATAAAAAGCAGAGCTAAATCACATAATCCTTCAGCTAAACATAATCAAATGCATCAAAAAAGAAGGATCAAAATCAAACCTTGACAAAGTTTCCAAGTGTTTTAGTAGATCCTCTGGAAGAAGTAAAGACATCATCAATACCAGCAAACTGAAGAACCTTCTTAGGAACCCTAGCAGCAACAATACCAGCACCTCTAGGAGCAGGAACCATCCTCACAGTAACAGAACCACACTTCCCAGTAACCTTACAAGGCACAGTGTGTGGCTTCCCAATCTTATTCCCCCAGTAACCTCTCCTAACCGGAACAACAGAAAGCTTAGCAAGAATAATAGCTCCTCTAATGGCAGTAGCAACTTCCTTAGAACACTTGACACCCAAACCAACATGACCATTACCATCACCAACAACAACAAAGGCCTTGAATCTAGTCCTTTGACCAGCTCTGGTTTGTTTCTGAACAGGCATGATCTTCATAACCTCATCTTTCAACGAAGGACCAACAAGAAGATCTATGATTTGGTACTCCTTCACTGGCAGAGAATGGAGATAGATCTCCTCTAGCCTCGTTATTTTATTGTCTAGCACTAGACGACCTAGTTTCGTCACTGGAACCCATTTCGCTTCTTCCGAGGCACGGCCTCCACGTCGTCCACGACCTCTTGGACCACGATCACGGCCACCGCCACGTCCACCGCCGAATCCACGTCCGAAGTTACCACGGTCACCGCCACGCTCTGCGCCGCGTTCTCCTCCTCTTTCTGCCATTTTCGATGAAGTAAACCCTAGCGGATACACAAGTTTGGTTTATATAGTTGAGTGTAAGATTAGGGTTTTCTAGAATCAGAGTTATGGGCTTGTGGGCCGAGAGGCCCAGCCCAATAAAATATCTTATTCATACCCAATAGAAGCGATATGCAAATTGGATGTAATTGGTTTGCTTATCTTGTGAAACAAATTCTCGCAACATTTGTTAGTTATTTAGAATTGCAAACCATTGTGAACTCAAAGATGGTAAACAAATACAATTCGTTTGTTCTCAGTAATAAATAGGTCATACATTTTACTTTTAGTGTCGTATCATTCTCTAATTTGGGCCTCTTTCCAAATTGGTTATGAAGGCGAATGCAATCACTTTAACATCTAACGTGTTTGCTATAAAAGGAGTAGTGGTGATTCTTGAAGTTAATAATTTGCTGAGTAAAAATAGTTTAATATATTTAAAAAATTGAGTAATGAATGCTTACATAAGAGATTGAGATTAGAAAAATAAACAATATCATCAGATGTTCAACATCAATAGACTTTGCTCAAATATTTGTCGAGTAAATTGTCGACGATAACTTGATAAGCTCTTTCAGTTGGATGATAGCTATCCCAAAATATATAAGCCGAAGAATTAGAACACGTAAATGGGTTCAATGAGTTACATAAATAGGATATCGTGAGCAGTCCTTTACCGCAACATCCTTTATCAGCTACCTCAAAACCTGAAATGAATGAGATCATTTGAATAAAATTTAGTTTAAAATAGATAATAAAAATGAATTATAATTTATATATATGTAGATAAATCTGTTAGATGGACTTACCGTATTTTTTAGGGTATTGGATCATGTCGAAAAGAGTATCATAAACATTGATGTAAAGGATAACACCATCCAACTCTTTATCTAAAGAATCTAGTGCTGGAGAAAGTCTTGCGTTAAATTGTTTTGCCATGTTGTTTAGAGGTTGATTACATCTTCTTGTAAAAAAACCTCCAAAAACTGTTCTTTGAAGAGGAACACAACCAACGGGGACTGCACTAAACACTCCAATTTTCCGAGCTCCAAGCTTATGTAATTCCTAAATATTAATTAGAGATAGGATAAATTAGTTTTTGGATGTAATTATATTATTGATTAATTCATATATTATAATATATATAACTACATATAAAGTACTTACTCTCACGAAATGGACAGCAGAGTCAGCCAAGAAATTGGCATAAGAGGTACGATCATATCTATGAGCTTGAGCTAAATAAGTGTGAGCAAGGTCATTGCTACTAGACACCACAAGAAAGAAACTATGTTCCAAGATTTCTTTGGCTTTTTCTTCTCCAAAGTGCTTCTTGATCTTTGATATATATTCTTTGAAATATATGAGTTGATCCCACACCGATATCACTGACTACAAAAATGAACATAAATGTAAGAAAAAGGAATTACCCATAAGAAAGAAAAAAAAACTAACGATCGTGATGGAAAAAGATTAGATATAATGTACCATAATTTTAGCTGTCAATGGATCATAACCAGTTCCTCCAGATGCAAATGTTACACCTTTAAGAAGATCCTCAGGCTTCAAATATGGATTCATATATGCTGGTAATGTCTTAGCCAATCCCAACTTTTCCGCTGAAATATTTTATAACATACTTATCAGAATATATAAATAGCTATGATTCATAATTTAGTAAAATGTAACAATAATTCAAATGGTTACCAATAAGATCAGAAGGAACTCTTCCATCAGAAAATCTTCCAGTGGCGAAGCCTCCAGGATAATCTTTACCATATGGAGGGAAGTTACATTTAAGAAGAGTGGGAAGATTATTGTTATTTCCTGTATCCATTATTGAATCTCCAAAAACTATTAGCGCCGGGATCGTTGCGTTTATCCCTTGCTTGACTGCATTAGCTTCAACGGCGATTAAAACCAAAGCGAGACATAGAATTTGAAGTTTCATCGTCTTCTTTGGTTTTTAACTTTTCTGCTCGAGATTGGCTTGTGTTTTACAAATTCAAAGACATGTGTGCATGCTTATATATCTTGTTTCTGTTTGTTGGATTTCTAAAATTATCTTTGAACAATAGTTGTTAGGTTCTATGCTATCTCCTGTTATTTATTACTTTGATATAATTAAGTTGGAACGACAGCAAAACTTTATTGTTCTTTCTATGTTTGGAATTTACACCAAAACAAGTAATGTAACCATAGTTTGTTATAACACTGAATATAATATAATTTCTACCAAAAAAAAAACAAAAAACACTGAATATAATATGCCAAACTTGAATATGACATTAAAAACTTTTTCATTTTGGTTAAGAAATATTTTTTTATTATACAGGAAAATATTTAAAGTGTGACTAATAAAATCATCGAGTACTATTTATATTTATTATTTCAAAAAAATTAATTTTTATTTTATTTTCTTAATATATATATATATATATATATATATATATATATGTAGCAGAAGCATTCACATGTGTAGGGGTTTATTTAGACCACATGTTTTTTTTTTTTTGTATATTACATAATTACTTGATAGGTAAAGCAGTATGGGTTTCCTCTATCCTCCTACCTAATGGTTACCATAGGATCACCTAATGCATTTGTTTTCTTTATAAAAGTTACTTCGATATTATGATATGGTTTTGACATAAAAAATATATATATATATATATATACATATCATCTGTTTAATGAAGTTTGGTGTGGTGTCGTCCATTTTTTTTTCCGCCTAAGTGTGGTGTATTCCATGAATAAAAAAAATCATATAAACTATAGCAAAAATTAACTCACCATTTGACCTCAAGATTAATATTCAATCATATGTCAATATATAAGAGATGCTATTTTAATCTTACTATTTTTATTTTTTTCAATATATTAAAATTTTCAGTTAATTTTTAAAGAGCTTTGTTATAGATAGAATCCAATTCCAAACCAAAACCTTGATTATGATAGTAGATAAACAAAACAATAACGTAAAAAGAGTAGAAACTCTCCAAAAAAAACTATGTTCTCTTTTCCTCGGCCTAATCCAATAAGATCTTCCAAAGCTCTCAATTGTTTGGATAGGTTTCACAAACAAAACCTAACCCTTATTTATAATAAAACGTAAAATAAGATACTTTAGAAAAAGTAAATAAGAAAATGGAAATCCTAAACTATTTTCTAAATCATAAATTAGGAAGTATTCATATCAAGCTTATTGAGTGGAAAATAGACAAGTATTAACCTCTGGTATTGCATCACGGTACCAAGAAAACGGCGAATGAGTCCATCAAAGACAACTTTATTTACCGATCAAGATGCTTATCGATGGAAATATAGGATAGTTTGTGACTTGTAGAAAGTTGATTATAATCTGTTTCACCATCGATAGCCGTTCCAAAAGTAACAGATTGAGCTTTGGTAGATGGAGCCGTTTCAAAAGTAATAGTTCGTGCAAACTGCTTGTTTGAGCTATTCAGAAAGGTTAAGAATTGTAACCTTGTGAATGTTGTTCTTTCGTATCATCAGAATCACAACACTATTTGTTTCTCACAACACTATTTGCATTAGCTGTTGGTAGAGTTATAAACGAACAAATATTGCTATACCAGAAAAAAAACCTTTTCTTTTCGGAAGTTGATTTCACAAACCAAGTGGTCGTGGTGTAAAGGTTTTCATTTGAACGGAAATTTCCATGTATGTCTAGGTCATGGATCAATTCTCTTGAAGTGTGAAATTATCTAAATCACTTCCACTTGGCGAGTTAAAATGGTATCATGTTTTAGGTCCATTAAAAGGTCCGGTGAGTGGCCTACTCGACGGCTACACTCAGAATTAGTCAGGTGGTTAAAGTCTGGTGACTATGTAATTTTTTTTATTTGATTTCCCTTTCTCCTAGTAGCTTTCTTAGCATTATCAGGTTCGAATTCTCCTACGTTATGCAGCTCTATGTTTTAAACCTCTTTGATCTCCATGCTCTCCAACACCTTCTTCGTAAAGGATACATATATATATGGGGAAAAATGTCATTTAATCTCCCAACTTTCAAAAAATGTTCATTTTATACATCAACTTATATGATCATTTAAAACATGAACTAAACGTTGACTAACGTTTGAGACATGGAATTTCGTTGACCAAGCCAAAATGGACATACCGTTATCAATCGTTAACGGAACCTCTAACGTCTGTTATCACCTCTAACGATTCTGTTAATCAACTTTCAAATTGTATTCATTTTAAACATCAACTTCATATGTGGCTATTTAAAATATGAACTAAACGTTGACTAACATTTGAAACATGAGAATTCGTTGACCAGGCCAAAATAGACATGTCGTCATGTCGTTAAAAGAACCTATAACATCCGTTATCACCTGTTAACAACTCTGTTAGTATGTCTAAAACAACGTTGTTTTGAAGATAATCGCGAGGAAATCAGAATTTTTCCCAACAATTGGAGAGCTAGTAATTGGAAGCAAACATAGGTTTTTTTCGTTTATATATTTGTTTTAAATCTTAAAAGGAATCATGGAAGCAAACTTGTAGACCCATCATAGGACTAAATGGAGCTTTTCTGAAATAGGATATAAAAAGTCATTTTCTAGCTGCAGTTGGAAGAGATGGAGATAATAGGACTATTCGTCTTGTTTGAGTTGTTGTAGAAATAGATTTGGGAATTTGGGGTTTTCATTTGGAAAAAATCCTGATTTTCTCTCGATTATCTTCAAAATGCAGTCGTTTTAGATTGTACTATCAAATTAGGATTTAACCCCCGGTATACTAGAATACAATTTTTCATATAATCTTAAGTAAATCAATTTGATTTAACCTGTCTAATTCTAATATTAGTCTTTTTCACGAACTAATAAAATGAAGATTTACCCCATGGTGTATTACTGGTTAATGATTTTAAATTTATATTAATATCGATCCAAACTTGCCTCACCATAGAACCCGCCTTGTGATAATTAAAACATTTTATTAGTTTAAATATTTTTAGTATTTAAAGTGTAAATATATCGATAATGATATTTAATATTTTTAAAAAATTCAGAAAGTATTTTATTTGGTAGAATTAAACAGCTGAACTAATGAACCGAATTAAACCGAATTAATTAAACTTTTAAATTTGGATGCTTGTTAAGTTAAGTTTTCTATTCATTCGGATTTGAATTCATTTTGATTTTATTTATAATATGACTCTGAATCATTATCTCAATTTTTTTAGCCAATGTAGTAAACACTCATTGTTTTCATCAATTGAATATATGTCTGTTTTGAAACATTTGAATCACAATACATGAAGAAAAAACTTTAAATCCTAACAAAATCTTCTAAATATCTATATTATTAATTTTAGAATATTATTATTTCGATTTTATAATTAATGCTAAAATATAATTGTGTTTGATTGTATGGATATTAGAAAATTTATTGGTAGAATATTTTTGATATATGGATATAAGTAATTTTCTATTCCATATATATTTTTAATGTGTTTAGTTATTTTCATTTGAAAATAATGGCATTGTGTGTAATGATTTACCAAAAAGGTTATTTTAGAAAATGTAGAATCATATTCATAAAGAAACCGTTTGTAAATAAAATGCAGCTTTGAAGTTGAGATCATGAAAGAGAAAAATTATAAGATCTTATACAATTTTTTGTCACTCTACATATTATTTTATATAGTGTCTAATATCTCCCCATATAGAGAAATTGTTAAAAATGCCCCTTTTTCAATACCCTTTTTAAAAATGCCCCCTTTGAGAGTCCATTTTTAAGTTTGCCCTCTTTTAATTTTTAATGACCATTTTACCCTTATTTGAAACAAAATTAGGTCCACAAAATACAAAATATTTTTTGGCGGGAAAAGTGATCCCGCAATTTTCCCGCCAAAACACTTGTAAAAACCTTTAAAATACCTTGTAAAATTTTCCCGTAAAATTTTTTCCCGCCAAAAAATTTTCCCGCCAAAAAATTTTTTTTGCAGGAAAAGTGATTCCGCAATTTTTTTGGCGAAATTTTTTTGGCGGGAAAAATTTACAAGGTATTTTAAAGGTTTTACAGAGTATTTACAAGTGTTTTGTAAGGTTTTACAATGTATTTTAAAAGGTTTTACAAGGTACTTATAAGGTTTTATAAGGTATTTATAACTTGTAAAACCTTATAAAAAACTTGTAAAACCTTATAAAATAGCTTGTAAAATCTTATAATATCTTATAAATACCTTATAAATACGTTGTAAAACCTTTTAAAATACATTGTAAAACCTTATAAATACCCTGTAAAAACCCTTTAAAATACCTTGTAAATTTTTCCCGCCAAAAATTTTCCCGCCAAAAATTTAACGCCAAAAAAATTGCGGAATCACTTTTCCCGCAAAAATGTTTTTTTGGCGGGAAAATTTTTTGGCGGGAAAAAATTTTACGGAAAAATTTTACAAGGTATTTTAAAGGTTTTACAAGTTTTTACAAGTGTTTTGGCGGGAAAAATTGCGGGATCACTTTTCCCGCCAAAAAATATTTTGTATTTTGTGGACCTAATTTTGTTATATTTCCTTATATATTTGTGATATCTTTTATTAAAAGAAGGGTAATTTGGTCATTTTGTACATAAAAAGGGGTATTTTTAAAAATGGACAGCCAAAGGGGGCATTTTTGAAAAGGGGTATTGAAAAAGGGGCATTTTTGTGAGTCTCCCTATATATATATTCAATAATATTATAAGTTTAGCTTAGGAAAAAAATAATATATATTTTTCAAAATTAGCTTTGAATTGATATACATATAATTACAAAAAGAAGAAAGGAATATTGATCTATATGAAATAAGAATCTCTATAACTATGGGGTCGTTCAATACGCAAAGAACTCGATTATATTTATAGTAAAGTTATGTATATGCTTTGGGTATCAAAGAAGTAATCTAATCATAATGTTCCAATTCAAGACAACTTAAACTATAAAATCTACTATCCAATCGATGTAAGATAATAACTTATTTCTTGTTCCTTTTTATTTCATTGTTCTCTATAATATACCACAAATCTCCTGCAAAAGAAGAAAAAACAGAGAAGAGAGAAGCCGAAATTTTTTCCTTAAAAAGGAAAAAAACCATAATAACAAGTCCCCATTATGGTTAAAAAAACCATAATAACAAGTCCCCATAATTTCATTGTTCCTTTTTATTTCATTGTTATTATGGTTACAATGCCCCCATCACTATCATCATTCTCCTCTAAATCCTACAAACGTCTCATCAAAATGTTTTGCGTGTTACGAAAAAAACCATAATAACAAGTCAGGCTACATGTGTAATTTCTGCAGTTTTTATGTCCACGAGGAATGCATGAACACCACCATTCCTTCTCGTCATAAACATCCTCTCAAGATCGCAAGGTACATCTACGACATCAACCCATGTCATTGTTCTCTATGTGAAACAGGTACAGGGATGTATAATTATCAATGTTCACAATGTTCTTTTGTCATATGTATACCTTGTGCGAGAAAACCTCTGACCATTAACAACCCTATGGCCCACGAGCATGAACTCCAACAAATACCTATAAAGCTTTCATTCACTTGTGATGCATGTGGGTTGTGCAGTACAGATCAGTACCCGTGTATTTGTCATCAATGTTGTTTTATCGTCCATATAAAATGCCTCCACTTTCCACGTGTTATATGCATCAATCGACATGACCATCGTATCTCTTATGTTCGTTCTCTTGGCCCTGGGAAGTGGATTTGCGGGGTATGCCGCAAGTTTGTTAATGGAGAGTGTGGAGCATATTCTTGCTTGATTTGCCCTAATTATGTTGTTCATTCAAAATGTGCAACAAAACGTGATTATATTTGGGATGGGAGAGAACTCGAAGGGTATCCCGAAGAAGATGAAAGTAAGCCATTCGAAGTGATAGATCAAAACCTAATAAAACATTTTAGCCATGAACACAATCTGGAGGCTTCAATATCAACAGTAAGACTCGAGGAAGATGTCTTACCACGTGAGAAAGATAAACATTGCTATGCATGCACCATGCCCTTATATTCTGAATTGTCCTACAAATGTACACAATGTGATTTCATTCTTCATGATGCATGCGCTAATCTCCCTCGTAAGAAAAGACACGGGGCTAGCTCAGACCAGCTGACTTTGATTGCCAAAGTGGATCAGAGAGGCCTAGGTAAGATTGATTCTTACTTTCATAACTATTTCTTGTGTGCTATTTGTCGACGTTATTGCACCGGTTTTGCGTATGGCGATATCCTTACTCGAATTGATGTGCGATGTGCTTCTATATCTAATGAATTTAAACATGAAAGTCATCCACATTGGTTATTTGTATCACCCGACGAAAAAAAGGAAGACATGAGGTGTGAAGTTTGTCATTACGTGGTCCAATATACCCTTTATCTACGTTGCAGTGATGTGAGGGATTGTGACGGCTACATTCTATGCTTCAGATGCGCTACCCTACCAACATCGGTAAGACACAAATACGATGAACATCCTCTCTACTTACATTACGGTGAAAAAAATGTGAATTCTACATATTGTTGTGGGATATGCGAAGAGGAAATATATTTAAAAGGTTGGTTCTATAGATGCAATGATTGTGTCTCTACTCTTCATACTGAATGTGTATTTAAAAATCTTCTACATTCAAGACCTGGATACAGTTTAGTGATGTGCCTGACAGGTAACAAGAGCACATTTGATTTGATTCCGAACCGTCTCACTCGGCCGATTTGTTACTTGTGTAAGAATCGTTGTGCGGATGATTTGGTTCTCAAGAAGAAGGCGGCTAAAAATCTATTCATGTGTTGTTCATGTGGCTTTTCACTATTGAGTTAGATGACTAGAGTGAAATGTGCTTGTTATTGCGACGAGAAGTACTAATACTGATTTCTATCTTCTCTATAGTCGCATTCTATTAAGTCTCGTGTAATAAAAATTTAAAATATTATAAATAAATTGTAATGATAAAATAATCTTCACAGAGAAATTAAGAAAAATATTATCCTTTAAATAAATAATTAAGGAAAACCCGATTTTAATGTAGAGGCTGGGATAAAATAAAATGCCATATACAATTAAACCTCAACAAATTTATTGGGACTTCAAAAATATTTTATTTTATAGAGATTTTAATTAATTAATAAATTAATATTTATAAATTTGTAGAGAGTGCATATAACTGCTCTCTGGGCGATAACATAGGCGATATTCCCCCAAGGCGTCGCTTCAACCAAACCTCTCCGATCTTCCACCGTCTCCGGCCGGCGCCGGCCTCTCTGGCGTCGGTCGGTTGTTTCCTTCTCTTAATTTCTTCCTTACTACATAGATTAAATCAATAATATTGGGATTAGAGGATCTCACATCATCGTCTTCCTCATTCGTCAACACTAATCCATTCTCCGATCTCGAGTTCATCATCATCCCAGTATAGATCGTGTGTCATAACACACATACATCATCACTCTTGGAGAGAATGATAGATCTGAGACCGGTTTCTATTTTTTCGCTTAATGGCTATTGGGAACAGAGGGTTCATAATCAAACGATGAGTTTGATAAATTCGTTCCACTCTCGCGTTCTCTTTCTCTTCCTTTGGGAGAGGATTATTCCGACCCTAATCTGGTCACACTCCAAAGTATCTGGTGTCGGTTTCTTTCCGTCTTCGAACGGTTTCTGTCGTTTCATCTTCGGAACGTGTCGCTTTCAACATCAAAGAGGTTGTGCCTCTAATTTGGAGCCCTCCAATTTGAGAAAGGGAGATCAATTTTGGATTTGGGATCCAGGAAAATACGATTGCGATATTGAGATGAAATTATGGATGCCTCGTTTTGCCTATAATCGATCTGCGATGTCTCCATTCATTCTTAAGAATAGACAAGTTTTTTTGATGGAATCTAAATCCATTAAGGTGGAAAGTAGGGCGTATATTCTTATGCATTACTCTAATCATAGTTGCCTTGTGAAAGATCCTATCAGGAGATGGCCGGATGTGCTGACTTTACACTTTGTCGATGTCGGACTTCAATACGACGATTCCGAAGAAGAATTTGTTTTCTTTTTAAAAACAGATGAAGTCTCGACATCACTCAAATGCCCACTTGAATTTTCGGATTGGGTTTTGGTTTATTTGTTCTGTTCACAAGTGGATTTCGGGTGCTTTTACATTGCCTATTCTAGTAAGATTCACAGACTCTTGTTTGTATATTATCAAGTTTTTACTCTGTTAGAAATACTTGAAATTACTTCGTGGTGGCATTGGAAACACTCTTTATGGCAAGACCAATGGGTGAGAAGACAATTGAAACTTCCCAAAGAACATGGCAAATATTTGTCGGTTTCATCAAGTATATCGATTTCAAGAAGACAACAAGATATAGAATCATCTCCAACAACATTAGATTTATATTTCCTACTTAAAAGTAATGCCAATGGCATTTTGGAGTTTCAGCAGCAAGCTGATAGCCAGTTAAAAGTGTGTGAAGGGGGACTTAACAGATTACACATGTGTAATTTGTTGCCTATAAGACTAATTAATAGCAGGGTTACTTCCACTCTTCATCGAAATTGTTTCAATTTCCTGTATTTGCGTATATCGGTTGTAATGGATGGTTTTATGTATCTTGTAAACACTTTTTGATATTAATATATTTGATTTGACGAAAAAAAAAAAAAAAAATTTGTATAGAGGTTTTTTTGGAAGATATTATCAATGTTGCTATATCAAAACATAGCACCCGAGGCGGAGACTTGTCATTGCCCATTGCCTCAGGCCTCTCTTCCAAAGGTAATAAACTATTGATGGTTCCTCTGATTCCTTTTCCTTTTCCTGTTCTCATTTCTTGGAATTTCTTCAATTACAAGACTGAAGGAACCCGAATGTGTTGAGAGTGCAGAGCTTGGGAAAGAAAAGTTTGCAAAGATTCCCAAATTTAAATCTAGACCTATTTAATCGTTGTTTTAGAGAGCAATTGTAATCATTATGCTTATGGCTTCGAGATTATATTAGTTTCTGTAATGGTTATCTCTCTCAAAGTGGGTTCTTTGAGTTTCTATCGAATTCACACTTTTTAGGTAGGAAATGAAGATTGTGTTAAGTAGTTAAGAATTGTTAGTATAGAGATTTATAACCTCACTATTTATACCTCAAAATGAATATATATTAAATCATACATCAATATAAGAGATGCTATTTTTTATCTCACTACTTTCAATTTTTCCAATAGACAAAACTTCATTTCATGAATTAAAAAATTTCCAAAAATAAATAATTACTACCTACTATTTTTTACTTTTTACTATATTATTTACAAGGCAAAGAGTCCCTTGGAGTTGGCAAAGAAATGATTCCGGCTGATAAGTTCCGGTTTTCTGTGACCGGTAAATAGAAGACCGGTTAACAAAGACGGAGGACCGGTGAATTTTGTTTGCACCATTTCCCTCACTTTTATATACCCTTCTAGTGCCATCAACTCCAGAAGCTTTCTACAACTCTGAGATTGACAAAAAATAATACAGAATGTTATCAGAGAGCTTTAAGAGATTATGAAATGTTGAAAGATTGTATTATTACCTGAGGATTTAGTACGTCCATTTGATTTATGATTTCGTCCTGCCACAAAATGAAATGTTTTGATTAGTATTTTCATAGAGCTCAAAATTGTAACGGTACGAACTTATTAGGTGGCAAATAGAGAAGTCTTTTACCTCTGGTATACCGGGATTTTGCATCACGGTACCAAGAACACGGCGAACTAGTCCATCGAAGACAACTTTATTTACTGATCCATCTGAGTTTATCCATGGAAATATAGGCGTAGGTAGTGAATTCTCAGAAGTTGATTCCTTTGTTTCACTTTCGATACCCGGTCCAAAAGTTACATATGGAGATTTGATAGATGCTTCGTGCAATTCGCTTGTTTGTGCCGTTTCAGGAATGTTAAGAATTGTAACCTTGTGAACGTTGTTCACAGCGACATGCTCTTGCTTATCTTGTGAAGTACTGTACCCGCTGGCGACAACATCGTTTGAATTATGTTCCTCTAAAGCCCTCTCTAGGTAGTTTACTGGTAGAGACTGTTGACCATTTTTGGTAGTTCCACCATTCTCCAATGTCAAGAAGTACTTTGATCGGTAGAGCGAATGGACAAGGCGGATATTGTCATAGCCATTTACCTGAACAAGATAGCATCTGGTTAATAAGTTACTTGTACAATGATGAAACATGAACAGAGTCCATAGTCCAGGAATGTAAACTAGTAAACCTTGAGTGTTTGTAAGATAAGAGATGGTAAGACAAACCTTCAAAGCTACTCCAAATGTTTGAAGTACTTCTACAATGCAGTCACAAGTTTCTTGGCCTGCAAATGAATAAACAGAGGTTTAAAATACAACACCGAAGGAAGTCGGGAACACATGCTAAAGTGTTGAACAGGTTAGCCTGATGCTTACTTGGAATATTAATAAGACAGTGGACTTCTTCAATGCTTAGACCTTGGTCACCAGCCTTCTGAATAGCAATGGAAACGGCTTCGAAAACCCCGGGACTGAATGAACTAAGTTGCTCATCTGCAGATCCGGACATAATACAAGTAGCAACACTGGCCATCGCTTGCCAAGGAGAATCACTTAAACTACCTGGTATCACAGTAGCATCAGAAGAGTTGAAAAGTTCTTTCATAGCATCAGAACCACAGCCACTATTTATTTCTCCCGACTTGAAATGAAGTTCACCAGAACAAGAGTCATCATCCTTAAACAACTCTATTGCGTTCGCTATTGGTAGATTTACACGATGAACAGATACCGCTATACCAGGGAAACCCTTTTCCTTTCGGACGTTGATTTCACCTTCACCTAACAGCTTAAATTTCTTAGCACTATCAAGTTCAGATTCTTCTATGTCATCAGCTCTACGTTTTAAACCTCTTCGATGTTCAGGCTCTCCAACACCTTCTTCAGGCAAAGATACAGATATAGAGATTTCACCAGAAGCAACCAATGAAAATAAGTTTAAAACATCACCACATTGCAAATCTGAAGTAAGAGTGACTCCCCCAGCCATAAGGTCTCTTTCGTGTTCGAGAAGCCAACTAGAGAACTTGGCAGCTCTTTTCCCAGTATTAACCGGGAATGGTGACTTTGAAATACTATGCAAAAAGTTTTGAGAAAGCACAAATGGTTGTCCACCACTTCCACCAACCAGGAACTTTTTGTCTCGGAGGTAGCTATAGGCGGTGAAGAGGTCACCCTCGGAATATCGTCTTAAGGTATCTTCCAACAAATTTGGCATACCAGGTGCAGTAGGCATGCTTAGAAAGACAAGCTTCAACAGTTCTACAGCGGTAGATACTACCAGAGATTTCTGCACTTGTACACTACCATTGTCCTTTTCATCTACATGCTTAAAAATTTGATGAAGACGATAATGTCCAGCTCGTCGAGATGTATCTTTAACTTGATCCATAGAAACAGTTTGAATGTCCTCTGAGTGAATTGCAGGTCTCGTCCGTTTAGAGGGCACCAGTTTAGCCATCTTCTTGAGCTCAAGAACATTATTAAAGGCTTGACTTATACTCTTTTCATTGAAGTCATCCCATTTTCCTTCATCTTTTCGATGCTCAACACAACCGGATTCCGTCTTTAGATGTTTTGCATAACGCTCAGTGAGCAGATTGCAAAGCCTCATGACCGCCTTCCGAACTTTATCATTCTTCATCAATGTTTGCATCCGTCGCTTGCAAGGTAAAGGAGGTGCAGGTAGTTCTGGAACTGAAGCCCAATTTACTCCATGAAATTTTGCCCCAAGAGCTGCACGGTGTCTAACATATTTACTCAACAATTTCCTGACCAGAGAAAATTTGTGTCAGTGGCATATTTTAGAGAATGTTTTCAACAAAAACCAATTTGATATATGATCACCATTCATATAAACACAGAGATATAGCACTAAACTTTTATTGGATGTGTCAAGCTTACCTGTCCGCCTCATCTGTCCATGAAAATCTTTGCCCAGGATTTGATCTGGTCTTTGAACTTGCATGCAGGTTGATGATAGAAGAACACTGAACTTCATCTTCGGTAAGATCGCTAATCTCTGCATTTTCTTGTTGATTATCCTGATGCATCGGAATGGGGGTTTGGTCCTCTTGAACATTCTCACTATTTGAGGCATCAGTGGCTTCAGAATTTAGAACCTTCTGTCCATCTACTATTATGGATCTGACACCCTCTCCTGTAGGCTTTACAAGAGATGCTCTTTTTCTTTTCCTGGAAGATGAAGGACTATTTTCTACAGCATAAGTTTTATCTTTTGATTTTGATTTCACGCGTCTTCCATGCTTCGCGTAATAAGCATGCATAACCTAGAGTGAAAACCAATTAGTATAAGAACATCCAGGTTAGTCATGGTCTCTACAATCAAAGACAATAAGGAAACTATTCGCCAAACTACCACCAGGTCTCAAATATTTATCTCCACAAAATATATACAAGTACAACACAAAACATCTTTACCTGCTCTATGGTCAGGTTCAGATCCTTAGAAATCTTCTCACACTCTTTGAATGAGAGTTTTTCCTTCTTATCTATTGCAATACACTGTAAGAGCTTCTCTCGATGTTCCGCTGTCATGACATGATCTGAGGCCCAAGAGCGGACACCAAAAACCTAGAAGAACTTACAGAGTTAGAAACTGTTTTCTGAAAACATTACATAATAGGCAGCTGAAAATTATTATCACAAGAGATGATATCAGATCAGAGTTTCAATGATATATTGTAGTTTCATGGACTCAATTGTTGTATATATAATAAGCTAGATATAGAAGATCAACACTTATACCTCTTGAGATACAGATCCCGGAAATGCTTGCTTAGCAGCTCTGTGATCAGCAGCAGCATAGCAATATTCTAAAGTTAGCCAATATTCATCAACAGCATCTCTATTTGATAGAATGAAGTCATGTCGAACACGTGGACGAAAATCAAGAGACGTGACATCGGATTTAGCAGCAGCAAACAAAGGTTCCTCTATATAAGGTTTAAGCTCCATTGCATGTGTTAAATTAGCATACTTCTCCTCAATCTCGTCACGTTTGAGTCTATCACTTATCATCTGAATCAACTACAAAATTAAAACAAACACATGTATATTGATATTATTCAGATTTTGAACTGCACATATATGAAATACGGTACTTAAGGTGTCATATAATTATTGATTTACCTTTAACCGGCGTAAAATATCAATAAGCATCGATAATATCCCAATGGCACGAGTATCCATTAGAAGCTTATACTCGTCGCTAGGAAGCTCAGAAAGACGCATAACCTGTTTGCATTTCTTCATGATATCATCAGCTTTCTGAGTAGATCCAACAACTTGTAAAAATAGTTGAAGTGGCATGGCTCTAAAAGCATCTTTAAGTGAAAACAAATTCTCAGATTTATGATCATGTATAGAAGATAAGGCATTGTCCCAGCCAGGCAAAGAACTAAAATAGTCCCAAAGGAAACAGTGTAATAACTTCACACGAACCATCTTTGCAAGAACACTCCCTTTGACTCGCATAACTCCTGATTCGCTAGCTCGCGCATCTAAATCCGCATTAGTTCTACCTCTCTGAACGACATTCAATACTGGAATTGTCTCGTCGCTTTTCCTCTTCGATAATCTCTGGCCACGGAATTCTAATTCAAAAGACCTAATCCTTTCATGAATTTCATTTCCTACGTCTCGACTCAATCCTTGAACAGATGGATGCAAAACTACCACTGAGCAACGACTACGACCACAATCATTTACATTTGGAACACGAATACCAACGCATTTGCAGAGCCCTTCTTCTTGAAGCTTGTTTAGAATTCTGTAAATGGTTTTCCTATCAACCTTAGGGCTCCTGTCTTTCTCAAAACTTAGAAGCCATTTATGGAACTCCGCTCTCAAAACAAACTTCTCCTCCTTTGGCCAGCCAAGAAAGAAGAAACAAATAGTCAGTTAGAAGGAAAAAAAAAGGAGAAAACGTTTATAACAAGCAAAGTGGATAAAGAAAACAGTAAGTACATTTAAGCGCTCAAGTATTCTCTGCTCTCTCCGAGAGTTTTCGATAGTAGCATGAGGTTGCTGCACTTTTGATTTAGCCGACTTCGGTAAATCAGGGGACTCCTTTGCAGTATCAACAACCTTATCACCAATCTCATTGAATGATTCTTGTAAGTTACGACGCGTGACCACCTTTCTTCTTTTGGCTCCTGAATTCCTTTCAGAATCAGTTAACGTTGTAGGTGTATAGATGTCAGTATCTGAAACTTTAAAACTGTGTTCGGTAGAGGTCTTAGCCATTCCACCAGTACCATGAGGTGTACTAAAATCAATATTTTCCCCTCTAATATTTTCAGCTTTATCAGGAAACATATCAGAAGACTCAGACCGAGTATGACGAGAAGTCCAAACTCGAAATACTCGAGTCTTCTTGTGGCTTTCTGCCTGTAAATGCATCCCGACTCTTGAACAAATACTACAAAGCCGAGGATAGATCTTCTTCTTATCAATCCCAAGTCTTTCGCATACCTGTAATACAACAATCAGTAATAACTTTATGAATACTAAAAAGACTACTCTTTCGAATAATCTATCAAATTCATACCTCCATAACAGCCAAGCCTTTAGATCCTTGAGCATCAACCATATCATAAATTTGATTATCTATTGGAAGCTCCAAAATCTGTTCTGTTTTTTGAATACTCCTCCCAAATTTGAGGAGTTGCTTTTTCCTAGAGTAGTTAAAATCTTCTGCTGAAAATCTTTTTAACAAACGGAGACATCGTTCAACCTACGAAAGAACAATCCACATGAAAAAAAAAACAGTTTTATATCCAAACAAAACAGAACAGAAATACTAAGTAAGAGCAATTGGCTAGCATATGTATTGGCAAAAGATGCAGATTATAGTTCACCTTATTGTTCACCATAGCATCAAGCTCCTCTACTACATGAGAGTCTATCAACCGGCGACAAACCTGATGTTATCCCACAAGAAGATTCATTCAGAATATTCTAATTGAACATGAATCTATACACTTCAACCATAAGGGAAAGAAAAAAAGATATATTACACTTCTCCAAGCTCTATGCCTTATATTTGTTCCCATATAACCAAGGTCTTGCTTAATATCCGAGACAACTAAAACCTGCACTACAAGAAAATCAGTATACAACTAGCAAGATCCACCTTGATAAAAAAAAAGAGAATGCTCTGAGTTTACTAACTTTCTCGGTAGCTTCTTCGAGCTTATCGCAAACTGCCTGCATTGCTGGTAAAAAATCGTTAATAAGCGTGTCCTCTTTCAGACTATCTCCGGCGGCAGTAGCCTCGGGCTCTAAAACAGAGTCCTCTTTACAAATCTCAAACCTCTGCTGTGAACCCAGAGGCTTGGCGTAACGAGTTAAGTATATCATGTTGGTGGTAATACATGAAGTAGTTTTGGAATCAACTTCTTTAGTTCTCACAATTGCTGGTTGCCTAACAATCAAACCTCGAGATTCAAGCTGCTTCACACTATAGAAGAAGTTCCTTCCATCGATACCAAACTCTTTAGCAAGCAGATTTTGTGCATCTCCATTGTCTCTAGCAATAGCCAAACGTTCAAGAACGCGACGCTGAATCGCGGGAATAGTCGTGTTATTCGACTGAGTATCGTATAATCCAACGAAGTTAGCTCGTAAGTTCTCATTAGCGATGATCCTTAAATCGAGTCTTAGTGCATCGTCAAGCTGTTGAATCGAAGTATCTGATGATCCGTACACAGTGTTCTTCGTCTTGAATTGGAGCTGAGGGATCGTGAGAAGATTTCTCCATACATGAACCTTCACGGAAGAAGAAAGAGTAGAGAGACGTGACCATAGAGAAACGAGAGCGATCCCTGTGTTTCCCTGACAACAGATTTCATCCAGTGCTGTGGATATAATTGAATCCATCTCTCCGGTTAGGGTTAGGTCAACGGGAAATCTTCCGATCAAAAATTAGTGAGTCAATTTCGTCGGATGGGTTTTGGGAATTGAATTTATACAAGTGGGAGTTGGGAGATGATGGCGGGATCAGAGGAAGATTGAGAGAAAGATATTCTCTCGAGTTCTTGGTGACGGGTTCGATCTTAAACAACTGCGAAGAATATATCAATTAGGAGGTTGTTATATTTCTTGTACATGATTGCTAAGTTAAAGTTCTTTAACATTTTTGTCCAATCATAAAAAATATAGTAATTAAACAAAAAAAAATCTGTGTTGTATTTATTTTGCTTTTATATTGTACTAAGATATATTATTATCAAGTTTTGGTATGCTTTTAAGTTTAAAATTTTATTTGAAATATATTTATTTGTTTTAATATTGATGAATAGTTATTCCCTTTACTCATTAAATTTATTTCCTTTACTCATTAAATTTATTTATCCTTACTTAAATTTTAGTTATAATATTAGTTGCAGAGATTTATTAAAATAGTTTTTAATATTAATTTGAATAGGTGTACTCTCTAAGAAAAATTTGTAGAAATTATATCCTTTTAAGTTCAAATATAATATACCCATCTCCTTTTCAAAACACTACTACTTACTTTTTGGAGTTTGTCATCAACTTTTTATTATCTAAACAAAAAAATCTCCATGTATTTTCAATTTTCAGTAATGTCATGATTTTCTTATTTTCTACAGATCCAAACTATTCAAATTTTAAAATTTATTGTTTAGATATGGGATTTTAATGAAAAAAAAAAACTCTTAAATATCGGTAGATCCATTGTTAAACCCGTATCTAAATTATTAATGAAAAATTTAAAGAAAAAATCTCTTAAGTACTTGTCAGTCCATCTAAGACTCCTAAAATAAATTATTAATGTATAGTTTTACTGTTTTAATCATTAAACGAATCTGAAATAAAAGATAAGCACAAGAACAGGATCAATTTCTATTTTACATGATTTGGAACTTTTAAATCCATATCAGAAATTTTAAAAATTTACTAGATCATGACCCGCACGTATGTGCGGGGTTTCATATTTTAAAATTTTTTTAACAAATTTTAATTCAGTATAGATTATTTTGTTGTTTTTAACTTTTTATGATATATATTTTAGTGTATTAGATCTGGATCCACGTACGTGTAGAGATATTTTTATAGAAATCGTTATATAGATTTTTAAAATATAAAATATTTTGTTGTGTTAGTGAACTTCGTAATAGTATAAATATTATAAAGTTAGAGTAATGAACAAAATTTAGTTGCACTAATGCATAATTATATTTTAAGATCCGGACTAATTTAGTTGCAAAAGTTAAATGGTGTTACATTTTTATTTTCTTAACTAATAAAAACAGTTCTAACAGTTTGATTACATATGTTAAATAGGTTATGAATTTGGTTTTAGTTTGGGTTATTTCATGTATATTAGCTAGGCGTTACTATATTGGAACAAGAAAATATACCGTCCGGTATCTGTCATAAATTTTTTGTCCCATAACCTGTCACGTATACGTAAAATAAAAATATTATGGTCTCATATCTGTCATAAATAGAGTATGTGTAACTGAAAATGTATGTAGAGGGTTATGTGTGTAAACAAATTTATTTTATATAGTGCTCATAACCCGAATTCATGCCAGTTGGGTATTTAGTTTGATTTTTAATATATGTTCCCCTCCCATCTCGTCTCGTAATTTATATTTCCATTTTATTCCATTAAAATCATATTCCAAATTCTTGTTTGCTTACCTTTAAATACCATACAATATTACAATATATATTGTGATTTTTTTGGATTAATATGTATGCTGTTAAAGTTACAAATATATTTTAACAAATTTATTAATGTTTCTAGCTAAATTTTGCATATTTTTCTTTTCATTGTTTAATCATAATTAATTCAATTTTTGGGACTAAAATTAAAATTTGAGATACATCTATAAAAAGGATATACTATTGATGCATAATTTGTTTTGAATGCAAAATATATAATTAGTTCACATTATTTCGAAAATTGTGTGCAATATATTATGGATTTGTTTAAGGAAGATCTAGTTAAGAAGAAAAAAAAGAAAACACAAAATATTTCAAAATTAATATGTACAATCTTTTGTTTAGATATTTCTGAAACTTGCTCTAAACGAATTCCATAATGATAATTATTTTAAATTTATTATTATTTGAATTTATTTCATAGTAAATATAAATATTTGTTAATATCTAATATCGTTTTTTTAGAAATTTTGAAATAAAATTTTGTTTTATATTTCAAAATTTGTGAAAATATTATAACAAAACTGAGTCTTAAATATTTGTATTTAATTTTTTTACGAAATTTCAAATTCAATCTTAAAATCCTCCATTGATAAAACTTTTTAAATGACAGTGTTTTTAATTTTGAATTAAAATGTTATTATTTTTATTTTTATATTTGATATGAATAGTTTATTAGGATTGGTTTAGATAAAATTTTAGTTGGATATCAAATCTTAGTTTTTTAATTCTCATTGGTTAACAAGTTTTTAGAAAAAAATTAAATTTTCGTCCATAATTAATATGAGAGAGAAAATGAGTTTAATTTTTTGGAAACTAATAAATACTTTAAAGAATTTTACTATTTAAATATATTATTTTGTGATTATAATTGTATCTTTAATGAATTTATTTAAAAACAAAAACCAATGACATTTTTGTAATATTTTACACTTTATAAGGTTATTTATGTTTGAGTGCTTCCCAATTAATAGTATAGATATTTTTTTTGGACACATTGTGTTAAGTCTAAAAAAATATACAAATGTCGTTTTAAACGAGCTATGTTTAGGCGGAATTATAAATGAAGAGTTTTTTTTATTAAAATTTTGTACCTAAGGTTTTTTTTCATTAACAATTTAGTTGAGAGTTTTTAAATGGATGGACTAATACTTGAAGGGTTTTTCACAGCATCCGTTTGATATCTTTCATAAAGTTTTATCTAATGACGTCGTTCTGGTGACCAATGCGGCAACGAAGGGCTGAAATGAGCAGACACAACTCTAGAGTCAAGCAGTTCCAGGATCGGTGTGAGACTCACGCACCTCGGGACCTTATACTGATTAATCGATGAACCTCTCGAGATGGCAAAGTCCATGAGCTCATCAAACGTACGGTTCTGCACCACACGTATCTCCAACGGACCGATAGATTTATCTGAAACCCGACTTTGTCTATAAACCGAGGTCAGCGATTCCTCCATTTCCAAACAGCACTTAGCCATGACTTCATCGCTAGGATGAGCATTGCTTTGGTCTCTACCAAGTAGTTCCCAGTAGATTACGTAATGACCCGGTATAGTCTTCGTTTCTGCGTAGCTGGTGTACTCGATCACTCGTGTTCCTTTCTCTGCAAGCAACCTCGACGCATTGTCCACTGCCTTTTGTAGATCAGCCTCGTCTGTTTTATCAGATTCAATGCTCAGCAAAACATTCTCTCTCCGTATGAATTTGAACTGTGGAGCGGAATTATAGAACCCCGTGACACAGAGGATGTCGCCAACTCTGTAACGGTAAAGCCCCGCGTAGGTCGTGATCACGAGTTCATACTCTTTTTCGACCTCAACATCAGCTAGCTCAACAAGTGAGGTTTCATCTAATGCTCCATCTCCATCGTGATTATATGGGAGGAATTCGAAGTAGGCCATGTTAGGCATGATTGTGTAAGAAACCTCCGAGGGTTTACACATCGGGTTTAGGTTAATCCCGAAGTAACTTTCGGAAGAAGCATAAATCGTGCTTGCAATAGGTAATCCGCCGCTATAGTACTCCAACATCGGGATATACTGAGCCATTGCTCCAGTAACAATCACATCAAGGTACTTCGTGTTAGGCCATATCCTTGTGATTATCCCTTCCCAATTCTCTTGTGAACAAACCCCTATCAAAAACTCAGCCAGTTCTTGATCAGGTTTGGTCAAAATCTTCGACATTCGGTTTTTAATCGCAGGATCAAAGATTTTAGTACTTAGGATACCGGTTGAGATATCCTGAGCAAGTTCCTTCCAATTGTTCTGTAGGAAGCTTATGGCACGGAGGAGTCCAGAAGGAAACACCGCGCCGAGTCGGAGAACTTCATGGCGCATTAAGAGACCACATAGCATTTGCGCATACATGCTTTGTGACGAGTCGGAGCAGAGGATGGCTTCCCTAGGACTAGTGTAGACGTTTTCCGAATCGGACGTCCTGAAGTGGTCGCTTTTGTAGTAACTCGTGAGAGCCGGACGAGCCGGTAACCCACCTGACGTCTTAGACTCTGACTTCACAAATAAGAAGTATAAGCCTTTGCCTTTGTCTAATCCCGGCACGTAGCTGTAAACATAACTTGGTTAATTAAATAAATTGTTACAATTTTTTAAATTTTGGTAAAAATTCGTTACAAATACGCATATAGTTATATGGTTAAAGTATATACTAACAGATTCATCACAGGCATGAGAAGACCGCCTAAAAGTTGTCGTCGGTCTATGTCTTCTTCAATTGTCGGCATTAATTTCCTCTCACCAGCAGATGTTCCAGAGCTACGAATGCATACAAAATGTTATAAATTACAGTCAAAGAATAGCCGGGTTACTTCCACACCTTCATCGAAATTCAACGGTTATATTGGAATGTTTCTGTATTTTATAAACACTTTTTATATCAATATATTTGATTTGATAAAAAAACAGTATTCTATAAGTATTTTCTAATAGTTTTATATTATGATTGTTATAGTGATCAAAATCACGTCATTAAATTTCTTTATAACAACGATATTAATCATTTTGACTAAATTAACATACCTTGTTAGAAACTCGTTGATGGGGTGAGAAGACAAGATCGGAGAACGGTCACCGTTGGATATACGTTGAATCTCGGTCTTCAAGTCTTCGTACATAACCACTGGAACTTTTCTCTTGAATGTTTTCCTATCAACGGCCCCATTAAGATCGAACCGTTTCAGATATTCGGTGTTCGAGTTACGACTTAGTATCTCTCCAAGAACCTTCTCTTGAACGGAGTCAGGGTTCCGAGTCATCTCCTCAATGAACTTGAGAGCCTTCATGTCTTTCTCGGATGTCGTAGGTGAAGCTACCCGAGATTGAAGAGGCGAATCAATGGCCATGATTGATCGAATGTTTTTTTTGTAAAAGCAAGAATATTAGCAAATGTTTGATGAGTATAACTCCGCAAAGAGAAGGCTGTATTTTATACAAGGGGAAGTTTTATACAAGGGGAAGTTCCACGTCAACAAGTCAAGTGTTAAGAAGAGGGCTTCTTGCTTGGTGAGATACACATAGAGAATCTCACCAATATAATATTATTAAATTTATTTTAATTTAAACTGAGAATCTCATTATGAAATATAATCTCCATTGGCTAGGTAAAATTCATAAATATATTAATAATATTTTTAGAAAAGATATAGAAATCAATATTAATATTATTTAATTTAAAACTTTTATGTTAAATTTTTAATTAAATATCAAATTAAATGTTTAATATATTCAACTGTATTCAGTATTAGTAATCTTAATCTTAATAACAATAATTAACAATGAAATCCATTGTAAATAATACAATCAAAGAGTTATAATCTATAAATATTTAGCTATATTTAACATTTTATTTAGTTCCATTTATAAACTAATCAATTATTAGTTTAATTAGTAATATGTCATAAGATTGATCACTATATATATATATATATATATTTCTTTGAAAACTGAAAAATGTATGACCTTCCAACTATAAAATATCAATTTTAAAACTGTTTCTACATTTATAAATATAATCAATCTTAAATATTTTTCTGCTAAAATTTCAAACTATATTATTACGTATAACATATTTCATAGTTTTATACTTATAACATTAATTCATTTTTATTTAACTAAATAAATTTCATCATACGAAACAATAAATATAAGATTCATCACTATATATTTTTCTTTCAAAAGTGAAAAATAAATGACATTTCAACTTTAAAATATCAGTTCTAAAACTGAAATGTTTCTAAGATTTTCAATATGATCAACCTTAAATATGTTTTCACTAAAATTCAAACTATATTATTATGTATAACATATTTCATAGTTTATACTTATTATAGTAATTCATTTGTATTTAACTTAAAAAAATCATCATATAAAACAATAAATATAAATAATTATGTATTGAATGAATTTTTAATAAATTATAATTTATAAAAAAATTTAGGTAGATGTTTAGGTGGACGCTGATGTGGATGTTGATGTGGAGAGAGAACTCTCTAATTATATATATAGATTGTTAGAAACACTGACATCATTTTTGTATGCAAATCTTTCTTTGTTTTTCTTTGCAACCCACACATATTGACAACACCAAGCAGTGAAAATATTTACATCACTTGTTTATATCAACACAAAATATCTGAGTTACCACACTATAGTCAGTTATATAAGGCAGCTTTCTTCTTCTTCAACTCCGCATCCTTTTTTTTAGCAAGACTGACTCGTTCTTTCGTCTTCTCCAACTCCGCTTGCTTGACATTCTCTTCGTGTGCTTTCTTAAACAACCTTATAAAACTCAAGAGTGTCGCGGTAACTGCAGCAATATTGATTACCAGGTATTGTTATTAGCTACATAATAACAATGAGCCACTTTCTAATGTATTAGCACAAATGAGGATGAAGTTTATTGTTTCCGAAGCATACCTTTTTCAAATGGATAATCGTTAGGACTCTCGCCAAAATAGTTTGCAAGTGCATCAGCATTTCTTCCCTGTCGTCCATCATAAGATTGATTCAAAAACAAATGTAATTAATTTCAGGATTAAACACATTGTCAAAGGTTAGGCGCTTGGAATCTAGTAGTAAGTGGTTGACAAACATTACCACGGTGGAGTAAAGACTCGGTACCGTTGCTACTTGAGTCTCAGCCATGGATATGAAGTCTTTCAATAACTGTCGAAAACATCAAACTATATTTTAGTATCCGGAAGAAGTTAAGTAGAAAAACAAAGAATTGATTTTACAAAATGATAGAATATTTAGTCATGGACCTAATCTCAAATTCATGATTGATAAAAGATATGCAAAAGATCGAGAAGATAGAAAAACAAACATACTTTACGGAAAACTTGAGAAACAGGACCATCACTTTCGGATGCAGTGAGCTCGTGGTTCAGTTTTTCCAATCCTTTGGTTATAGCTACCATTTCCTCGGCTAACAACTTCAAGTGTATCTGAATCGACAAGACAATCGAATGATGAGCCAATAGAAACTAAGAAACGGAAAAAGTAAGTACAAACGCAAACCTTTGAAGCTGATTCAAGACTTTCAAGATCCTTATGGAAGTCTAGTAGATCTGATGCCTTGGAAGCAAGGACCTGGAAAAACAAAAGAGGAGGATTTCTAAAACAAGCCCGCTCGTTAAAATAAATGATGCTTCTTTCTTTCAATTGTAGTTTTTACCTTGCAAAGATAATGCATGAGAGTCATCTCGCTGTTAGCAGCACGTGTGTCGCTTAATATCAATAAACTGTCCAACTTGAATCCCACTGCACTGCCTGCAGAAAGCAGAGCAAGGGTCTTTATCAACCACAAACAAAAGTATATGATGCAATCCCATTCTTGAACTTAGCTCACATTGAACAGAAAGTTTTTTTTTTTTTGTTGCCTTAGGAAATATCTTAAGCTAAAAATGATATAATACTCACCCTTGGCAGTTCCTTGGTTCATTATGTTCCCCAAGCAGAGAATAATTTTCAGAATCTCTTTTAGCTTTTCGGAAGTACGGACCTGATGAAACAAGAAATGAGACGAAAAAGTTCGAGAAAAAACGGGCGCAGTTAATAATTATTGCAAATATCTTACCTCCTTACATGCAGAATTTACCACATTTAAACCTTTATTGAGTTCTGTGATCTGCAAAGTAATCATCATCAACAACAGAACCAAGAATAAACAGTTACTTGGACAATGATAAAAACCAAAATCTTTTCCTCCAAAGAACAGAAAATAACATAATAGGTAATACCACCGAACCTTAGTGCCGAATTGAATTTTGAAGGAAAACACTCTCAGCTTCGATTCTACTCCTGGAACCTTCATAAGCTCTAGGAAGTACTGCAGTAGCAAAATGGATGAGAGAAGAAAACGCATTAATCACGCGGAAATGCTCTTTTAAATGGAGCTTTAGCTTTAGCTAACTAAGCAAATTATTAAAACTATATGTAGGAGTGAAAACAGTGTGAGATTTGTAATCTAAAGACTTAAACAGACCTGGTCACACTTTCCCAAGGTTGCCTTGTCACCAGTATAGCTCTACAACAAACCAGTCAATTACGACCAAGAACAAGGACTCATGTCAGTAACAAGTGAATAATGAAAACCAAGAATTGACATATTTCCCAAAATGATCTCTAAAATAAAGTAAGAAGTAGATAATGCTACTCAAAAGTCAAGAGGTAACCTCAAGAAGCTCCATCTCCTCCTTTGTTGGGCAAAACCTTATAAGATTCTCTATTTGATCAATATCTAGTACAGACTCATCCATTGCTAGAAGTGCAGCCTAGATGATGCAAAGAATAATGTGAACAAATTATCATTAAAACTATAAAACATTAATTAGTAAATGACTTGTACTCTAGTAAGGTAGGTTTTGGAGCTTACCATTATATCAGGCAGCGGCATCTTTACTTTCCGAAGCATAATTTCTATGTTAAAGGCTCTCCTCAGGTCGATCTAGAAACGAGTAGAACAACCGTCCATCAAACAGAGTGGAATGTTTAATCACAAAGCAAGCATACTTGCAATGGGCTTTAAAGTATATGGTGAGATTAGCTTAATAGAGATCCTCTTTGTACAACTTTATATATCTTTTACAGTAATGCGGGTATTACTCAAACTCAAAAGGAAAAAAGATTGCTAACTACACAAAGTGTTGGAAGATGCATGGTCACATATGCCAAGTATACTATTGTATCCTCGACTTAACATTTTATAATTGGTTTATAATTTCTTTTAAAATTAAAATTTAAATATATAATTAAAGTATACGGAAATATATTATTTTAATGTTAGGATACCATAGGAGGTTCTAACCAAGCTATTATGAACCACTTTTCTTGTGAGAGTGACTCCTTTCACATGCTTCATTTTCGTTTCCTTAGCGGCTTTCCTCTTCTCCAAGTCCGCTTGCCTGACATTCTCTTCATGTGCTTTCTTAAACAACCTTATAAAGTCAAAGAGGGTCGTAGTAACTGCAGCAATCCATCACCAGGTATTGTTATTAACTACATAACATTTCCAACTAAAAACAAGGAAGGACTATTTTTCTATGTATTGCCCAAGAGAATCGATACCTTGTTCAAATGGACAACGGTTAGGATCCTCGCCAAAATAGATGGCAAGTGCATCAGCATTTTTTCCCTGTTGACCATCATATAAGAAACAAAGCATTTCAAGATCAAACACATTGTCAAAGGTAAGAGGTTGAGAAATTACCACGACAGAGTAAAGACTCAATACAGTTGCCACTTGAGTCTCAGCAATGGAAATGAAGTCCTTCAATGTCTGTTATCAAATACATAAAACTAGGTTTTTAGGATCCGGAACTAATCTCAAATCCATGATTAATGAAAATATCTAGAAGAACAAAACCGACGTACTTTACTAAAAACTTGAGAAACAGGACCATCAGTTTCGGATGCAGTAAGCTCCTGGTTCAGTTTTTCCAATCCTTCGATTATATCTTGCATTTCCTCAGCCAAAGACTCCAATTGTATCTGAAATAGAGAATGATGAGCCAATTGCAACTAAGGAGTAGAGGACTGGAAAAAGCACGAACGCAAACCATTGAAGCTGATTCAAGACTTTCAAGATCCTTATGGACGTCAAGTAGATCTGATGCCTCGGAAGCAATGACCTGGAGGAAGAAAGAGCAGAGTTTCAGGACCATTTTCTAAAACACCCTCGACGGAATCTAGAGACTGTTTGTTTTTATAATTGTAGTTTACCTTGCAAAAATAATGCATGCGTTTAACACTTAAACTGTCCAACTTGTATCCCACTGCAACACCTGGAGGAAGAAAAGTTCTTATCAACAACAAGTGATTTGCCTTCAGAACAAACAATGTATATGATGCAGCGGAAACAAAAAGGCGCCGTTCTTGAATCAAAGAAATCTTATTATGTTGCATTGAGGTCTTTTGCAAACCTTGGTTCGATGTGTTCCCTAGGGAAGGAATCTTTTTCATAATTTCTTTTAGCTTTTGTGAAGAACGGACCTGATGATGAATAAGAAATGAGGAGAAAAAGTATAAGAAAGAGAAATGGACTGCACAAAAACTAGAGGTAACTAACTATTACCTCCTCACAAGCAGAATCTACCACACTTAATCTATTTTTGAATTCTGTTATCTGCACAGTAATCATCATTAACGTGAGAACCAAGAATATACAGTTACATATATAGATGCTGATCAAACCAAAACGCCGGACCTTAGTGGCAAATTGAATCTTGAAGGAAAATACTCTCAGCTTTGATTCTACTCGTGACACCTTCATTAGCTCTTGGAAGTACTGCGATAGCAAAATTGATGACAGAAGAAAATGAGTTACTAAACATATATATTTATACTAGGAACCAAAAACAGTGCAAGACTGATAATCTCAAGACTTCAAAAGACCTGCTCCGTCTTTCCCACGGTCCCCTTGTCACCAGTGTAGGTCTACAACAAATCAGTCAATTACGACCAAGAACAAGAACTCGTGTCAATAAAAAGTGAAGAAGAATTGATATATTTCACAAAATAAAGACACAAGTAGATAAATGCTACTCAAAAGTCAAGAGGTGTAACCTTAAGAAGCTCCATATCCTCCTTGGTTGGGAAAAGGTTTATAAGATTCCTTATTTCATCAACATCTAGTACAGACTCATCCATTGCCATGATTGCAGCCTAGACGGACGACGATGCAAAGAAAAAATGTGGATAAATTATCATTAAGCTATGAAAGATTAATGTAGGTTTTGGAGCTTACCATCAGATCAGGCAGCCGAATATTTAATAACATTAGCCTAATTTCCGTGTCGTGAGCTCTCCAAAGGTTGTCAATCTTGAAAGCCATAAGACAAACAACAACTCTTCAAAAAAGAGTGGAATATTGAATTACAAAAGTCTCTTGTTTATAGTGTACGTGACAAAAGTCTCCACCAGAAAAGAGCAAGTTAATTGAGTGTTAGGTATATTTCACATTACCAGTGGAACTTTTTTAGGTTTTGGTTTTGCCCCAAGAGAGAAAAGGGTCTCTATTTCTGATACATCAAGTTCTGTTGCACTAGCAAAATAAAATAGGAAAAAAAAAATGATGATTAATTTCAAAGCAATGGTCAATGATATGGGCACTTCATTGGAATTCGGTTTCTTCAGGGGATTACCAGAAAATCTGTTCATCCTCGATATCGCGGCATGCTTGTTGTCGTCTCTGTAACTCATCCCATAAGCTCCCCGGCAAAGCCTTTGTTATTTTAACCCAGTGTAATCGCTTCAGGGAGGACTTTTTTTTATCTGGACCTGGAAAAATACAACACAAAATTTCTGCTTCCTTAGGATCAACCTTAGCTCTTAAGGCACCAAACATTGGAAGTGGAGGTGGAGGTGGAGGTGGGGCTCCTGGACATATCAGAGGACGTGATGGTACTCTTCTACGCATAGGAGGAGGAGGTGGTGGTACTCTACTACGCATAGGAGGTGGTGGTGCTCTTCTAGGCATAGGAGGAGGAGGTGGTGGTGGAAGTGGTACTCTTCCACGCATAGGCGCCACCACGGAATCAGCGCCAGAGATCTCGACAAGCGACATTGGATCAGGAACCAAACAGACGATTTAGTATACTTACCAAACAGATTGTTTCAGATCACTTTCTTCACCGATTTTAGATCAAATGACACTAATTCAGAGCAAAAGTTCCCAGAAAATATAAGAGAATGATCAAATCGCATAGACTTGTGAAAGCACAGTTGACCTTGAGCAATAGACTTTGTCCGAAATTTGAGGTTTAAAAAGACAACAAGAGTATTGTCCATTTTTTGAATTATTCATTCATACATATATATATATATATATATATATGTATCGTTTAGTTGTTTGATCATATACATTCTTTTCCATTCTATTAGTTTTCACAACAAATATATCTTCTATCCAGCAAGTTTCAATTTTTATTTATCATATATGATTCACTTAAGCCCTTTAAAAAAAAAGAACCATTATACAGTGACTCTATTGGTAGAGTACATTTGACATTTTCTTGTCCTTTCTAATAGAAAGTTTCTATGATCGATTGATAAAATAAAGAGAGATCCGTTTGAAAGCGCCGAAAAGACGGTTGGACCAATGAATTTGACAGAATTTAATAGAATTTTAATTCTAGTGTTATTCAACTAGGTATTTTATAAATTCTTTAAAATTCTTGTGTTATTCAATTTTTGAATTTCTTAATTCTTTCAAATGCAGGTGTTATTCAAAATTATGTAGTTTTATATGAAAAAGTGATTTTACAAGAATTTAATAAAAATCCTAGTGTACAATGTAAAGGACAAACTCTCAGGTTTTAAGTTTTGATTTGGATAGAAAGGGTCTCAAATGAAATTGTCGTTCTCCCTTTGGTCTCACGTCGTCAGGTTTTAAGTTTTAATATTACTGTCCAACGATGATCTATCACGTCGTCGTTCTCATTTCTTCCTCTTCTTCGTTTATGTGTGTTCTCGGCCATGACAAAATGTCCTTTCTCCTCCTCATATTCGGATCTACTTTTTCTTGTTAGTAATCATTTGGAGATCTTGTGATCTCATTATTTTACTTTGGCTTGGATTTGAGGATCGATATAAATAGAATCGTTTCCGATTAACAGATAGTATACATGACTCCCCATGACGCGTGACAAATTCCATTATTTTTTTACATGCTAAGCTTCGTTCGTGAAGAAAGAAAAACAGAAAAAAAAAAAAAAAAAAAAAAAAAAAAAAAAAAAAAAAAAAAAGAAAAACAGAAAACATATTATTTATTATTATGAAAATGAAACACAACAAATAAGCTTATGATGCGGCGGCTAAAATAATCAAAACTAACTAGAAAAAAACATTTACTTGGAAAATCCATGGTGATTGAATGAAAACTCACCTAGTCCGCAGGGCCGGCCCGCAGGACAGGCCACCCAAGCGGTGGCTTGGGGCACCACAATTTTTTTTTTTTTTTAAGGTTTTTTTTTTTTTTTTTTTGGTAAAAAGGCCCATAAAATGAAAATATTTGGTAGAAACTAAAGTTTTTTTCGAAAAAAATAAATATAATAGGGCCCAAACAATTAAATTTGAATGTAATAATATTCAAAATATCATTATTTTTGTATAATTTACTAAAAATAGGTAAAAAAAAAAATTTTAGCCCTAAAACTTATAAATATATTGGGCTTCATTTTATTTTTCGTGTAGGGCCTCACAAATGCTCGGACCGGCACTGCTAGTCCGACATGATCGCACTTGGCTATGCAATGGGAGTGAAACTGTGCGTTTTAGCTTTGTCGTTTTATCCACAAATACCTTATTGGTGCACTTCTTTTGATCCGAATCAACCACAATCGCCAAACTCTCACAATTGTTTTTTTTAGTTTCTTCATTTTCATTCTTCCCGGCAGAACCGTTGACACAGTGTTCTTCTTCCACCGCCACGCTAGCAACTTGCATTGACTCGTGGCTTGACGAGACAACCATGACAATACCGAGACCTAGCCAGATGAGACTAGGAAGAATGATCAGGGACAAGGAGTAGTAGATGATCCATTGGAACCCGGTATGGTTTTTGCCATGAAATGTCCATTCAAAAGCAAAAGCGATTCCGGAGAAGAACGTGGCCAAACTGCTTATAGAAAAGATTCTAACGATTCTCGGGTTAGGAACGTCGAAAAATGTCTTGATGTGGTTAAGCCAACGCTTTGGTGGTTGCGGTTGTGGACTAATGGTGGTGGTCTTTAGCTTTTGGTCCATGTTCTTTTCTTTTTCTTTGAGATGAAGAGAGGAAGAGTCTACATAAGTCGTTGAAGCTTTGACTACTAATATAAGGAGATTATTTATTTATTTTCCTTTTTCTTTGTTGAAGTTGTTCAGATTCTTGCGATTGAATGGTATGAGATTTCGAATTTTGAAATTATAATACAAAACAGAAAATAAACTATTTATTTATTTGACCAAAAAAAAAAACTATTTATTTATTACTTACATAAAACAACAAAACCAAGTCAAACCAATACTACTAAATATTTGCATTAACCGAGCAATAACGAGCCTACCTTCATCTTTAATTCGACTTTTGATCCTAATTGTTATAACTAAAACGACCAAAAACAAAAGGATGAAGAGAGAGAGCAAAACTTGATATATAGTGGCTACTGGCTCATAAATCTTGGTTACTTGATACTGATATAGCGGTTTGTGCCGTGCTTAGCCCAATAGTCCTTGAGATCAACTAGAGAGTAAAGTTCGTGCCCTTCGCCAGCTAAACGACTAAGTAACGTGGAGAAGACACTTCCGCTCATTTTCCTACCGCACACTCGAGAATGCCGCTTGTTTGGCATCTGCGGGAGCGGATACTGAGACAAAGTGGTTGTGCAGCAAGACGACCGTCTTACCCGCCCCCACTTATAACACGAACGAGAAGTCCCGGTGCAAGTGCACATGGGCACTGGCATTATCATTTCATCGAATGTGACTATGTTTCAAACCAAGATCGAATGTAACTGAAACCTTAAACTAAGAAGAGAAGCAAACATGCTTAAACCTTAATCGAAATAATAGAATAAAGAAAATAAATTAACAGCGGTCAATCCAAAAATAACATCAACCATCTCTTATCAAAACGAGGTCCGATTTTTCGAAATCAATAACTATAAGTCTATAACTTCGTAACCCGGCAAGCAAAACCATTAAAAAAATCTCGAACAAACAAATTCATTCGTTGATATTTTAAATTTTTTTATGAAGATATGTCAATTTTTTTTTTAATTTTCTTACAGCAATGAAAATATGACATTTCTTAAAAAAATCCTAGTAAATATGGTAATACGTAAAAATATCCTAATAATATGGTCAGCACAACTGGTTTTGCCATAACCGGAAAGATTCCAAATAAAATCGTCACTTTAAACCAACCGAACATCGAAAAGATTCGTCTGTTGTCTTCTTCTTCTTCAACTTGTTCTCTGTTTCTCTCTTCGCCTCTTGAGTTCCTCACTTCTCGGTTCTACATTCATTCATGTCTCTACCCTAATCTATCTGGTAAATCAAAATCAAAAATTTCACAATCCCCAGTTTCAATTCCATCCCCAATTCTCATATCATTACAATCCCTAGATCTCTCTCTGAGTCTCAATTTGCTGTAGTTTTCATGGACCTTGTTCGATTGAGAGACATAGGTTCAATTTCACCTCAGAGAAGAAGAAAATGGCTGATTCTATTAGCGGTTTTCGGTGTTTCGGGTTATGGAGTTTACAGGGTTTACAATTCTGAATACATCACTAGGAAGACAAAGCGTCTTATGAAGCTATTCGGAGGTATTGTTTCATTCGCCGAATTGGTAATCGATTCGGCGGAGACGATAAGTATCGTTTCTCGGGATTTGAAAGAGTTTCTGGATTCTGATTCTGATGAAATTCCTAATAGTTTGAAACAGCTTGCGAAGATTACTAAATCGAAAGAGTTCACTGATTCTTTAGCTAGGGTTTCTGAAGCCGTAGCGATTGGGGTTTTCCGCGGGTATAATTTAGATAAGGAGTTGAAAAACGTCGAAAAAGAATCGAATTTGAGTGTAGTTGATAGAGTTTTCTCAGAGGAAGGAGCTGGTTTTGTTTCTGTTGTTGTTGGTAGCTTTGCTAAGAATCTTGTTCTTGGATTTTACTCTGGTGAGATTGAGATTGATGATTCTTCGAAACCTAGATGGATGAATTTGTTTAGTGATGATAAGTGTAGAGAGCTTTTAGCAGATTGTATTGAGAGATTCACTAGCTCGGCGGTATCGGTGTATATTGAGAAAACGGTTGGGGTTAATACTTATGATCAGATATTCTCTGGTTTGACGAATCCGAAACATAGAGATAGTGCTAGAGATGTTCTTGTTTCGGTTTGTAATGGAGCTCTTGAGACTTTCATGAGAACTTCTCACGAAGTCTTTACATCTTCAGGGGAGAAAACCGATTCTTCCTTGAGGAAGTCGGAGAATCGAGAAGAATCGAGAAACGGATGGGCTGAGGCGCTTTCGACTACATTAGCAGTGCCGAGTAATAGGAAGTTTATGTTTGATGTTACGGGAAGAGTGACGCTCGAGACAATGAGATCAATTCTTGAATTTGTAATCTTAAAAACGTCGCAAAGCTTTAAGAGGAGTTTGGATGTGATTCATGAAGAAGTTACAGAGAGAGGACGTCAAGTAGTTGGATACGTTGGTGCCAAATCATCAGTGATAATCACTGTTTGTCTTGCGGTTTACCTTCACATCTTTAACCGCATTGTTCGAGGCTCTCCGGTTTACTTAACCCAGCAATTCTAGTTGTCGGATCGATCTTTTAGCTCGTTAGAGTTGTTAGGGACATTAGATCTTCAGCTTTCACATTCTTATCGGTTTATAGTTGGAGCTGAATAACGTAGAGTTTTAGCAGTGTAATGATTCTTATTTATACAGAGGATTCTTGAGATTATCTTTGCAACTATAAATGATAGTAGAAAACATATGATTGATTACTTGTGACACAAAGAACAACATAGATGAACTTTTTTTTTTTTTTTGGTATCACAACATAGATGAATTGATTGAGGAAGAATGCAAAGATGCATAATTGAAATGTTGATGTGGCATGGAGTCTTACTGAGAAGATCCAAAAAGAGTAAAAAGTGTTACATGAATTTGATTGAATTCGTAAGAGAAGTCATGTGAGGCTTGCTTTAGAGAGAAGCTCATGTAAATATTAAAAGATTATGTGAGCATAAGGAGCTTAAGGTTTAGCTCGTTGTTATTAAATTAGCTTAGAGAATCAAATCTCGTAATTTTTTTTTTGTCATTCCTTACTTTTTTACATTTGCTTACTCTGTTATATCTTCTTTTATTGGTAACACAAATCAGCAGTACATGTTTTCTTAGCATATAGGAAAATGGTAAACGACATCGGAATAGTTAAAAGCAGTGACAATAGATACAAAAAAGCGATTAAAACAGTAAAGTCCATATATCGCGTTGGTACCAGATTACCAATCAAATCGTTTTTTTGGTGTTTTTTAAGGCCAAATACTATCTTTTAACAGCGTCGAACAGTACTAAAAATAATACTCCCTCTGTTCCTTGTTAATTTATTTTCAAGGAAGAACATTTATTTTGAAATTATATATTTTGAGGTTATATGTATTTTTTAATTAGCTATTGATGATGAATTGTAAATTTCAAAAATAATAACTTACTGCTATTGGTTTAGTGTTATAAAAATTTGTAAAATCACAAAAATAATATATATATATATATATATATATATGAATAGTTATTACTTGTTAGTACTCGCTTGGTGCTAATTTTTTGATACACCAACTAAACATTAGAAAAATCAATTCTGAATATACTAGATTTTTCAAAAAATAGCTTCAATACATATTTTGAGTGGGTTCATAAAATTAGGGCATTCGACGCTAACACCTCTTATTTATTTTATAAATGTAGTTACGATGACGTAAGAAAAAAAAACAATCGGCGAATAAAAAAATAAAAAGCATTTATCTCTTCACCATCTCTTAAGTATGTTGCACTAGTGAGTGTGGAGGTGTCGCTAGGTTTACTAGCGTCCGTGATGTACCACTGTTGTACGTCTTTATGCTTTAATTTTTTTTTCAATTGTGTACATTTATGGATATAGCGTATCGAGTGAAGCGGATTAAGCGGATCAGGTAGATCAGACGGAACAAGAGTGAATCAAACATTAATGGCAGTACAAGTGCGGATCAAACGGTTCTAACGGTCCAAAATGTGTGAATGATGAAAGCGGATTAAATATTTATTTAGTAAACAATATTATTCTTAAAGAAAAGAAAAATTCTTGGGTTCACCCCTATAATCTCTTTCATTCACCCCCTCTTAATTAACCAATTAGAATTTGCCATATCATCTAATTAAACTGGATTCAAGCTGGATTCTTGTTGATGGAGAAATAGAAGATTATAAACACAAAATGTAAGTTGATTTAACTTCACTCAAGGAATCTTTTACAGCCCAAAATACTTTTTTAAAACAAAAAATCTTGTCAATTAAATAAATATATAAGCAGTTTTTAGTCTAAATTAAATAAGCAAAACTAGAGTTTTTTTCTTCTTCGATGAGTCGGAATCTTCTGAGCTTCACCATTACGAACCAAGGGATCCCAATCAAGTCCCATGGAAGGAGTTGTGGTAATGCTGTAGTGAGTGACTCTCTTATGAAACCAAATAACATCGACTCCATATGCAACCAAGGATCTCACCACCCCAGCTGCACGGCGGTCGTTGCTTATAAGCATGAGGCTGAACTTGTTCTCATGAAGCAGAGACCAATTATATATTAATTCATTAATGTGTACATCAACATGGTTCTCCCCATCTTTCTTCTTTTTCGTAGGAGGTTTAACTAGAGTCGTTATGATATTCCACCCTCGCTTCACTGCCTCAAGTTCTTCAGGCCCAACAACTGCCTCGATGTTTTCTATACCTCTATAGCCGAGTCTTGTCAGAGCTCCCTCTACGTTTGCATGGAGCCGGTTTAATAGAGAGCGACCACGACCATCGGATGGACAAGGGGCTGACTTGGGATCCCAAAAAACCTGTAGAAGACACCATTATAATACAAAAATATATGATAAAATATCTTAATAATAGATGTAAGAGTCAGTTATTACCTTAACCAAACGGTTTTCAGGCAGTTTCCCAAATTTCTGCCTCGGGTGAGGGAAGCCTATAGCAAACTTCCATCTATTATCAACATGCTTTTTTAGAATCTTACCAGTCCCCACGCTTGTCCACTCCACCGACCGTGGTGCTACATTTATCATCTCCGGGCTAGTCTTACCAGTAATATAAGATACACTCACTTTGAAGTTCCTAGCCAAAAGAGCTTTAATTGTTCGAACATAGTCTTTGTCGCAGGCAACGACAAAGGTTGGCCCCGGGGGTTGATGCTCGACAGCCCATTTTAACATGTGAAGTTTCATGTTTATGTCCGCATAATCCCGTTTCTTCTGGCCTTAAAAATCTAAATAAACACAACAAGCCTGTTATTAATAAAGTGATAAAGAAAAAAAAACAATCGGCGAATAAAAAAATAAAAATCATTTCGATATGGCTTGTCGTATCTCTTCACGATCTCTTAAGTATGTTGCACTAGTGAGTGTGGAGGTGTCGCTAGGTTTACTAGCGTCCGTGATGTACCACTGTTGCACGTCTTTATGCTTTAATTTTTTTTTTCATTTGTGTACATTTATGGATATAGCGTATCGAGTGGAGCGGATTAAGCGGATCAGGTAGATCAAACGGAACAAGAGTGAATCAAACATTAATGGCAGTACAAGTGCGGATCAAACGGTTTTAACGGTCCAAAATGTGTGAATGATGAAAGCGGATTAAATATTTATTTAGTAAACAATATTATTCTTAAAGAAAAGAAAAATTCTTGGGTTCACCCCTAGAACCTCTTTCAATGAAAGACTTTCATTCACCCCCTCTTAATTAACCAATTAGAATTTGCCATATCATCTAATTAAACAAATAAAAACAATTAATATTATCTAAATACATTAATTTACTATAACCTTCTAAATTGAATTAATTATAAAATTTAAATTTTAATCATTCTTTTATAAACACAAACCGACATATAATTTTGCTTAATTGTAAAATCTAAACCCTAACCACTCTTTTATAAACCTAAACCGATATATAATTTTATTTAATTGTAAAATCTAAACCTTAACCACTCTTATATAAATCCAAACTGACATATAACTTTGCTTAGTTGTAAAATCTAAACCAGAAACCTCATTTATAAACCCAAATCGACATATAATTTTGTTTAATTGTAAAATCTAAACCCTAATCGCTCTTTTATAAACCCAAACCGACTTATAATTTAATTTAATTGTAAAAGCAAAACCCTAATCCACATTTGTAAACCCAAACCAATATATAATTTTGTTTAATTATAAATTTAAACCCTAATCACTTTCTTATAAACCCAAACCGAAATATAATTTTGTTTTAGTTGTAAAATCTAAACCCTAGTTGCTCTTTTATAAACCCAAACCGACATATAATTTAATTTAATTGTAAAAGCGGAACTCTAATCCACATTTGTAAACTCAAATCAACATATAATTTTGTTTAATTATAAATTTAAATCCTAATCACTTTCTTATAAACTCAAACCGACATATAATTTTGTTTAATTGTAAAATCTAAACCCTAATTCACATTTATAAACCCAAACCGACATATAATTGACCTTGTTTAATTAAAAGCATACAGATTTTGTTTCCTTAATATTTTTGTTTTGTGATTTAATTTTGATTTATTTTTAAATATACTATTACATGACATATTGTTGTATTTTGATTGGTAATTGAGAGGGGGTGAATAAGAGAAGTTCACCCCTAGGGGTGAACTCAAGAATTTTTTTAAAGAAAATATTATAAAGACTAAAAAATGTGTTTAATTTAATATAATTTATTTAAATATAGTTTACTGTAATTTATTTTTTTCGAAAGTAACTTGTTAGAAACTTCCATAAGTTTATTTACATAACACATCATCTAGACTCGAGCATGGCATGAGGTTCTCTTCTTTATTGATGTGTCTATCTTATCCCAACGATCGCCTGACAAATTATTGCCATTATTCTTTTGTTCATTTCCTTTTCCTTTGTTTTGCCTGAGCTTTCTCTTGGGCGTGCTAGGCGCTGAATGAAAGCAATCTTTAGATTCTTGATTTGCGGAATCTAACTACTTTTCTCTAAAAGCTGATTTTATCTCATCTGCGTGATTAGTGTTGATATACGATTGGTTTTCTCCGTTTTAGGTTCAAAATCTAATGCTCGTCTACACAACTTCTTGCTTTGACGTGAAGTTTTTCCAACCGCATCTTTGTCTCAAGTAGATTCTTGATCTTTACTGCTTCTTTTTCTACACATATTTCCACCTAAACATTTTGTCTTCTTGACCATATACAATTTGTTTTGTAGGAGTTTGTGTATTATAGTTTATCTTAACTTTTTTGCTCGTCGGCTTTTGTGGAGTCTTGGTCTGTTGAAAAACATTGTTATTCACTGAGATGAGACTCTCTACTGGTTCATTGTATATTTTTTTATCATCTCTGTGTTTCCTCCAACAATGAAACAAATGACATAAAATTCTTAGAAATTTTTTTTTAATGATTCTTAAAATATCAAGACTTCATATTTCATCTCTAATCGAAGACATCGAAGTTATTATAACCAGTTATGTTGTTGTCCAAGTGAATCGCCTGCATGCATCACCCGTTAAGTGAGAAGAAAATTTCTTAGATTCACAAGTTAAAAGTAACTACTTAAAACTAGAAATATACTCGAAGCTATTAGTATAATAATGGATGATGATGAGAAACTTTTAGAGTAAAGAGAGAGAGATTATGAAATGTTTATTCGATTAGGTCCCAAAAAGGGCAAAATGCATTTTATTATTTGACATTCTCCTATCTCATAATTTGATGAATTATGTTTTTTTTGTGGGTCAGCAAACCTATTATCGAAGGGTAAAACAACAATCAAAAATATTTTTAGCTCATTACACGTTTATAAAATGCTGGAGATATTTCCTTCTTTATCTCTTCCTTAGTGAATTTCTATGTTGTCTTGGGCTGTTTTTCTTTTTGTAAGCTCAGTTAGTTTGAGACTTTGTTTTTTTTTTTTTTTTTTTGGTCAAAAGTTAGTTTGAGACTTTGTAAGATTGTATTTCCAATGAGAAAAAAGAAGACTCTTAATAGTTTCTAAAAAATGTTATTGTAAATCCTAGAATACACAATATCATAGTTCTATGGTTAGAATAGTTAGATAGTGAATTAAAGTTTTTTTCTTGGTTATACAGCCAAATTTCTCAATGATTATTAGCACATCGGAAAAATGAATAAATAATGTTAATTTCTTTTCTTTTTTTTTCCGCCTAATAATGTTAATTTCACTGTAGCAAATCTGTAGTTATTGAGGTTCCCCGCTCCGATTGACGCAACACGCCAACATTTTGCCAACGCTAAAGCAAATCAGATCGACGATTTGTGTTCTCTTTTATCTCTCACTCGCATCAAATTCAACAAAAATTAGAAACGACGAAAAGAGAGAGACTAAAAAAACCTATTCGATCACGAGATCGTAATCAACGTTTCTCGAATAGATTCGCGAAGAATTTAGCAGAATCATCGGAGGGAAGAAAAAATGCTCAACGATGGAGAAGAGACTCCTTCTAGGTAAACAAGTCGAAGATCATAACATCTTCAGATTCCTTTTGTTGTTCTATGCTTGATCTCGTGCTTAGTTCCATCAGTCACTGATCAAAATTGAAGTGAAATAGTTGTCTATTTGATGGATTTTGTTAGTCCACCATGAAATTGCTTAATTCGGAAACTAAGATTTTCGTAGTAATTCAGCATTTATTTGATTCGATCGTTCTATATGTGATTTTGTTTGTCTGCTTCATGTTTTTGTCAGACATGAGATTCTGAGTATGGTTAAGAAGCACTCAAAGTCATTAGGGAAGACGTCTCTTGATGAGCAAGATGCGTCTGATGTAGAAATGGACTCTAATTTCTGGCATGGTGTATTTGATGTTTACTTCATTCGTTGCATGGAGTCAAGGAGGCGGCAAGACGATGATCTTCTGTTTTTTGTCAGGAAATTGGTATGTCGGTTGCACTATTTCGCTGAGCCGAAAACTTAGAACATTGTATGATCCTATTTGTTAATGTTTCCGAGTGTTTTGTTGCTTTTGCCAGAGCTGTAAGTCATATGGTTTGACTGAAAATGAAGAAGCACCGGCTCCTTACTTTGTGCGCAGGTGGGCACCTAAGGTAAAAACTGTAGGAAACATAAATTCAAAAAAAAAAAAAAAACTGTAGGAAACAGTACAGATACCTAGTTAGATCTTACCACATGAGGCTTGGTTTTGTAAATAGAACATTTCAATTGCGAAGTAAAAATTGTATATGACAAGGTCTTAGATTGTTACTTTGCTGAAGGGGATGAAAATTGGAAATATTGATTTAGTTCTTGGGCATCAATATGTTTTTTCTTCGTCTTCTTCTTTTCGGGTGAGGGGTTAAAGTAAGCTACAGTACTACCTGTATTTTGTAAAGAATTGTTATTTTCTGGCCTACATGCTAAAGTTTTACATGATCCATCATATCTTATTAAGACCACGGGACACTTCAAGTAACCATTTATTTGTTGTGTTGCACCTTGTATGTATTGTCTACAAACACATGGTAATGCCTTTCTTCTTCCTTGTAAAGCAGTTGGATGAGCTGCTTGGTGAGAGTCTGGCAGAAGTTGATTGGAGGAAATCATTTTATTTGAACATGATTGCCCACACATCATTCACTGTTACTGTTGCGATTTGCAGGTAAGCATTTCACTTTCAGATTGTGATTAGCGGCATCATGTACTAATTTCATGTTGGTCTAGTTTACATTAATTAACAATTCTTGTTCTGTTATTGCTGTTTTACTAATATGACTATCCTCATTTCGTGTTTTTGGGTTCAAACATCTTATTGCATCAAGCATTACTTCAGTCTAGCTATTTATTAGGTTGGAGAGATACCATCTTCTTCATTTCAGTGATTAGGCCTTGAGTCATTTTTGTGACCTGTTCTGTGGTCTATGTTCTACTTATCATATGGATTTTTTTCTTTCCATTTTACTGCATCATGGTAACTTTAAACTGCTTGTGTTTTTAGTAATGAGGCCCTTAAGACGTACCAAGGAAGTAAAGACACAAAACTCTCTCCTATATACAAGGTTAGAGATCCTAAGAGTTTTGAATAATAGTACTCTTGAATCTTCAGCTCTTCTTTAATCTTTTCATATGAAAAAGAAACTGAAGCCAAAGAGTACTTATATGCTCTGCTGTTCAAAATATATCTGTCCTGCTTTTTTTTAATCATTAACCTATTAAGGCAAGAGTAAGGAAACGGAATATGAATTCAGTTTCGTTTTTCCATAAGGAGAGGACATTCCACAGGAGTCTTGGACCAAACATAAATTGAATATTCCTTTCTGAGCATCAAGATGGTTTCATATTCTGTAAGCCAATGACAATCATATCCTCTAATCTGATATTCATATCATGCAGGTTGTAAAAACTGTATATGCATCACCTAGTCGCGTTAATTTTCATCTGGACTCAAAGAAGGCAAGTATAGTCGCTTTTCTCGTAGCAGTGTTTGTCCTTTTGGAATTTGTGTTTGATGTTTCCATTGTTGTTTACCTAGGAAGTGGAAACAACACCTGCCTACCCAGAAATTTGTTTTGCTGTAGATGATTTTGACTCAACCTTTGATGCTGTGGTAACATAGTGTCTTCTCCCTTTCTTTTTATTGTCCTTCCAACTATTATAGTATGTAGTCTTTTCGTTCGAGGAAACTCTAGACATGAATGGATTCTAAGGAAATGTGACATTTTGTTCGTAATGGAATCGGTTCTGGAAGAATCGTTTTAGTTGAGGAAATCTGCATGAACCCTCCTTTGTCACTGGGGTGAAGATACATGCATTCTTAGTTTCCCCTTAACTGGATAGTAAAAATCTTTTGTTATTTGTATGATACATTAGTTGGCTTTTGGTACATAATAATTCAGATAATAACATTTCAACTATCTTTTGTGCTGCTTTAACTCCGTATTTGAGTTTAGTGCGTGCTTTTTAATTATCTTCTTCAGAGGATTTTCCAGTCTTCTTCTTTAGTATTTCTAAGGCACAGAGGAGTTTGGCTTTATGGTTCTATAAAGAACTTAAGTCGTATGGTTAGGTTCATGCATGGAAAGTTGCCCATAATTTTTTTCCAATCTTGTTCATTTACTTTGTCATTGATGTTTGCAGGTTCTAACCGAAAAAGATCATTGCTATTGCGTACTTCTTAATTCTCATGATGGGGCAGCATTTCCAAGTGCAAATGTTAAAGATTCCAGTGATTCTAATACAAATACTGAACCCAGAAGTTTGAAAGATCCTAAGGTATAGTTGTTTCCTATCTATGTTTCACTATTTTCAGCAGTTGGCAATCATCTACCAATTTTTCTTTTGCTACTTTCTATGAGTGTTGATGAGATCTGTAATATGTGGTCTTGATTAGCAATGGTAACATTAACCCTTCTTTATGTAGGAGAAAAATAACTAAAGGTATTGATCTCTTTGCTAGCATAACTTTTTTTATACATGTTGAGGGCCATGACCTATCCGCATACTTTTGGCTGAACGTTTGACTCTTACTTTTCATCAAGATGACCGTCTTCAGTTCTCTAATAGATCACTATGGTGCACATTATACTATGACACCTTCTTTCCATCTCAAGGGATTTTTGTGCAATGAGTCTTATAATGTTAAGTATTCTAGTGAAGCTTCTGGGTTGACCATTCTTCCAACTGAATCCTTTTAAAAGTCCTGGAATATTCTGCGACTGTGGACAGCTTTGAATGAATTCTTGGTCCATATTAGGTTATTTAAGGATCTAAATTTGTTGTTGAAGTTCAACTGTTCTGTGCGAGAAGGTTATTGGTATATTTAATGCTTTGAAAAGATCTTTTAAACATCGTCATATAAAGTTATGAAGTAAACGGCTGGTAGTTTTGCACAACAAAAAAAAAAAAAAAAAAAAAAAAAAAAAAAAACGGCTGGTAGTTTCACTGATGCTTAAATGGATTAACTCAAGTACAATTTGTGATTTTTGGAAAGATCTTTTAGATTCAAGCACATTTAGTTAGTAAAAGGCCTATGGACACATATCATGGTACTTGCTAATGAGAAAAGAGAATTGACATGCTGGAGCTTTTGGTTGCAGGTTACGCTGTTTTCTGGGTTTGTCAGCTATCAAATGGTTCGAGAAGCCTATGAAGGTCACTATACAGTTTTTTTTTCCTATGTTTTATGCATCTGTAGAAGCTAATTCTTTTCTCTAAAAAAGTTTGTAGTCATGGTCCTGATACTCTGTTTCGCTGGTTATTTGCATTAGTCCTCTCAGTGCTTAGGATGATCATTGTTGATCTCGGTCTTTTATATTCTCCCAAGATATTTAACGCACAGGATATATTAGGGGTCCTTGATAGTATGAAACTTATTCTCGAGCTTGCCTCACATAACACTATGATGTCATGGAACCTGTCAGGACTTAATGTTAATGCTTGGTGGAACCATTGCTGAGCCAAAAGCATAATCGGAAACTTTGGAAGTAATATGGTTCATTTAGAGGTCAAGTAGGTCTGATAGGAAACAGTACCCAGCCTCAAGATCTCTGGACTACAGAATTAACTTTTGTAGACCTGATATTTTTGAGATATTAAGTGCTAAAAGACTCAAAGGAAGCGCTATGACTTGTTGCCTTGTCTATATAAGCTATATAGCTTTTGTCGATTTCGGCCAATCAATATTTTCACGCTTTCTCCTGAATTTGTCTGTCATCTTTATCCTTTATCACAGGGGGGAGGAATCGGTTCGGAAGCCTTCTATCACTGGGTCATTACACAGGAAAAGCAGACAGACTTTATATGAGAGGTCCAGGAGGACGTGGAGAAGTTGAAGTAGCTGTTTCTGGCGTTATAGGTACTGCTTCACATAATCTGAGCTCTTTGTCTCCCTGTTAGTTTTTTTCTATATTCTCGAGTTTTAGGCAGTTAGTAATATTGCATGGAAGATAGAAAGTAAAAAACATTTTAACGCCTTAGCCAAAACTAACGCCCGTCATCAAATGCTTTAGAACTGTTTATTGTTTCGGATTGTCTTAAGAGAATAGACAGATAAAAGTTAAGCGTAGGAGATTTGTAGAAATGTAAATTGAAGACGTAGCATGCTTTAAAGGATGATTGTATAGAATTGCTTTTCTCAGATCAGAGCCAAGTAGTTTTAGGTCCTGTTTCACCAATGTCTTCAAAGAAGAACATCGATCTCGGCTCCATTTTCCGTAAAGCAGCCTCTGTTGCATCTGTCGCAGCTAAACATGCAATAGCAGCTGCAACCGCCTCATATGATGAAGACGAGATGTTCCCTCTTAAATGCTGCTTAATGTCCATCTCGTTACCGTGGGACACTATTGCTCATGATCTTTTATTCAAGGTAACAGACGATTTCTCATCAACAAATGAAACTAGTGGATCTTCTCGATATATTATCCCTTGCGCTGATCGATTCCACTTATTGTGTTTTATTAGGCATCTCCACCAGTAAACATGGAGTAGAACACTCTGGAATGAAGCGTAGGAAGCAGAAGTTTGTGTGTTTTGTCTAAATGAGTATTTGTACTTTGATTGAATATTCCTTTTATGCTGTTACTTGACTATGTGGTTTACCACAGCCACTGTTATTACCTAAAGGAATAAATGAAAGTGAAGTTGTGATTTTGTGAATTTGCAATCAAGTCTATAGATTTTTGGCTACTCTGCTTGTTCTAGTATTGTGTAAACTTAGTTTATACTTCTACAAAAATCAATTCTTAATGAATTTCGGTTAATTTAGTTCGGGCCACAAACTTTTGTGCGGTTTGGATTGATGAATTTTGGTTCAGTTTAGTTCGGTTTTTACGCCGATCCTATAAGATACTAATATCTTGCATAGAACATACAATAGTACTTAGAGACTTAGGAGTATTATACATGTGAAATAAAACAGCTTTTTGCCATCTTTTGTTGGACTTTACTTGAGAATGTGGAATGCTAAAGAATTAAAAGAAATTATGGTAGACAAATAAGGAGGAAACACATGAATCCAACTCTTGGTGTTAGCCATTCTCTGTTTGAGGTTAAACTAATTAATGTTCCTATCTTTATACAAAATATAGATTGGTTGTTAGACAAGTCTTAGTTAGATGACAAAACTCTGTCTGAGGTTAAACTAGTGTTTTTTTTTTTTTTTTGGACAAACTAAAAACTAGTGTTTCTATTTTAATAACAAAAAGGAATTATGTTAATATATAGAGTCGGTTATAGAAGTTGTGAAAATGTAAATGCATGTTTGAGTCCACTAACAAAAGCCACAAAGTCACAAACAGTGGAGTTTGGATTTTCTTGGAACGTGATTACAAAGGTCAAATATAAGAATAGACTAATAGTATGTTCTTTAACATCCTTTACTCTGGAAATAGTTGTAGACAAAAAAAAAAAAAAAAAAAGATTGGTGCCCAGTGCCCACTATATGATTTTTTTATTTTTTTTTCCTAAAAAAGAAAACTAAAATAGGAAAGATTTGTTTTTATCAATGTTAAGAAAGGGCTAGGCCTTATGTAGGCGGTAATCCAGCGTCTAGAACGCCTAATTAGGATCTAGATAATTTTAGATGGTTTAAACGTTTATAATATAATATTATATTTATAATATTATAGATAAAAATCATATAAAACTAGTTATTAAAAAATAAAAAATATTAAATCGTAAAAAAAATTTAGACAAAAAAATATTTATTGAATTTGTATATATGGATGTAAAACTTATAATTAAAATTTATGTAGTGGAAATTGGAAAAATACACTAAAACGAAAGTTATGCGATTTTAGACGATCGCAGCGGTCTTCACCTGCGCGATTGGAACACTGATTTTTATATCACAAAAGCGAAATATTTCAATATTTCACGAGATAAATTTTCTTTCAAAACATATAAAATATACGAAAATACCAAAATATTTACCCTATTTTACTTTATGTTTTTGACATCGATCCATTTACCCTACTTAATTTTACAAATTTATTTGCTTCACAATTTTAATGATATATACATACACTATAAAGAGAATGCAGCTGTAGTTTCACTTGTATTGTTTACTTTATCTTACTAAAAAGATAAGAAAATCCAAACACACAAAAAATAAACTAAGACGTAATATGCTTTTTGTTAGATTCTTCGTCATTAAGTTAAGCTCTCATCTTCTTCTTCTTGTTAACAAGACCCACACCATTTTCTACCCCTTGATTCTTAACTTAAGTAAAGAAGCTGTATGTATAAAAACTCCAAAACTTGTGTCTTTAGATATAGAATTTTAATTGATTTTTTTTTGTCAACTACATGTACTATACTAGCTTGAATTCGGAGTCGTTTCTAGCAATGGATTAGCTCGAAGAGGAAATAAAGTTTTGTGTCCTCTTTTTATCACATTCTTTCTTAGTTTGAAACTACTCAGTATCTCTAACACCCACTAATTATATTCATATCACTATACACATAATTGGTCTCATAACTGAAATATATTTTGAGACCCCAAATCCAAATTTCATGTGCTTGTGCCAAAAATCAGTCATGATAGTGCAATGACAACACTAACACATGAATAGACTACAAATCCTAATCATTTAAAACTTAATTGTAATCTGAAAATAATAATTTAGTATACCTTTTATATAGTTTCTTACTGATATTTTAAACATGGCGACATCCTTAAACATTCAGTGCAATATATTAATCGAACATTACAAATAATTTTTCTTAAAAACACTAATCTTACAAAGACAATGTGAAATTAATACTCTTATCTCTGTAAAAAAAGTAGTGCTAAGAAAGTGATAAAAGTTAAAAACCAGTATCCAAACAAAAGGTATAAAAGGATAAAAAAAATACAAAAGTTAAATAATATAATAATAATGTTATCCCAGAGCACTAATCGACAAACATTCCAATTAATCTCTTAGATTGACTCTGATTATGACATATTAATACTTGGCACTTTTTTAGTGGACAGTATAATCCCAATGTGAGTCCCACGTGTTCTTCCTCATTTCTCTCTATAAATAACCACTCTTGGTTCATTTTGAATCTTCCCCTTCCTCTCTAGCTTTCATTCTCTAGCTTAAATACCAATATACCAATAACCGGTTTAATACTAAACCGGATTTTCTCTTCCACTTATAGCAATGTTCTCGACCAATTTAGAGCCGGTTCATATCTGCTTTGATGATGCTACGATAACCGGAGATGAAATTACTGAAATATTGGCGTTTCTTCAATCAAACGAGTCGGATAATCCATGCGGTACAAATGAGTTAGTACCGGTTGATGAGAAGAAGAGAAGACGGACGATATCGAACCGGGAATCGGCCAAGAGATCGAGGTTGAAGAAGAAGAAACGTTTTGAAGAGTTAACCGAAGAAGTGAACCGGTTGAACCAAAGGAATCAGGAGCTGAAAAACCGGATAGCTAATGTGGTTAGTTGTGGTAATTTCATATCTAGTGAGAATAACCGGTTGAAAACCGAATCGGTTTGCCTTGAAATTAGGCTTCTAGAGTTGTACCGGTTTTTAGTGGCCATTCAATCGCCAATCTCAACGAGAGTAAATTACATCACAGAGCTCGAGATTTAAGTTTGAAAAAAAAAAAAAACGATGCCAAGTAACTTTGAGCATTTTTGTAAAGGTCAAACTTTTTTTTTTAACTATGAATTTTCACATTTTGGTTCAAAGTTATACATATGTGTATATGTAACCTGTATGGATAATATTTGTGAAAATTGATTCCCTCTCCATATAAACAAATTCATAATTCTATTGTCGAGACCTAAACAAGTACGTGCCGAAACAAGACCGTTCACGGTTCATCGATATCGTCAAACTGAATCTAAATTTTCATATTTTTATTTTTCCTCAAAAAGCCGAAAGACAAATTAACATCAAGTTCAACAAGCATAAGCATAAACCTAAATTTCCGATGGTCATTTTTATTTAAGTTTCCCACTTTTAATTTGATGAGGTGGGAATTTTTACTCGATCCATGGAAAGAAAAGTTAGGAACTATTTTATGGCATTTAATTATCTTACGGTTATCTTTTCGCATGCATGTTCTATTGCTTATGTGAATGAAAAGTTTATATGATTATCATTCAAGGAAGTTTGGTAAACGTACGTAACGAAGTAGCCAAACATAACACTATTTTTTTGCAGCTATATGACTTTGAGTACAAGCGTCCAAACATGATAATATGAAATATGGTGTAATGCACATAAAGATCGAAGGTTTAGAAGATAACAATAGGTGGTTTTTTCATTTCTTTGACCATACCTTTCAATAAGAAATTTTCCCTAAGTTGACACTTAGATAAACTATGGTCGAAACTCTAAACTTGCTAGCTTAATGCAAATGTTTTTTACAAATACTTTTCGAAATTTTAGACTATTAACCATGTCTTTAAGCCTAGATGTTCAGATAATGTTAAAAGTTTACGAGGTAATAATTCCGAAATAATTGTTTGAGTTTAACAATATGATTATTATATTTTTTTCTTTTATAAAGAAAATGTCCCATCTCAAAATCACAAATACTTTTTGGTAGTGTGCACTATATGATGGGTTTGAAGAAAAATCTTGGACCAAATCATGCACACAAAGGAAAACGTGGGGCTTTGTTTGTGTGGCTAATTAAGTAAATGATCATATACATTAAGAGATGCATGCATGCATTATACAAAGAACAAAAGCAGTTTTTTTTAAGGGTTGATTTGCTAAATGACCATGTATACGGTAGTTATTTATTTGCAAACGGTAACATACGGTGACAAAGTTGTAAATAAGTAAAATATTTGTTTGCATGTTATGCAGTAACATTCTACTTATTTACCATTTTAACAGCTGTTATTTTTACAAATAAATGACTCATCACATGATTACCCAATCCATATGCATTTTGTTTAGGTCTCTCTCTATATATATATATATATATGTAAATGCTAGTTTAGAACATGGAACAAAAGTAAACCCAAAACCGTACGTAGGTAAGAAAACAATAATTAAAGGTAACTTTCAAATAATATAGATTATCTAAATAAGCAAACTTCATCGAAAAAATCAAGATGAATCATGTCCAAGAATTGTAATGCAGCTACCAACCAATCGTGCGTAGGTAAGAAAACAATAATCAAAGGTGACTTGCAAATAAAATAGATTATCTAAATAAGGAAACTTCATCGAAAATATCAAGATGAATCATTTCCAAGATTGTACTGGAGCTACCAACGTTAAGGAACAAAGAAAATAAGGTAGTGTCACTGTGTCTGAATAAGGAAAAAGAGAGTCAGAGAGATGTGTCATGTGATGGGATCTTCTCGGTGGATATCATATAAAGCTCTCATCAATATTGAACTCAAATCTATTTTTTGTCACTTTATTCGGCCGACATATCTTCGCAGAAGTTCCATAAATTTTATCTTTTCTAACCCTAAACAAGTATATTTTCTAGATATTTATTAAGATGTCGGCTGTATAAAGGTAAAATTTCTCTGACATTTAAAAAGAATGATACGATACAATTTCTCTTTTCGTTTTCTTAAGATATTTCTATGGATGATTGTTTGCAGGTTCATTGCTCAATGATTCGTATTTCGTAAGCTGAAAATGAATCATTTTCTAATACTAAAATTAAATCAACCGTAAATATCTCTATTTCACATGAAAAGGTGATATTCGAACTCGAAGTTACCGTTTGATATAGTACTTGATATTTTTACAAACAAGGATGCTGTATTATAATTTTTTTTTTATCAAAACAAATGGCATAAAATTTTCGTTTACGTTTTCACATTTTCAAAATATCATTTGGTAGTTTATATTATTCATCAATTTTTTTCTTTTCAAATTATTTGAAAACTATATAATAAACATTTTGAAAACCAGTTCTCTGTTTACCTAATAAAAGATTTTACTATTTTACCATTTGATTATTCAGTTATTAAACTATTTTACTCGCATACAACAGTCATGTCCAAAGTTTTATGCCTATGGAATACTATCAAACTTTTGAAAAAAGAAAAAAATTTCAAATTTAACTTCAACTACATATTCATCTACCAAACTCATAGTTTGAGAATGTATTATGAAGTTGGAAATTTAATCTCAATACTAATTGAACCAACTGAATTAATTAATCAAATAATTAAAACCAGATTGAAAGTCATAAACCAAAACCATTGTGTACGTAGTTACAGACTTACAGTCTATATTTTTTTTTATAAAAATCAAAAAAGTCTCTAAGAAAATTTAACCAGACCGAAATCATCAGATCACCTAAATTGTCTTATCCTAGTTCAAATGGGTTTTGTCTCTTTAATTTTTTATATTATTGACTCTTTTCTTATGTGCACTGTTCACATTTGTGTTTGGGTGAAAAAGTTGTATTTCCCTAATGGTGTCAGATCTATCATCTATGGTGGTTCCATGGCCTTCCACCACTATTTGAATTGGGACAAAACAAAAACTATTTGAAGGTTGTGACTAAAGACTGACCTGACCTCATTAACTAATTCAATAAGAGAACAGTTACAAATGAGAAGAAACCACGAGAACGAAAAGAAAAGCTCAAGATATTTTCATTTAACAATAACTCGCATGAAGATCATCATCATAAAGCCCTGCATGCGTATCGTACGTGATACACATTTGACAAACTTTAACCTAGTTAGTAGTGACAGATCCATTAACTTTTTGTATCGAGGTCAAAACGTAACGGAATAGAGATACAAAAAGGCTCGGAAAAGTCCATAAACGTCAAAATATGAGATCGAAAACGGGTCAATGTTACAAAACCATTACCATGTCGGATGGCTCTTTTTGGGCTTTCCGAAAATTTATTTTATGTAGAGTTTGTTTTCACGGTCTAAAAGTTATGACATTCCAAACGTAATATGTCATACGATTTAATAAGAAAAAGGAGAAAAAAAGAGATGCAACACGAAGACTTCCCGAGAATTCGAGGGACCTTTTAGTATCATTCTATTGAATATGATTCAAACACTTAATTCCCTCTTGATTCACTCTTTAGACTTATAGCTTTTCATTGATCTCGAAATTTCGTTTCATCACCGATTTTATTATATTTTCATTATTATGCTCACAAAAACTATAGACAACATCAAAGAGTCGAGTCATTTTTACCGTGTTCTCTGATTCCCTTTTTGTTTCTGACGAAAACTCGTGATTTAGTAAGTAATTGGTTGAATTGTACATGTAGATTATTTGGCTCCAATGACGGATCCATAGAGGGCAAAAATTTATCTAAACAATATTTATAAAATTTAAAATTTAACATGTAATTAAAAACAAATATAAAATGTTTATATATATATTTTAACATAGAAACTTTATATATATATATATATATATATATATATAACGTTTTAAATATTATTTGTTTTCTTTGATTAAATTAAAATCGATTTCGATTCATTTTGGATTGGTGTTTTAGTTTTACAAATATTATCACCAGTTGGTTTGAAATGAGATCGGTTTAATTTGATTTGGTTCATTTGGTTTTGGTTTGGTACAATATCCATGTGAATATTGTGACATGTGACTGGTCAAAAGAAAAAGAAAAGGGTATTACTGTAAATTTGAGTTGCATTCAAAAGCTCTAAAGGCTCCCTTTGAGTGGGATTCTGAGATTCAAATTTCAAACGGCACTTTCAGATCGAGACGAAGATGGAAAAGATCTGTGTCGCAGTCAGGGTAAGACCGCCGGCGCCGGAATTATCACCGGAAAATGGATCTTCTCTCTGGAAAGTTGAAGATAATCGGATCTCTCTTCATAAATCACTTGATACTCCAATCACAACCGCTTCTTATGCTTTCGGTAAATTCCACCTCCTTTCTTCTCAATCAATTTCTGGGTTTTCGATTTCTATGGATCTGAGTGTAATCAAAAGTGTGTTCCTTTTTAATCTTGGTGGTGTTTCGTTTTTTTTTTTTTGAGTGCAGATCATGTGTTCGACGAAAGTTCTACGAATGCTTGTGTCTACGAACTTCTTACTAAGGATATTATTCATGCCGCCGTCGAGGGTTTTAATGGTAATCTAAATCAGATCCGAATCCGAATAAACGTGAGCTTAATTTTGTTTTTTTTTCAGAGTTTTTGATTTTATGGAGCTACTGTGATTTTTGTTAGGTACTGCATTTGCTTATGGGCAAACTAGTAGTGGGAAGACGTTTACGATGACGGGTTCTGAAACTGATCCAGGAATTATTCGAAGATCTGTTAGAGATGTGTTTGAAAGAATTCATATGGTAGGCATTAGATTTGTCAATTGATTCGTGAAGTTAAGTAAAGATTACAACTTTTGAGCTGTGTGTTTCGTGTTCTTCTTTTTTAGATATCTGATCGTGAGTTTCTCATCCGGGTTTCGTACATGGAAATTTACAACGAAGAAATTAATGATCTTTTAGCTGTGGAGAATCAGAGACTGCAGATTCATGAACATTTGGAGGTTTGTTTGGATCATAATCATTAGTGATATCTTCTTTATTAGTTTGTTTAAGAGTGGTTGAATTCACTTGCTTTCTCTTGATGTACAGCGTGGAGTGTTTGTTGCTGGTCTTAAGGAAGAAATTGTTAGTGACGCGGAGCAGATTCTAAAGCTTATAGATTCTGGAGAAGGTTTTTAAACCATACCTAAATTACATAGTATTTGTTTTCATGCATGTTTGTATGTCTAATGTGTATTGACTTGGTCTTGTTCAATTAACAGTTAATAGGCACTTTGGCGAGACAAACATGAATGTTCATAGTAGCAGGTCTCACACCATCTTCAGAATGGTATGGTTCAGAAGCTATCAACGGAACCTTCTACTTTTTGAAGTTTTTAATCTGATACAATCTCTCTGGTGTGATAGGTGATTGAGAGCAGGGGAAAAGATAATACTTCTTCAGATGCTATCCGTGTCTCAGTCTTGGTGAGTGATAATTTTCACTACAGCTAACATCTTTCAAAAGTTTCTTGTGAAAGTTACATAATGTACATGCTAATTGTTTTTTATGGGTGTTCTTCCAATGGAATCTAGAATTTGGTTGACTTGGCTGGATCTGAGCGAATTGCTAAAACTGGTGCTGGTGGAGTACGCTTGCAAGAAGGGAAGTACATTAATAAGAGCTTAATGATTCTTGGTAATGTCATCAATAAACTAAGTGACAGTGCAAAGCTAAGGTACTTTCTTACCTTTGATTTGGTTTACACTTAACAACAATACAGATCAGCACAGTTCATTTCTAACATTTCTTATTATAGGGCACATATTCCGTACCGGGATAGTAAGCTGACTCGAATACTTCAGCCTGCACTTGGTGGTAATGCGAAGACATGCATTATATGCACTATCGCACCAGAAGAGGTAAATAAGTTACTTTGAGGTTAGCTTTTGTTTTTTTTATGGCTTTAAGTAATCATCTGAAGGGAAAGATTAGAATGTTTACTTACCAAAGGTACATAATGATGTGTGTAGCATCATATTGAGGAATCGAAAGGAACTCTCCAGTTTGCAAGCAGAGCCAAGCGCATCACCAACTGTGCTCAAGTGAATGAGGTCTGCTTTGAAATTTTAAAGCATTTAAACTTCTGTTGATTATTTGGAGATATTTGTTACTCTCGTTTTTAGATGTTACTGCTCTGTATTTCTTCCCATTAAAAAGGATCACCACCTACATGTGTCCTATCGACTGGTTTTCTTCCCTTTATCGGAATATTATCTGACCATATTTAAATCCTGCAGATCTTGACTGATGCCGCTTTATTGAAGCGCCAAAAGTTAGAGATAGAAGAGCTACGCATGAAGCTTCAGGTATAGTCACATTTGATTTCAATTAAAATTTGTAAAGGAGACAATACCAACATTGGTGATGTTTGTAGGGATCTCATGCCGAGGTGTTGGAACAAGAGATCTTAAAGTTAAGCAATCAGATGCTGAAGGTAGCTTTTTTACACCTTTTTCTAGTGTATACATTGAATACATATAACATTAAGCAGACACATTATACAAAACAGCTACCCTTTTGTTTGAATTCCAGTATGAGTTGGAATGTGAAAGGCTAAAAACACAACTGGAAGAAGAGAGAAGGAAGCAGAAGGAGCAGGAAAACTGCATCAAGGAACAACAGATGAAAATTGAGAACCTTAACAATCTTGTCACTAATTCTGACTTCAAGAGAAACCAGTCAGAGGTACGGATGCATTCATTGGCTTAAGCGATGTCCTGCTTTTCTTGGATTGTTGCTTCTGCGTGATGTTCCGCAACCATTACTAACACATTTTACTGAAGTAAATTAAATTCAAGTGAAAATACGATGTAGAATGAATCAAAGATAGCAAATTTGTAACATCTCATTAGTTTTGTTAGACATGTTCATGGTTACGTAAAAATTCATTAATGTAATTTCTTTTTTGACAGGACTTTATCATTTCAAGAAAGACTCCAGATGGGCTATGCAATATCAATGATATCAGCGATGTTCCTGGAACCCCTTGTTTTAAATCAGCTTCCCGTTCCTTTGTGGTTGCTCGGTCAAATAATTATTCAGGACTATCTGATTTTAGTCCGATGGTTCATTCCCTGGGGGACGTGGCCGATGAAGACACTTGGATGAAACTAAACAAGGGTTTTGTTGCAGACCTGGATCAAATCCAGTTTACACCTGCTGTTAAATGTCAACCCACTCCGTTAAGTATTGCAACCACGGTGAGTAGATACATTTACTTTACTCCTATTATCTTCCAATATTGAAAACTATTTGCTCATAAAAAAGCTCCCAAAATCACATTGAATGGAGACTTCTTGATGCATATGGTCAAACCAACTCTCCATCCCCTTTTCTTCGTGGTTCTAGACTCTTTGTTTCTTTTCCTTATCATATTCATATCAGCTTGCATTCAAACATTCTGGTTTATCAGAAACTGGCTGAAATCTTGCTCATGTATGTCGAGAATCATATGAAACTTCATATAGACAAATACTGAGACACTATCCCACGTTATGCTGCTAGTATAGTTTTCAATAACACTGGTGAGTTCAGCACCTAAAACATGTGACCTAAGGTGGCTGTAACTGTTCGTTAACTTTCATTTTAGGAATGCCCTCGTGAAAATTACATAGAGGTGGAAGATCTCAAAAGTCAGATTGAGTTGCTGACCAATGATAAGGACAGTCTTCAGGTTAGTCTTTATTGGTTTTGTTATTTGTTTAAGTGAAAATCCTCTTTTAATATTAGTTGGATAGCTCTCTGATGTAGCTCTGAGCAGAAATTGAACTTTTTGTCAAGAATTCCTGAAACTAAAAGAAAGATATCTTCTACCTCCTTCCTTTATTGGTTTTGTTATTTTTTTTTACTTCTACCTCCTTCCTTTGTTATCTTCTTAATTTTTAAAAGTGCACTTGATAAGCTGGAAACCACAACTGATTTGGAGTTTTAATGATAATCTATGCAACAATTATGTACTGCCAGGTAAAATTCAACGAACAAGTACTTCTGAGGAACAAACTGATGCAAGAGATGTCTGAGCTGAAACAAGAAACGCTTACCATGAAAGAAATTCCGAATAGGTTGTCTGAGTCAGTTGCTAACTGCAAGGATGTCTACAAGGATGTTATAGTCACAATGAAGGTGAAAAGCTTACTTTTTCTTGTGTGAGTTTTATTTTGAGATTATTAATAAAAGGAAATATGAGTTCACAACTGTTTTCTCTTGCAATTTGATAGAGCTTAATTGCTGACAAGGAATCTCCAACGGCGAACCTGCTCTTGGGTACAACTGAAATCACAATGAGCCTTCTGTCGACTTTAGAAACACAATTCTCAATGATAATGGATGGTCAGAAAACGGGTAGTAGCATAGATCATCCTTTCTCTGACCAATGGGAAACACTTCGTGTGAGTCTGAAGAACACAACCACGTCGTTGCTGTCAGACGCACAAGCAAAAGATGAATTTCTTAACTGCCACAACAAGGTAGCTTCCTTGCCACTATTGTCAAGATATGGATCAATTTTATTAATCTTTTTAGTAGTTTTGTTAGGATACTTTGTCTCTCTTGTTAGGACTTTAGTCCAGTGAAATCTCTGCATATGTTGAACTGCAAATAAATCTAATAAATGGCGTTCGTTTTACGTTTTTTTCCCTGGTAATCTACAAATAAATAGCAAGAAGAGTTTGTTGCATACTACGCCAAAGCGTTGAATTCATATCATAAGTTTTAAATGTTTCATTTCCCTTTGTCCCGGCATAAGAAGTCTCATCAATCTAAGTCGTCACCGTTTTACAGTACACTATGTCATTTAAGAAGTTAAAAGTCAAACCAGACATGCAAGATTGAGTGCCTCATTTAAAACACATTCTTTCTTATACAATGTTGCCAGGAAAAAGCAGGAACTGATTCATGTTTGGTTAGTTAGATGTTGTGGTCAGACTACTATTTCTCCTTTCTCTAAGACAGGGTTTTGAATGTGATTTTAAAGGGAAAAGAAACAGCTGCTTTGGAGGAGAAGAAACTGAAGTCTGAGCTCAGCATCATCAAGGAAAGATACAACGAGCTCGAGAAAGAGTTGTGTTTGGATAAAAAACTTCTAGGAGCTTCAAGAGAAACCCATGAGAAGCTGTTAAAAGAGGTACAGTTCCTGAAGGAAGAAAGAGATTCTTTAGATAGAAAAATCTCTCAATCAACTCAGAGATTGAGAGTGATTGCAAGTGATAAAGAGAATGCTTTGAAAGATCTTAATGTGGAAGTGAAGAGGAGGAAAGAGATGGAGGAAGAGATTAAGCACATCAGCATTGCTTTCGCTACCAGGCATAAATCTTTTGTGTCTTTTCACAGTGAAATCAAGTCCAAAATGCAGAAACTAACCACTCAAAACTCAAAAGCTCCATAGCAAAAACAGTTAAGTTTATTGAATTTGTCTGTTTAATTTATCGCCGGATTCGCTAATATTGATTAAGAAAGTGAAAAACCTATATATTAAGTTGCAACTTTCGACTTGGAGACTTTTAGATGATCTCTGTCGTGAGAATTGGATATTGAACTTGATAGTCGAATTGACCAACAACACAAAAAGTTAGAATTAGTTACAAGAATATAAGAGTTTCTTTATCATTACTTCAAGAAGTTATAAAATGGAACAACATGTCGAAATCTTCACTCCCATGTAACCAAGATGATCGAATTAGCGATCCCAGATTGATCAAACGTGGCATTAGCTCCATAATCCAGAGTCTTGGAAGCAACAGGAATAGCTTGCACTAGCTTGAACGCCTTTTTCTCTGATTCCTCCATGTGAGAATAACAGAAAGACCAGAGAAGCTGAATCGGTTCACTCTTGAGAAACTTTCTCTGCTTTCTTCTCCCATTTGGAAATCGAACGCTGATACTGCAGACAGCGCTTCGATCACAGTCTCCTGTAGGCTCTTCTGTCAAAACCGGGAACAACTCAAACATGTCGCTTGACAAACAAGTTTCCTCCTCATGTTCGGATAAAGTCATTATTACATCTTCAAATTCTTGCCCGGAAGAAGAAACCACGACGCGATCTGACGGAGAATTCACCTCGCTTATGTATGAGTTTAAAGACCTTTCATCTACTGACTCATCAAAATCGTCAAAATCATCGTCCAAAAAAGTAGCCATGTCTCGATCAAGATGGCAAATCTTTTTTGTTTTTACGTGCATGTTCCTTGCCATAGAAGCAAAGTATTCGTGAGGAGTAGCATCAATATACTTCTTCAAATCCTCAAGAAAACTCTGAGCTCTAATCTCGCCGCTCCATGTATGCATCTTCTTACCAGTAATGGGGACAATGAGAAGCACCACAGGAGGAGCAGAGTCGATCTTTTAGAAACTAGAGATTTTTCTTCCTTCCTTGGTATGATCATAAACTTGCCATAACATAAACCTAAACTCAAGGGCTTGAGAAACGTCGTCGTTTGACCATAAATCTCGGTTAAGTGTATTACAAGGCAACTCAGTTTTGGATTGGATGTGAACAAGCAACCATAGATCTTCGCTAGAGGAAGTTGCTTTCGCGTCTTCAAACGAACCATTGAAAAGCAGATTTAGAGAAGGACGGTACAAGGAAGACAATTTAGTAGAATAAGAATCAGAAGGTTTTTGTGTCGAAGATTGGTTTCTTCTGTCGATGAGAAAGAAGAGATTAATGGCTTCTTCAACCTTCCAATTTGTTGCGTTTAGGCACTTTATAGCGGTTTCCACTGTTTGATCTACAGCGATCTCGAGGAAAGATGATACCAGTTTTCTCTGTTGGTCAATCTCCATTGTTTGCTTTTGAGAGAAAAAGAGAGAGAAAAAGAGAGAGAACAATTTGTATGAGTTTATGAGTTTAATCTTTGTTTTTTTACGTCTTTGCTTCAATTTGTTTATTTCTATAGAGAACTTGATGGTTTTAATTTCCATTTTTCACTCTAATTTGGTTCAAGAAAAAAAGGAATTGTCCTTTTCACTTTTCTTTGATTGATGGTAATACTTTACGGTTTTGTATTTAAAATTTACAATTTGAATTTTGATATAACAAAATTTACTTGTTGTTTATAGATTTCTATTTTTTTAAAACAAATATCAATTATAATTATGCAATAATAATTTCACTAGGTAAGGTCCAGTGACTATGCAAATGATTTTATAAAATATTTCTGTAACTACAATTGAATTTATCTTGGTTTGAAAATATTGTATCTTACATATTTAATAACTTTTTGCCCAAAAAATACTAAATATTAATAACATTCACGATTTGAAATAAATGGTATACTTGGTATTTAACTAGATGTTTGTCCACGCGACGCGTGGATTATTGTATACATTTTTTCTTTATGCAAAACAAATAAATAAAATATATTTTGTAAACAAAACAACAGTAATAACGCATACATAAAAATAACATATGAATGAGATAGATAACAGATTAATATATAGATTTAAGACTTTCACTCAATATTTTCGAGATTACAACTTGATTAAATATATGTTTTACTTGCCTTTTTCCAAAGCATTACTAAATTTTAACTACCAAAATATAAATGACTATTCTATACAATTCAACGTCTACCTCCACCATCAACACTCTTGGAATGTTGCCCTTCACTTGAGAATTATGTTGTTTTGAAGCATACTCCATTTTCTTATCCTTCTTATCGTCTTTAGTCTTCTTGATTTTCTTCTCAATCTCTCTGCAAAAATATCAAATTTATTTGGGTCAACCCAAATTTAGGTTAATATAGATTGGATATAATAAATGTTTTCGGCAAAGAAAACCTACAATAATGCATCTTCTCTACTCTCTTCTTTCGAAAGACATCTAAAGTAGCACAAACGATTGACCGTGCGTAGGATTTCTTGGTTTCATGTCACCTCCTCTTCATAATCTCTTACAAAAGTGACAAAAATAAATATATTGAAACACCATTTGTTGAATTAGAAGAGAAAATGTTATACAATTTACCAATAATAGAAAACTTGGAGTATGATGGTTTGTGAGATGTGTCTTATTTATAGGGAATGTTTTGTAATATTTACATGGCAATGATGTGGATGCCAAGCGGCCCAATAAAGAGAGAGTGAAATCCTACTTTTATAAATATGATTAGGTATTTCCGGCGCATATTCGCGGGTTGGTATAAAATCAATTATGTTAGGTAATTTTAATTTATTTAATAATAATTTAAAAATATAGAACAAATAATTTTTCTAAATGTCAATGACATTTTCTACACTTATATTTATTCAAATCATACAATATAAAAATATATAACTTAGTTAATATAATCATAAATAGAAATCTCATGAATTTATTCTTTTTTATTGTTCAACTATGATAATAATTTTATTTAGTATTTTTGAGCATTCAAGGTAAAATAAACATTATTAGTGATAAATATGAAAATGTACAATGATATTCAAATATTTAGTCTAAGTTATTGATATAAACTAAATCATAACCTAAAGTATTTTACAAATTATTTTGTAAATAACAAATTATATACATTTCCTATAAAATCATATGAAGTGCAAACAAAAGCTTTCAAAAAATCACAAAGATTAGTTTCATTGTTTAATCTCTTTTTATATTCCCCGTAATTAATTTAAGTTATATTTATAGGTTTAATTCTAATGATTTCATCTTTATAGTACAAGCTAATTGGAAATGGAATATCAAATTTTTTTATATTTATCGAAAAATCCTTACACTACAAAATTTGAATTAAATAAATTTTTTAATGATCTTTATATTATTATATGTTGAATCAATAAAACTAAATATAATGATGAGTATACTAAAAATTGTATTACAATTTTTTTGGAGGTAAGAGAGTTAAGAAAAATTAATTTGATAATTGTATTACAAAACATTATTTCGTTAAAACAATGCACTTTTAAAAATAAAATAAATATACATGAATATATAAGAAATAATCAAACATTCAAAGTAAAAAAAATGAAGATAGTTTCTTTAGCTTGATTCCCTTATTGTGAGATGGTCGGAATTAGTATTTTTGGATCTGCATCAATAAGGTAATTTTATTATAGCCATCAAAATTATAATATACATATGTAATTTTAAATAAAAAATATTAAAAAAAAAACAAAGAAAGAAGGAAGAAATACATAAAAATAAAGAAGAAATAAAATTGAAAAGAATGTAAGATATATATTAAACAAAAAAATATAATCAAACTCTTACAATGATATCTTTTGAGTTTTCAACTCATGCAAGAACATAAACAAAACAAAGAGAATATTTATGATTTGATACATGGTGGAGGATGTGAGAATGGTTATTTATAGGAAAATAAGTGATGGAAGTTACATTTCTAAACTAATTAGATTATAGGAGTTACAATTATAATTATAGTGTGTTTAAATGACAATGAATATAGAAAAAATAGTCAATTCACAATTATGTTATTTCAGTTACAATTGAGTAGTAAAGTGTAGATTTAAAGTTTGAATTAATGTATATGAATAAATGTGTTATATTTTAAGTTTAATTGGAAATAAATATTATAATTTTAAAAATGCCAAGTGGACCAATCATGGGAGAGTGAAACCCTACTTTTATATGTATGATTATTATTACTTGTTTGTCAATTTTTAATAAAAGAATAAAAATATTTCATGAATTTTTCCTTTGATTAATTAATTAGTCTTTTAGAGGAAAATGTTATTTTAAAAAAATCTAAAATTGACAAAAAAAAAAAAAGAAGTTAAATTACTTTCTCAATTTCAATTAGGACTCCTTTCCGAAATCGTGTTTTGGGAACAAATTATGAACAATCAAATATTTAAAAGGAAATTGGGTTTAATTAACCATATTTAAAAGGTTTAGGCCTGTAGGGATTAAAACAATAAATCCCAATTTTGGCGTCTGATGATCTTCTCCATCATCGGACTTCACTCCTTCTCTCTGCCTGGAAATTTTGATCGGTTTCTGATTTCTCAGCGAAAGAAGCAAAGTGCCGACAAATAGTGATTTTCGTGAAGGAATCAGTTGGAAAAAGATGATACATTTGGCTGGATTTACGTGTTGTTTAGGCGGCATCGCTCTTTATCTTCTCAGCCGGAACACAGGCGGGTTAGGGTTTTTCTTGTTGTCTTTACTATTTACGATCACTTGTGTTCGGTGATAATGTTCTTTCACTCCTATTTCGTGTGACAGAGTTGTCAAATCAATCACTAGGGTTCACCACCTCAAGGATTTAGGTATTGTTCCTTGAGACAATTGCATTGTTCTGCTTTTTCATTTTAGGTTGATGGGTTTTGATTATGGTTTTGGGATCTTTTTTGTTTTCTTTAGAACAATTGGTTGAAGTAGAGAGCAAGGTGTTTCCTTTGATCATAGCAGTATCAGGAAATGTTGGCTCTGAGACACCTATTAAGTGTGAGCATAGTGACATACTCGGTGTTTTTCTCAAGAAAACGGTATGTTATGAATTGGATTATTGTGTTTAGAGATAGAAAAGTTTTAGATAATCTTTTCTTTCGTTTCATTGATTTTGGGTATGTAAAAAAAAACGTTTTTTACAGGCAGAACAACAGGTTTTGAGACGTAATTGGAGGTTCTCGTGGGTTCGAAAGAGTACATTGATGCAGCCGATGACTAAGGAAGTCCCGTGGTATCTGGTATAAGTCTATTGGACTTTGATTAGAGTATATTACTATTAAAGTCATTTACAAAATCTGATATTGGTTGCGTATAGGACGATGGGACAGGTCGTGTGAATGTAGCGGTATCTCAAGGTGAAATACGCTTGGCGTTGACGGTTGGAAGTGATGTATTTGAAAAGGCAGAGCCGGTATCGCTTGTTCAAGGAACGTTGGATTATCTTAAAGGCCTCAAGGTCTTTTTCTTCCTTTCCTTTCACTTTTTCATTCATTTGCTTTTGTTTGGACAATGCTAATAGATTGTGGCACCATTGTTGTCTATAGATACTTGGAGTAAGACGCGTTGAGCATGTTGTCCCAATTGGTACACCGCTTACAGTTGTTGGTGAGGTATGTATTTATCTGTTAGCGGCCAAAAATCTCCCTATATATCAGAATACGTTTTACATTTCAGTTTTGTTGTGTTGCTTAAGGCTGTTAAGGATGGCATGGGGAATGTCAGGATTCAAAAACCTGAGCAAGGACCTTTCTACGTGTCTTATGTACCGCTCGATCAACTCATCTCTAAATTGGGAGAATGGTCAAGGTTGTTTCTTTTCTCTGTTTCTCCTATTCTTTTCTTCGAAAACTATGATTGAAAAAAGAGTCTAAAAGATATCTTTTTTTGGCAGGAGGTTCAAGTACGCCTCCATGGGCTTAACTGTTGTTGGTGTGATTCTTCTCTCAAAGCCTGTGATTAAATATATTCTAAAACAAATTGAAGATACTCTAGAGAGAAGGCGGCGACAATTGTTACAGAAAAGGTATGTCGCAGCTTAACCAAGCCACATATAAATTAGCCATTCCGTGTTAAGTGTTGAGCAATTTGTTGCAGAGTTGTTGATGCAGCTGCTAGGAGAGCCAAACCAGTAACTAGAGGTAGTATCCATTACAGTTTATAGTAGTAACATGTGGATCTTTTTCTGCAATACGTTTGGAATTGCTCTGCTTACAATTATGTCTTACCAAGGATTAGAACACCGCTCAGATAGTACAAGCAGAGATGGCGATGTACCTGATCTCTGTGTGATCTGCCTTGACCAGAAGTATAACACCGCTTTTGTTCAGTAAGTATAACACCGCTTTTCTTGTACAAACTCTTGAAACCCTCTCATTGACCAAACATGGCAGCTTTTGATTCCTCTTTTCGTTTGGTTTGGACTTGTAGGTGTGGTCATATGTGCTGCTGCTTAACATGCTCCTTGCGATTGACGACCTGTCCTCTTTGCCGGGAACGAATTCAGCAAGTTTTGAAAATTTACCGCCATTGAAGGACGATTTTTACCAACAAACAATCATTGATCTTGTATATAAAGCCTTGTACTGTATCTTCAATTCGACTAGAACAATTTTTCCATTGTAGATTAGTAAATACCTAATCCTATATGAAATTTCAAGCCTAGATTTTTACTAATGAAGTTATGTCTTCTGTTATAAATTCATCAATTTTCTATGTTAAAATAAAAAGTTCAAAAAAAGCGTGAACGGCAGGATTCGAACCTGCGCGGGCAGAGCCCACATGATTTCTAGTCATGCCCGATAACCACTCCGGCACGTCCACATTGTTGTTAAGAGTGCACAATCTTAAGTATTTATTATTAAAACTCAGATTGGGCTTAATTAAGCCCAAACTTAATGAGGATTAGTGAAAGAGACAGAGAAAACGAAACAGCTCTAAAATGGTAATGAACGAGAAACTAGAGAGTCAACGGTCAGAGCGTTGACCAAATCTCTCACTCTCACCAGCCCAAATCTCTCTCCCAACTTCTTCTTCTCTCTCAACCCAAATCTCACCGGCGATCGTCACCGACGAATCTGATTCGTCTCCAACACTCTCACCGGGTAAGCTCTCTCTGCAAAATTCAGATCGTTCGAGCTTAATCTCAACATCGATCAAGATTCAATTTTTGTTCCTTTCCCTTAAACAAAGCTTTTGATCATTAGTGAAATCTGAAACATTAGAGTGATTTGGATCAGTGAATTTCATAAACTTAAGCTTAGAGAACCCTAAGATCATAACTAAAAATTTGATCTTTAAGCAGTTCAAAATTTTGTGTTGTGTAAAATTTTCAACTTTTGTGGGAATGGTAAATAACTTGTTAAATCGGTTATTGGATGTTCGAATTCCGAAAAAGTTTCGATTTTTATTCCTTTTGTTGTGTGTTGTTATAAGGAGGAAGAAGAATGGCGACTCCGGTTGATCCACCAAATGGAATTAGGAATCAAGGGAAGCATTACTTCTCAATGTGGCAAACACTTTTCGAGATTGATACCAAATACGTGCCTATTAAACCGATAGGTCGAGGCGCGTATGGTGTAGTTTGTTCTTCGGTTAACAGGGAGAGTAATGAGAGAGTGGCAATCAAGAAGATCCACAATGTGTTTGAGAATAGGATTGATGCGTTGAGGACGCTTAGGGAACTTAAGCTTTTACGCCATCTTCGACATGAGAATGTGGTTGCTCTTAAAGATGTAATGATGGCTAATAATAAGAGAAGCTTTAAGGATGTGTATCTTGTTTCTGAGCTTATGGATACTGATCTTCATCAGATTATCAAGTCGTCTCAAGTGCTAAGTAATGACCATTGTCAATACTTCTTGTTCCAGGTATGCGATTTGCGCGTTCTGTTGCTTTGTTATCAGGTTATATATATCAATAATACTTGTTCTAGCTTAGGCGGTTAGGCCTGCAATTTGATTGCGTATTCTATTACGTTTAGTGTGCATCGTTTGCATTTACACTTTTCAAAAGGTTGTATTGAAACAATCCAAGCCTAGGTTTCTTACTTGCTTTTTCTTTCTATTGCATAGTTGCTTCGAGGGCTCAAGTATATTCATTCAGCAAACATTCTCCATCGGGATCTGAAACCCGGTAACCTCCTTGTGAATGCAAACTGCGACTTAAAGATATGCGATTTTGGGCTAGCGAGGACGAGCAACACCAAAGGTCAGTTCATGACTGAATATGTTGTGACTAGATGGTACCGAGCACCAGAGCTTCTCCTTTGTTGTGACAACTATGGAACCTCCATTGATGTCTGGTCAGTCGGTTGCATATTCGCCGAGCTTCTTGGAAGAAAACCTATATTCCCTGGAACAGAATGTCTAAACCAGATTAAACTCATCATTAACATTTTGGGAAGCCAGAGAGAGGAAGATCTCGAGTTTATAGATAACCCGAAAGCCAAAAGATACATAGAATCACTCCCTTACTCACCGGGAATATCATTCTCTCGTCTTTACCCAAATGCGCACGTTCTAGCCATCGATCTGCTTCAGAAAATGCTTGTTCTTGACCCTTCGAAAAGGATTAGTGTCACGGAAGCGCTTCAGCATCCTTACATGGCGCCTTTATACGACCCGAATGCAAATCCACCCGCTCAAGTTCCTATTGATCTTGATGTAGACGAAGACGAGGATTTGGGAGCAGAGATGATAAGAGAGTTAATGTGGAAGGAAATGATTCATTATCATCCAGAAGCTGCTACCATGAACAACAATGAGCTTTCTGAGTTTTGAGATCAAGTCTTTTGCAGGTTACTTTCAGAGAGATCTTTCAGCTACTTTCTTTTATCTATTTTCATGTTTGCTTGAAATGTTGTTAATAATAGTGTTTAAGAAGAAGAACAATAACTTATAAAATTATGTGATATGTTTGTGTCATGGAAGCTTTGCTTTGTTTTTGGTTACAAGCTAAAGTGTCTGTAACGTTTGTACATAAGTGTATGTGTGTCCTTAAAACTAATACTCTGCCTCTGATCTTATTATTGGGGATTTTTCTAATTGAAGATTTTCGAATGTTCAAAAGTTCAAACTTCAAACCATTGGATTGGATATGATTTTAAAGATAAACATATCAACTATTTGAGAAAATAAAACATATGCATATGTCGTGGGAGTTTCTGATTCGAGCATATCAAAATAAATTATTTCCCAAATAATTTTCAATGATACATAGAATGTTCCAATGTATTGTAGAATTTTTAAAACATGTGGTTTTGGACTTTCATATACCTAGTTCTGAATTCACACACACTTACTCCTTAAGCTGAGATACAAGTGGATTCATGGATTGGAGTTTTTTTTTAATACCTAATCAATTGTTTTATGTTATCTTTCATTGGATTTTAACTCAAATCAGTTGGCGATGAGTAGATTGACCAATGTTCTTTATGTATTAGTGTTTGGTTCCTTCAAATTTTCGATATGGAATTTTAACATGGTCCTTAAAAATGTCATATCCTCTATATACTAGTGTTGGTTCTTTCAAACTTTCGATGAGGGATCTTAATATATTATTTTAAAAAATAAATTAATACGAGGATAAATTTGATTGAAATACATTATGAAGATTGTATCAGTTAAGCATTTGATGTGTACCAAAGTGGCTATAGTATATTTAAATTACCTAAGATGGTTAAATTCTAAACTTTATATGAACATTTTTCTGCATTGGTACATATAAATGTATCAATTTCCATTGTGGAGAGTTACTAATGCAATACTTCTATTTAATGATATAAATATTTTGATGTCTATTACACTTAACTTAAATGATAGAAATAAAAAAAATGTTAATAATCAGTAACATGTATACACTTTGGAAAAATACGTTGATGAACAGTGTGTGAATAAGAATCTTTTACTTTTGTAAATGGAAAAATGTAGGAGTGCACTAATTATTGAGACCATATTGATGTGAAAAAAATTTGTAGAGCCAAAGAGATAAAGATTCTAGAAGATCAAGTCAAGTCTTTTAATCGATAGTCAATGAATCATCATCATCATCATCATCATCTCTTCGATTTATGCATTGATGTCATTGTGTCGTTTCTATACTATTCCATCAATTCGTTTAACTATTCGTATGATATTGCGGTAGGACTTTTAAGTCTATAATTTGATTAAACTAATAACCAAATGATGGTGAAGCAGTTTACTTGTAAACGTTTATCCAAAAGTTATGATGATTTGACACTAGTTTAGGTGATTTGAACCTCTTTTTTGTCACAATTTATTTCTCCATTTACTCAAATTTTCACATAACTTTTTTTAACTTGATACTATCAAATAACTTTTGAGCTGAATAATTTTTTATTTCAATAATTCAAATTATATATAATTTAATCCCAAAGAAGGGACATAACGAAGATGATTACAACAACGAAAAACGGCCACAAAACATAAAGAAAAATTAACTTATTTTATTATAAACTTGATCTCTCTTATAAAACTCCACCACATATAAAAATTGTAATTAACGTGGTTAAAACAAGTATTTGTCAATCAATTAAATTTCGACATATATTAAAAAAATTAACAAACTAAGACGAATATCTTTTTGTCTAAGTTTTTATATTCATTAATGAGATATTGGAACAGATGTTAAATAAACTCTTTGATAATGAATACTAGTTTCACGATACTGATCCCTACTTTCTAAATTTTCCAAGACCTCGTCTTTTCTTTCTTTCTTTTGCATTTTAAAGAATGTGGCGGAGAATTGATGTGATCGATGAATGCAAGAGAAAAAAAAAAGATATAAAGTTGGGTTAATATAACTTCCTAGACAATGATAGAACTAGAGATGCAATGTTCAATCTCCTTTGGAGGGGTCAGAATCTGGCACAAGACACACCACTTGCTTGACATTTAATTTTATCTTTCTATCTTCACTTTTAGCATGTAGGAGATGTCTCATTAAAAGATGTGTATGTTATATACTTATATGTATGTAATTATCTCTAAAGTTTAAACACAGAGTGGCAACCTAAATTTTATATAAAACACTTAGTAACTAGCAACACCTAATTGTGTCACATGTGCATACATAATAATACAGAAAACTAAACTAATAAAGCCACCAACATTTTTTTTTTTTTTTTTTTTGAAAAAGTAAAGCCACCAACATTATGTGAACAATAAAGCTTTCGAGCTAAGTTAACAAACCTAACTCGTGTTTTAACAATGTTTATATTGCAACACTTTTATAAACAAAAAATAATTTGCAAAAATATCAAATATATGTTTATAACTTGCTTTACCAGATGGTAAATTCTGTACCACACACACACACACACACACACACACACACAAATCAAATTAGTTGCCATACACACATCAAAATAGTTGCCAAAAACATCAATATCTATACATTAAATAATAAAAACTTGGAAAACTACAACTAGATTTTGAATTTTAATTATAGTTTAAATAATACATCCGTCGTGGAATTTTATGAAAGAAAGACTTATTTTTAACTTATTCCCCAAGGAAGTCAATGAATAAGACCAACGTTATCACATACGCGATCCATGATGCTCTTTATTTCTTGGAAACTTCTTATAATAATCATCCAAACAAAAAAAAATATTAAATGAAATAGAAAATTCTGAGATCTTAAGATTTGACCAAGTTATAACGCTTCATCATCTGATCCGGTCAAATTCTTAAATCCTTTATATATATAAAAAAAAAACATTATCGCGTTACATAAAGAATATTATTGTCGCGTGAAATCTTTTATAAAATTAATACAAATCTTATATATTAATAACAAGGTCGTCTCTCTTGTCTCCAAAACAAATCCTCATTAACCAAAAAAAAAGAAAAAAAAACAAGAAGACTCTCTAAATCTCACAAGAAGATCTCAAGATTAAAGAAAGCATAAGATCATCGCTCAAAGTAAAAATGGTGAGCCCATTTAGATCTCCATGTTCTTCACCAAAGAAATCAAGAAAAGCAAACAAGAACCCTTATTCAAATCGTGGACTTGACAAATTCTCTGAGCTTCTTTCCGAGCTAGACGAGAAGAGACAAAGCATTTACTCGAAGAAGCTCGATTCCGGTGGCCCGCCTCTTGTTCGATTCGTGTTCACTAGCTCCGGTGAGTGTGTCCCCGTTGTGATCAGATCATCTTACCTTCACAAGAAGAACAAGAAGACGAAAGATGTTGTAGCTGATAAAGTCAAAACAGAAGTCAAAGAAGCGAAAACAGAGGAAATCAAGAACATAGAGCCTGAAACAGAGCAAAAACAGAGTTGTGTTATAAACGAGAATCTGAAGAAGATCGCGAGACCGAATCATTTCTTGCCTGTGACTATGATCTTGGTTCTTGTTTTCTTGGCTTTCTTTGGAAGATCTGTTGCGATTATGTGTACTTGTATCGCTTGGTACTTGGTTCCAACGATTCAAGAACAGAGTGGAAACAGAGGATCATCACCGCTTTACGCGATGAAGAAGAAAGATTTCGCTAGGAAATTGAGTATTGAAAACAGAGCATCGTTTAATCCAAGAACTGTTCGTGATAAATCTCCTCGCAAGTAGAAGAAGTTTCTTATTTTGGCTGCTCGTGAAAAAAACCGCGTGACCGAGCAAACACTTTTTTTTCTTTGTTAAAAGTTTTTTGGTTTATTTCTTTGTTACTTTTTGTTTATTCTCTGTTTCGTTCATAGTTGTTAAATTTAGAAACAGCTGAATTAGCAGAAAATTGTGTAGCTTTTTATATTTATAGGTTTTTAATGTTTATACATGTATATAATGCAATTGGAGATGTTCTTGATTACATATGATCTATTGCAACCATACTTAATTTGAGCCGAATTTTTTATCTAACTGATAATACAAAATCTTAGTTTTTAACTTTTTATCTTGGGGAATTTTTTCTATGTTTTGTTTTAGGTGTCTTTATTGGTGTGTTATGGATTGGATTATTTTTGAGAGCTGTTTGAGGTTAAAGTAAGTAAGAAACACTCTTGAAAGCCTAGCAACAATGGTATGAACCAAAGAGGTGGTGGCCTAGTGGCTAGTGGTAAAACAGGGTTAGTTCCTTTTGTGTTCAAGGTTCAAACCCTTTTTGGTACGCAAGTGTATTCTTTAAATCGTAATATCTAAAGACTGACTCCATGTACTAGGGGAGATTATGGCCAAGGTCGGGAACTCCATCGGTTTAACAAAGAAAAATAAAACAATGATATGATATTTTCCAAGGACTCGTAACGTTAAAGTTAGCATTTTGGTCGTTTTGGACCATCTAAAATAATGTATATTGCTAAAAAAGACATGAGTACTAATCACTAGACTATGGTCATTCGGTAAAGTGAAAATAATAAAAGAAGCATAACTTTCAACCTATCCTAAATAATACTCCATCCGTTTCATAAGATAAGATGTTTTGGAGAAACTTTTTTGTTTCACAATATAAGATGTTTTAAAGTTTCTAGATAAATTATATATTAGTTTACTATTTTATGATTATTAATATTATGCAGTTTCTTTCATGATTGGTTGAACTTTTTAAAAGTGGTTATTTCTTAACGTGCTTTTATCTAAAACATTTTATATTTTGAAACGGAAGGAATACTAATTAATGGAAATGAAAGATAGATAATGATGCGATACATTTGTCATGTTGTCTAATAATTCAATTAGTTGCCACTACACATTTATGGAAAACGTGATACATGGATATTCGATAGAAAGTGAACCAAAAACTTCAAACTATCATCAATGATTATTAATGGAAATAAAAGGTATATGGTGGATGACCTTATATATATCTTTTCAGAAGAGACAGTATGTCTCGGACTCAGACAGCTTCTAGATATCAATTGACCTCAATGGAAGTTCTACATAGGTAACGGTCTTCTCAAGGAGTTTTGAGATTTATTAAAGTCGTGATTATGGATATATCTTTTTTTTTTTTTGGTAAAATTTATGGATATATCTTGTCCGCTGCAAAAGACTTTTTTTCTATGTTATCATATCAGATTTGTTCACTTTAGAAATATGATTCATTGGTGATGGATATGGTTGTGGTTCTAGAATTTTGTTTTGATGATGTTATAACTTTAGCTATCAATATAATATTCACAGGACTTATGCTAAGATAGTTTTTTCCAAATCAAATATCTTAAAACTATGCAAGTTTTGATAAGTATTACCAAAACATTAGTTTGTAGTATATTTTGGCTTATCTCCGTTCTAGTCGGACTATAAAAAAATTAGACCTGCAAAATTAGGTTGGACAGAACTAGCCCAATTGACGACTGACATGCCAAATTTCTACTCACATTTTTCCAAAGGGAATATATTTCCAAAACTAAATTCGAGTCAAGTCAAATTCTGCGTTATGTATTTTGGCATAAAAACAAAAATCAGATCTGAACTTAGAAATCTTCAAAACATTATATAAAATACAAATACACCGGCATAGACCTAGAGGACATAGAGCAGCACTACATCTCCCATGTTTCTCTAGACCTCATCTCAGTGCATTACTCCTGCAAATAAACAGATTTAACATATCAGAATCATTATCTGGATTCAGCATCTTAATTATATGATCACAATCATGCATTACCCTGAATCTTTTCCGGCGTAAATCATCCTGATTGTATCCAAAAGCCTCGTTTCGGTATCCTCCATCTCTGTTATCCAACGTTCTTCTCGAGTTCCGGAAGAATCCAATCTTGTCCCATGTTAGTTCATAGTCTGCCTTTAGCCGAGTACCTTCCTGCTCAAATGATTAAAAACCAGAATACATCAGCTACGATCCAATGCATACAAGAGAAATACCGACCAAAAAATACTAGTTGGCTAATTCTTTCTGCATAAACAATCAAATAAAATATAATCTATTGACTATCAAATAGGAAGTATTGAATGTGGTATATACAGATGTTACAGAGCCGGTATTTGGTAAAACATATTTAGATGTGGTTACATACTTACATCACAGTATTTAGGTTTGGACTTTGGATACAGTAGCAAGAACCCACAGAACCACACTAGCAGAAACTAGTTTTTTCATACAATCAAGTGCAGGGTTCAGTAAAAGCATCCAACAAAAAAACATATTTCCGAATGATAAAAGCTCGTCTGCTATTTAAGAAGCTTACGCAACAGCGGAACAAAGAAAGCTACTACACCACCATTTCCAATTTTCCCAATATATTTATCTAATGAAACCTAAAATGCTTCTTTGCAATATAGATGATACCTTTTCCATTGAGCGACCACTGAAAGCCTTCATGGCATTCACGAAGTCATTGTACTTCTCAAATTGAACCACAATCTTACAATGGAGACCTGATATGAGATCTCCACTGTCCTCATCTGCGTCCTTACCTAGATCATCGTCCTCAGCAACATTAAGATTCCTATAGAGGATGAGTTAATGCAGCTGAACATGGATTTATGTAAATTATCGGAATTACATTAACATCAGATTCATTGGTAAACAGAATAAATGATCCAAAGAATACTGAGTACACATGGTAGAGCAAGTTCAATACAATGATTGTAATTAAGCTTCAGATAAGATTTCCATACAAAATGTCATTTCTTTTGAACTACATGGACAAATTCTGTAGCCTATGACCAAATGTAGATGCATTAAATCTATCCAAAGCAACACAAAACCAATGAATTTTCCAATAAGCAAGCCATAAATCAATCTCAACTAAAGAAAAACACAGTTTCAACCAAACCTAATCAAGCTAGACAAGAAAGATGACAAAAATCTTACCTAATTTTCCCAAAGCTAGAGAAGATTGTATGCGTAACCAACATTGAAGGCTTCGATGAAACTCTTGGCTCTGCAAACCATCTTGATGGAACACCTCTAAGTATTATCGTATCAGCCTCTCTCCTTCCCTCCCTTGAATGTCCTGCAAATCACAATCACATCAAACACCCGAAAAATCGTAAAATCAAAATCCAAAATTGAAGAACCTAAATTACCAAAAGCATAAAACTCCTCCCAATCCTTCTTCAACCTCTGGAAATCATCTGAAAGCGGAAGTACAACACTAAGTTTATACTTAACTCCTTCCAAATTAAGCTCAATACCATTCATCTTCTCCACCAAACTCTTCCTCCAATCCAAAAACTTCTTCTCCAATTCCTTCACATCTCTCTCTCCATCATTCTCTTTCTTCCTCTTCTTCCCATCAAGAAACCCTAAATCGCGTATAAACAACGATCCATGAGCAACTGGCTCCTCACGCTTCCGTTTCTTTAAATCCTTGTGACGGCGAACTACGATGTCTTCCTCCGCAACTGTCACGGAAGGTACGACGGAGTTTTTGAGGTAATCTATTAAGGATCGTTTGAGTTGCCATTCGTCGATGGATTTGGATACGGATGGGACTATTGGGTGGATTGTGAGATTGAGCTTGACGCGTGAGACTAGAGAGAGGCCGTTCTCTTCGATATCTAGGGTTTCGACCGGAGATAACTCTTTTAACGATCGCATTTTTTCGCCGTCGATGCAAAATTTAAAATCGCGATTGGCTCACAGTCTCGGCGGCTTTGGGTATAGCCGTATAGAAGACAGGAAGATACTGAAAAGAAAACAGTGCTAAACCCGAATTAAATCGGTTATTTCCGGTTCTCTTGAATTCTAACATTTTGGGAATAAATTGCATACACGGTCCAAAATTAGAGACTAATTTATAGTTTGTTTCATCTAAAATATTGAGAACTTTTTTTTTTAATTAATCATTTTTTGCTGACCGCCGATTTTAAATCTATCTTGATTTATTATATAGCCTAAAACAATATCTGGAGCTGTAACTTTTACCGGAATAGTGCAAAACTGTATAAAATAGTTTTATAAAAAAGCTGAGAGTAAAACTGTTAGTAACGTTTTTGATAAAGCTTTTGTGATTGGTAACTGTCAAAGCTTTACACCCTGTACCGAACTTTATACCATTTACCGTTTTGATAATGACTTACCATTCAAAGCCAATCATGGACATTGGTAAATCATATAAAATAAGTTTTATCGTTTGTTTCATCTAAACTCATATATGTTAAGCTTTTTCTTTTACTACTATTCCCTGATGATTTTAAGATTTTTTTTATGTGGAAGCCTTTACTTTATTTCAATTCTATGTCTAAAAGTAAAACCATCATTAGTTAAATGCATATATATAAAAATTATCTTTAATAATCTTCCGGAAGCATCCCTCATGACATTTTCTTTTTTGGTGATGTTCATTTTTTCTCCAACAGTCATCTTTAACGTATATAGAAACCACAAAATATATACACAATTTTATGCACAAACAATTAGACAAACACCAGAATTTGGTGATATGCTTTCAAACATACCATGTTAATGAATTTGATAACTTCCATGTCTTATCCCAACTAGCGAAACAAACTAATGGAGAAAATAAACTGTTTGAGATAAATTTAGAAATCGGTTGATCACAACTCGATACTTCGCACTCAAACACCCCAAAAAATAGTAGTCTCCCCTAGAGAAAAAAAAAATAGTAGTCTCCCGCATCAGGATTTCAAACTGGTCTTCCGATTACAAACATTTCGCAAGCAAACCTCATTCGATGATACAAATTTTGGCACCACATTCACAGATTCACTTATTTTATTTTAATTTGAACGGATTTAGCCGATGAGAATGTTTTTGATGATACCAAAAAGTTGTGTTAATTTATATTTTACGCATCCACATTTGTGTATTTTACGCTTTCACATTTGTAAAGATTTTTTTTTTTTCAACATATATGATTTTTTTCAACATTTATGAAATAAAAGAAAAAACCACAATAATAATTTTCAACATTTATGAAATTTGAAAAGTGTGTTAATTACTACGTGTTTATGTGTTAAGTTATATGACCCGTCTTCGCCCATTCTCTCCCCGACGAAGACACACACACACAAAAACAAATCCTAGCTTAGCACCGTCGCGACCGAATTCGAAATTCCGGTAACCCAATCGCCGGAAATATCCACCGCTCGTAGCTACCGAGATTGATTCTCATCGGATCTAGCGGCTCCCTTTCTTCGTCCAGATCTCGTACTTCATTCGAGACCTCGATTCGCTGTGCAAGTTACGATGGAGGCGATCGATGAGTTGTCTCAGCTTTCGGATTCGATGAGACAAGCGGCGGCGCTACTCGCTGACGAAGATCCCGATGAGACCTCTTCTTCTAGACGGCCAGCTACTTCTCTCAACGTCGTTGCCCTAGGGAATGTGGTGGGTTTTCTCTCGCTGTTTCTTCGATGTGGTTGTATTTGGTGTTTGTGTGTTAGGTTTATGCTGTGATCGAGTGTAGATTTTGGTTGCCATATCGTGGATCTTGTGGATCTCGATGAGGGTTTGTTGAAATGGTTCCGTAACCTAGGAGTTTGGTAGGATGTATTCATCGTTCGTAGCTTGTTTTGTTGCGTTTCCCTTTATTAGGGATTAGTTGATTTTATGAGATTCAAACCTGGAAGGTATTGCTTTAGGAGAGAAGGTTGATGTGTTTGGTATTTGAAACTATGAGATATCTATTTTAGAAAGTGTATATCAGAACGAAAAATGTATGAGTTTTGCTCTGTTTCCTTAAACACTCGTCTGTTGGAAGACAGAAGAATAGATTGCTCTGTGCTTGTGATTGGAACTTATAAGCCTTGGAAAAGAAAATTTCTTATGTTTCGACTGAAGTTATTTCACTTTTCTTGGTGGATCAGGGAGCTGGAAAGTCTGCAGTTCTGAATAGTCTAATTGGTCATCCAGTTCTGGTAAGTTTTATATTGAATGTGCGGGAATTTGTGTATGTCGCTATTGGCTGATACATTTTCTTAAAGTAACCACTTTCTGTTGTCCTGTCTGCTACAATTACCATGGATAGCCGACGGGTGAGAATGGTGCGACACGGGCTCCTATTATCATTGACTTGAGTAGAGAAGAATCACTGAGCAGCAAGGCAATCATCTTGCAAATTGACAATAAAAATCAACAAGTTTCTGCAAGTAAGGGCTCCCTCTGTGGCACATATGCTATTTGGAAATGATTAATGAAGCTATTTCTGCATGTAAGATACAATGCATTAGATTAATGTTTGACTGATTTTTCCGTTTTTTTCAATGGGTGTATTATAGGTGCGCTAAGGCATTCTCTACAAGATAGGCTTAGCAAAGGAGCCTCAGGAAGGGGCCGTGATGAAATATACCTAAAACTTCGTACCAGCACAGGTAATTCCTTTCTACTTGCACAATCATAAATGTGAATCCCTATTTATTGCAACATCCATATTATCCAAGCCTAATTCGGATAATGTCCTCTACTTCAGTGAACAGCTCAGCTGTAATGAGTTTAACCCACTAATTCTAACGCACATTAGTGCTTCAACTTCTTTTTGGGTAGAATCTGAAGATAAGTCGTGGAAATTGGACTATATATCTAAATGAAGATCTAACTGAAATGTTCTCTTTGGAACATGAATAATCACATAGAATTTCTTTTCTTACTGTTTTCTGTAATCATCATAACATATTTTTCCCTTTTAATTGCAGCTCCACCACTGAAATTGATTGATTTGCCTGGACTGGACCAGCGAATTGTGGACGATTCTATGGTAAGTTGAGGAACTGCTTGATGCCTTTGTCCACCATGGATAATTTCACAATTTTTTATTAGGCATTCTGGTTGTAGGGAAACATAGATTCATTATCATATTTTCATTGTCATCTTATAATTTGTTTTTCTCCTCTCTTTGCAAGATTGGTGAACATGCACAGCACAACGATGCCATATTGCTGGTTGTTGTGCCTGCTAGCCAGGCATCTGAAATTTCGTCATCTCGAGCCTTGAAGATCGCGAAGGAGTATGATCCAGAGAGTGAGTCTATAGGCACTTTCATTATAGAGACCCTTCATCATACTTCTCAACCACTGTGGTTACTACATTTGGATTAAACCATTGGAGCTAAATTTTGTGTATACTATAACAAATTTTTTTAACATCACACCTTATTTATAGGTACCAGGACAGTAGGAATTATCAGCAAAATTGATCAGGCAGCAGAGAACCCAAAATCCCTTGCAGCAGTTCAGGCTCTTCTTTCAAATCAAGGACCTCCAAAAACAACTGATATTCCATGGGTTGCACTTATTGGCCAATCTGTCTCAATTGCATCAGCGCAGTCTGGTGGCAGTGAGAACTCTTTAGAAACTGCTTGGCGTGCTGAGAGTGAAAGTCTGAAATCCATTTTGACTGGTGCTCCACAAAGCAAACTTGGCAGAATTGCCCTGGTCGACACTCTTGCTAGCCAGATTCGTAGCAGAATGAAGCTCAGGCTTCCAAACATCTTAACTGGGTATTTCCTCTCTCCATATGTTTGCTTTTATATGTCAAATATACAAATCAAAAATCGATTGTCTGTTTGCCTATTTTTCTGTACTGGTAGTTTAGGGAAGACTTGCAATTTGCTCCATCAAAGCCAATTTGTTTTTTTCTTTCTTTGAAGTTGAAGTCGACCTTTAGGCTTAGTTAGCTAGACTTTCCAGCTCCCATCATCATTAGCGCACTTCTCATTAGATATTTTAGAAAGCTTTGTCCTTGTGTCTTTTTAATCAACATATACGGACCAAGTGGAAGCTAAGTTTCGGAAAAGAAAAAGAAGATTAATATCTTTAACTGATTGAATAGATGAAAATCTACCTAAAAGTCAAGAAATTAAACCTTTATGTTGAATTTGCAATGGAAAGGAACAGTGTTTAACGAATTGGAATAAACCAAAAGGGTAAGATCTTCGAAGGAAGATAAAGCAAAAAAGAAAGTTGCACAAGAGGAAATAGTAATCTGAAATTGGATAGGTACCAGATTTATCTGCCATCATTACTGAGTTCTGAAAATAAGAACTCTTGCTTGCAAGGTCTCTGTTCAATGCTCATCCTCTGTTAAGCTGATATATTTTCTTTTGTCTCCCAAAATGTGATGTCTGTCTTTTGTTTTAGTTTCTCGATGATTATTCAGGGACATAATTTTGGTTCTTATGATAGTGCTGAACTTACAAATTCCTTTCTTACATGCAGACTCCAGGGTAAGTCTCAAATAGTGCAGGACGAATTAGCGAGGCTTGGTGAGCAATTGGTTAGCAGTGCTGAAGGCACAAGGGCAATAGCTTTGGAGCTTTGTCGTGAGTTTGAGGACAAATTTCTTCTCCATTTAGCTGGTGGTGAAGTGAGTATTTTCCTAGATTAGCTGAACCATACTTTAGCCTTTTAATTTTTCTAGTTGTAATGGAAAATGTGTGGTGCTGTTTTTTAATTTAGACAATTATGAAATTTAGGAAGATTGTCTGATATCATCTAGTATTTTACGATACTAATACTGTATCTATATGTGAGATGCTTCACGGGAAAAGTTTTTGAATTGCATGTCTGGTGGTTGTGCCCGTTCATGTGCTGAAGCCCCTTTTGGATTTCGGTAAATATTATTCTCTAATAAAAGTTTGGTTCAGGGAAGTGGTTGGAAGGTTGTTGCAAGTTTTGAAGGCACTTTCCCCAACCGTATCAAACAGCTTCCATTGGATAGACATTTTGACTTAAACAATGTCAAAAGGGTGGGTTTCTAAAATTTTTTGCCTCGAATTTTATAAACAAGTAAAAGTTTTAGACTGGAGTGTAACAGATTGATTTTCCAATTGTTTCAGATCGTGTTGGAGGCAGATGGTTATCAACCTTATCTTATATCTCCAGAGAAAGGGTTGAGATCGTTAATAAAAACCGTTCTTGAGTTGGCTAAAGACCCAGCACGACTATGTGTTGATGAGGTGTGTCCATGGTAGTGTTTATATCTGGTGTTGTTGTCTTCCTCTTGTTTGAGCTGCGTAGGATTGAAATTTAGAAATTTACTAAATAGTGAAACATTGGCTATGGCTTGTCACACATGGTCTTTTCAACTCATTTCACTATGATATTTTTATTCTCCTGATCCAAATTTATTAAAGTCCTATTTAACCTTATCACAAATACTGTCATGGTTCATTTTTATTCTGATGATTTTCCAACCTGGTTGCCTTACAGTCTCATCTGTTACTGAGCTAATATGGTCTGAACTTTTTATTAGGTTCACCGAGTGCTTGTTGACATAGTTTCAGCTTCCGCGAATGCCACACCTGGTCTTGGGAGATATCCTCCGTTTAAGAGAGAGGTAATAATGCTTTCCACTGCTCTTTCAGTAGCATTTTTCATATTACTAATAGCTGTTCTTTTCTTAAATAATCGTCAACCAGGTTGTAGCAATAGCAAGTGCCGCACTTGATGGATTCAAGAATGAAGCTAAGAAGATGGTAGTTGCATTAGTTGATATGGAGCGTGCATTTGTACCACCTCAGCACTTCATCCGCCTCGTACAAAGAAGGTAACATCAGCTTCCCTTTCTTTGCTTTTTGGCTGTCATTTCGAGTGGCGTTATCATACTCAAACGTATAGATTATTATCTTAAAATTCCTATCTTTTAATGTAAGACGGTTTTAAACATGTTCAAATGGATCTACTTTCTTGTGTGTCCGGCTATTTTTTATATCTTTGCCTGTGAAAGGAACATTTATGTATCTGAATAGTTTCATTACATTCACAAATTTGACCTTTTTAATAGTCCCATAGCTGAAAGCCATAATATTTACAATATACATGTTACAAGTTCTTATGTGATGCATATCTCACTATATTTTTGTTTTTTTGGCTGTGCGGTTTACTATCTTTATCAGAATGGAAAGGCAGCGTCGTGAGGAGGAGCTAAAAGGTCGTTCCTCTAAAAAGGGACAAGATGCAGAGCAGTCTCTCTTAAACAGGGTTTGCTTTTATCTCAGAATCAATCTGGATTCACTTAACTGGATAGTGCTTCTACTATTTTTTTTTCTTATATGAAAGTACATAATGAAACAATTCTTGTTTTTGCTTGTAAATCAGGCAACTAGTCCTCAGCCAGATGGGCCATCATCAACTGGTGGTAGCTTAAAATCTTTGAGAGACAAATTAATGCCGCAAGATAAAGACAAAGATAAAGATAAAGAGACTCCGGAGGTGTCTGGTCTGAAGACTGCTGGACCTGAGGGAGAGATAACAGCAGGTCCTTATTCTTCCATATTTCTACAGTGGCTATCTAACAATTGTTTTTTTACTAACGATCCATTTTCCTTGCATTACATGTTATCTGTCAGTTCAAATTGCATGATTTTATCTTCTTTTCTATTTCCTTTCTGTCATTTAAGCATTGAACTGGTGCAGGATCAACTTTTCTTTATTTGTTGATAAAAACCAACTTCAGAGCTTTTCTGGTCCAATTTTGCGATCTTCTTTTTAATAGTCTACCACTTTAGCCTTGACCTAGCGTAGGATAAGTTTTCGAGGTTTTAGTTTGTTATGAAAACCAACTGCCAAGGTCTTCAAGATATATTTTCTTCTGTTGTGCAGGGTACTTAATGAAGAAAAGTGCAAAGACAAATGGGTGGAGTAGGCGATGGTTTGTTCTGAATGAAAAAACTGGAAAGGTTAGTATTGATCCAAATATTTGCGAAAAAGAAAGCTGTGTGCACTCTAATTGTAATTGTAATGCTGGTAGTATACTATCCCTCACAATTTTACTCTCTTTTTTTTTTTTAATTGATATTGAAGTGATCTGCCTTTGCATTTACCTTTCTTCAGCTTGGTTATACAAAAAAACAAGAAGAGAGAAACTTCCGTGGCACTGTAACTTTGGAGGTAAAATTTTCTTGTAGCTTGCTTTTCTTTGGTCAAAGTCGAAAATAACTGCAACTAAAAGAATAATAATAGGGTTTCATATTTACATTGCTCTTCCACCCGGTCCTTTAACCAGAGTGATTATTACTTGTAATTGTGAAGCGTACACCATAAAACGTTTTATTACCATTATTGCTGATAAGAATACCTGGATTCTCCATAAATAACATATAGCCTTTTGGAAATTTTATCGAGGTACACAATATTCAATCCTTTTTGTCTCATAAAACTTTTTAATCTGCTCAGGAATGCAGTATCGAAGAAATTTCTGATGATGAAGGAGATAAATCAAAGAGCTCTAAAGATAAGAAATCAAATGGACCTGATTCAAAAGGACCAGGCCTTGTATTTAAGATAACTTGCAGGGTTCCTTATAAGACTGTACTTAAAGGTATGTCAAGCGATTATCAATATTAACTGCTTGACCCTCTTTTCACTCTTTTATATGAGCAAATCCTCAAAAGCTCTTATATTGCAGCTCACAATGCCTTGGTTCTCAAGGCCGAGAGCATGGTTGATAAGAATGAATGGATTAATAAGCTGCAAAAGGTTATCCAGGCCCGAGGAGGCCAAGTGGGTAGCGCTTCCATGAGACAAAGTCTTTCAGAAGGTTCACTTGTAAGTCACACAAGGAAACTATCTGCTTATTCATTGATTTTTCTTTTCCAACTTTCCCTTAAAAGTTTGCTAGCTGATCTTAATGCAGTACCAATATCATGCTGATAAAGTCTTTGCTGTAAATTCCCTATATATAAATGAGTAAAAACTGATGTCTTTGTGGGTCGTACTTGAAGAGGGTTAAAATTTTATTAGGCGTAAGCGTTTAAGATAAGCTTTGTTTGGAGGCGTTTAGTTTTCCTGATGGGGTGGTAAATTACAGTTTTGCTTTAGTTGTCTAATTTTCTTTCCTTTCTCAGGATAAGATGGTAAGGAAACCGGTCGATCCGGAAGAGGAATTGCGGTGGATGTCCCAAGAAGTACGGGGTTACGTTGAAGCTGTTCTCAACAGTCTAGCTGCCAATGTTCCAAAGGTGGACTATTCGATTTTCTTGTGGATCCTGAATTTCCCATGCCATCTCGCTTTTCATTACTCGATCACATTACTAAAACTGTGACATCAACAGGCTGTTGTTCTCTGTCAAGTGGAGAAATCAAAGGAAGACATGCTGAATCAGCTATACAGCTCTATCAGGTTTTGTTCATGTCCTTTCCCAATGTATTATTGTAACATCAATACGGCTGTTTGTGTTGTACTTATATATCTCTCCTTTCCATTAATCTGCAGCGCAATTGGTAATGAGAGGATTGAATCATTGATTCAAGAGGATCAGAATGTCAAAAGACGAAGAGACCGTTACCAGAAACAGTCCTCTCTTCTCTCAAAGCTCACAAGACAACTTAGCATTCACGATAACCGAGCAGCTGCTGCTTCAAGCTGGTCTGACAATAGTGGCACTGGTATATGTACACTCACTCATCTACCCTTTCAATATTGTGCTAATATGTAACCACAAAATGCATGGGATTGATTCATTTTCGTGTATTGTCTTTGTTTGTTCTTATCCGCAGAAAGCAGCCCGAGAACCAATGGAGGGTCATCAGGAGAGGACTGGATGAATGCGTTTAACGCAGCTGCTAGTGGACCTGACTCATTGAAGAGATACGGATCTGGCGGCCATAGCCGCCGTTACAGTGATCCAGCGCAGAACGGTGAGGATTCTTCTGGATCTGGCGGCAGCTCCCGTCGGACCACCCCAAACCGGCTCCCACCAGCACCGCCACAGTCTGGATCATCTTACAGGTATTAGAAATCTGGTTGATTTCCAGGATTGTTATTGAAAGAACCATAAAAACACAATTCTTTTTTTGCCCTTTCGGATTGGTCCCCGTTTTTGGGACTATTTTTCTTATTTCCTCACTAGTTAAAAAAAAAAAACAGAATGATAATATGATGATGATGTACTTGCGTGTGTTTGTAGATAGATATTTGTTAGTGACACATATATGAGTTTGGTCTTCATTTTGTCATATGCTTTTTATTAAAGAAAATGTGAGCATCTAAATTTTGGGTAAGTGTAAGTGTAAAATTTTCCACTTTTCACCAAGCTTATGTCTCTCTCTCTATAGAGTGTCTATCAATTAAGCTTCATGGAATTGTCCAGGTAAATTGTAGTCCAATCTAATCATAGGCAAATTCGAATAACCAAACCAAAAAGGGAAACGACTAAACGAAAAAACTATATTCATATTGAGATTAAATGAAATCGACTACCTTTATCAAGTTCATCATTCCACAATGGATACAACAGAATGAGGAAGTTGCGATTCAAGTCCGCCCCTGCTCTCAATCTCCAACGGTCATATTTTTGCGTAACTCTGTTTTTTTTCCCGCCAATGCCTCAAATCTTTTTCTTAGGCCCGGTCGTACCATAATTTTTTTTTTATCTTGATCCCTTTGTATCAATTTGATAATAAATCGACATGGCAATTGCAGGAGGAAAAACAAACCCTAAAATTGGATTAGAACCACACGTCAAAACCTCATGAGCTCTGTTTTAGAGAGAATATCTCCCTCAAACCCTCCTTCGAAGTTAATTGGATCCGTCATTCTCTGTTTTTACCCGATTTCATCTTCAAATCCAACTAATTTGGAATCTACATCATCAGAGAGTGCTTTGGCTGAGTCCCTATTGTTGTTATTTGTTGAGGATCTTTGTCTTGATTACTGCAACTTATAGCTTTTATCTAGAGTCTGATAGTAAAAACTATGATTGGCTGCAAATCGAACTTGGAAGTTTGGCTTGATTTGCAGTAAGTACCATGCACATTGATAATCTCTTACATGGTAATCTTTGCTCACTTTGGTGCTACAATTTTAAAAGTAGCTATGGATTACCGAGTTTTGTAGTCACCTTCTTATCAGTTTACAATATACAAGATGAATTTAAAAGCAGCTTACAATATAGAATTATATCCTCTGTTTATAACTTTTTTTTAGTGTTTTTGAGTTTATACATGTTTGCAGCTAGAAGGTGGATTTCTCGATGATGGATAGTGACATCTTATTAACTCTGGTTATTCATTAGTTACTATGTTAAGAGCCCTCCTTGCAAAGCCAACATAACACTTCTTGGAGTGGTTCATGTTCATATTAGGCCTTTTGGGCTCTTCCTCTGTAATGTGCCACATAATCATGTATGGATTCCTTATGTGTCTAACTGAAACTTGATCTCATGCACTGTATTGGTTAGTGAGCTTTTTGTAATAGAGAGGGTATTCACGAACTCTGTCTGGTATGACAAACTCATATATCTATCTATTACTTTGCATATTCAGAGAGAGCTGAAACATGTCATTCTTGCATTAGTATAATACTCTATAGTCTATGTGTTACCAAGCGACTCGGCTTGACTGCTACAATCTTTATATCTGTATGTAACTTTGTAAGTTTATAACTTGGTAACGGCTTTGAACTTGTTCTTTACTATTTCTTGCAATGAACCCTCATAGATAAACTATTATTATTCACTTTACTATTCATGGTTAAAGATGGAGAGTTGTGGCTGAGACTATTGCACGTATCATTTGGAGTTTGATAGCTTTGGGAGCTCATGAATAAAAATCTGAATATTCATAGAGAGTTAATGAGCAAGTTATTGAGATACAACGTCATAGATGAGAATGTTACCGTATTTGCTGAAAGAGGCAAAAAAATTCCAAGAAACACAAAAGTGGAAAGAAGTTTGATTCACTTGCAGGGGTGTGTTTTTCACAGTAGTTCATATGAAAATATGTTCAGCAAACAATTAGATGAAAGCTTAGACCAGATTATGAGGAGCATATATATGTATAACCTGGATTGAAATCTCATAAAGCTTGTCTTCCACACAAGACAACAGGTGAACTCTATTTGTTGAAATTTTTTCACTCGTGTCTAGAGCAGTCATAATGATAAGTCATAACACCTTTTGTTGGTGTGAAGATGAAGAAGGAATAGAAGATATGGTAACTTATAGGGAAGACATACTACTAGTTCCATGGATTCCAAACTGAATTGTGATCTTTGATATATTGTTAACTTGAGGCCTAGTTTCAAGCTCACCGTAAATAATTTGGCTATCGCATGAATTTCAACACACTAGTTCCTTCTTATTTTGAATCCAAGATCTTCTTGTTTATTTTTTCATTTTTGTTTAGCAAAATGAAAATTTCTTATTGATTATGAGTATGGCTTCAGTCATTGACAATTTGACGTAGAGAATGCTGATGACCAGCATATTGATCATGACCTAATATTTCACATAGAGCTTTGTTTTCTGATGATTATGTGAATAAACATTTCCTAATCCTAGGAGAGATTGATTATGTGGATAAGCTTTCAGATCATTAAGATGTCTATATGACTTTATTATATATCCACTGTATTATCCTTTCAGGGAACTCATATAAGGCTTTATTATTCATAGGTACCTGAATGATATCTTGTGGTTGTGTGAAAACTTATGGTTTAAGAAGCAACCAAAGGGATTGGCGTAACAACTGAAATTTACAGATTGTGAAGAGTTAGAGATTGACGAACCTGAGCTTATTCCTATCATCCTATGGACTTGGAGATGGGCTCAATTATTGAATTTTGTTTAGTTTAGAAGGTATGGCGATTTTGTTTACTAAAAGCTATGTGTTTCTTTCAAGTATTGTCTAAAATCGTGCTTAATCAAAGCTATATCGACAGAAATGTGGCATCAAGAATTTAATCTACGTTAGAAAGTTTATGAAACATTGCGGAATATTGCCGTCAACAAATATCCGATAATGAAATTAAAATCCAACTAAAAACTGATATTGGTTTGCTTTTTTTGTTTTTTTGTTTTTGAACAAATGTAATTAGACAAGTGATAAAATCGCCTCAATTTGAAAAACTATCAAATAAAATTTGAAAAATTAATGAATAGATTACAACTTATTTTAAGTACCAGCAATAAAATTTGGACTGCCTATAGCAATTCACCTATATCATAGGCGTTCAACTAAAATCACGATGATTTTCTATCTCTACCTAATTCACAATATACTCCTCTTCTTCTTTCTAATTCTATCCAATCTTTAAAATTTTACCCAACTAACCAAATATAATTAATTTTTGTAATTACGATATAAAATCAATAATTTGTGTCTATTGTTTTTTAATTTCAATAAATAAACCCGAGTTTATAATCTTGACAACAAAATTGGACAGGTTTGGCTTTTAGTGCTTGTCACTATGTTTCTAGAAACACAATCTTTTATGATTCCTCTTTTTTGATGATTAGGCAGACATTTTACGGAGATTCCTCTTTTTTGATAATTAAAGAATGATTAAACCAACGAAGTTGAAGCCATAGTGGTATGATAATTTATTGTCTTTAATTGACCATAATGGCACAAAGTCTTTTCTTAATTTAAATGTTTTTGTCCAAACTTACTAGCTCCCATATAATAATAAGTTAAGACTACAAAAGAACAATCATCACTCTTCTTCCAAAGGACGACGAGGACGAATTTCCTTTCGAGTAGGTGAGTCAGTTTATACGTTAATTTGATTTCACTTTGTTTACAAAGTTTCTTCACATTTTAATAACACACTCACCATTTGAAAGTTTGTGAAGAAGCTTTTCACAAAGGTTCATCATATTTTGATGATGGCAACATCTCTGCAATGATACTTTGCTAATGTTTCCTCTTAAGCAGGACAGATATGGCTGAGGCAATTGTATCGTTTGGTGTTGAAAAGCTTTGGGAGTTCGTCAGCCAAGAATACGAGCGATTGCAAGGAGTTGGAGAGCAAATTACTGAGCTAAAAAGTGATTTGAATATGTTAATGTCCTTTCTGAATGATGCAGATGAAAAGAAGCAAACAAGTGCACTTGCGAGAAACTGCGTGGAAGAAGTAAAGGAAATCACTTATGATGCTGAAGATATAATCCAAACCTTTATTCTGAAGGCAAAACAAAGAAATGGCATCAAGAATCAGATGCGAAGTCTTGCTTGCATTCAAGGTGGTCGTAGGAAGACTGCCTTGGAAATCACAAGCATCAGTAAGAGGATCTCCAAGGTGATCCACGTTATGCAGACTGTAGAAACTAGAGGAGGATTTGGGGGAAAACTCTTTATTATGTGTTATTGATCTCAATAGGGTTGATACAATATATATAGAGACTAATTTAGGTTTAACCTAATTAGAATAGGAAATAGATAAACATGAATAAGTAAATATTCTAAATCTCTTAATCCTTATCACAATAGGATATCTAGAATATTCTTCGGCTTGGGCTTCACGGGTTAACTTCATAAACGGACTTTGACGGTCCACAATAGTTGGTCCGCAAGATACACATCTTGCTCCCCAAGATATCTCCAATACAGACTTTTAACATAAAGTCGGACATTATGAACAGTGGGTTATCGCAGGCTCTAATGGATAAGGAAAGGGAGACACGTCATACATTTCCTATTGAATCTGAAAGCAATCTTGTTGGTTTGGAGAAAAATGTTGAGAAGTTGGTTGAGGAATTGGTGGGAGACGATAGCAGCCATGGGGTATCTATAACTGGCTTGGGTGGTCTTGGCAAAACCACCCTTGCGCGGCAGGTTTTTAATCATGGTAGGGTAAAAGGTCATTTTGATGGACTTGCGTGGGTATGTGTATCACAAGATTTTACACGGAAGGATGTGTGGGAGACCATCTTGAAGAATCTTAGTCATGGAGATTACGTTGCTGATATGAAGGAAGACAAACTACAGAAGAGTCGTAGTACTACAGATGACGTTTCTTATATGAACAAATCACAAAGGAAGAAGATTTCTGATATGAATGAAGACGAACTTCAAGAGAAACTCAATCAATTGTTGGAAACAAAAAAAGTTTTGATCGTCTTTGACGATGTATGGAAAAGAAAAGACTGGGACACAATAAAGCCAATGTTTCCAGAGAGAAAAGGTAACCTCTTTAGGCATATATAATATTCTTTTTAAAACTTTACCATTTGATTCATTTTTTTTCTTCTAAGAAAGATAGTAAAAAGGCCCACAAATTGCTTATAAACACTTATGTTGGATAATTGCAGCTGGTTGGAAAGTGTTGCTTACTTCTCGCAATAATGATGTACATCCACATTGTGTGACCTTCAAACCAGAACTCCTAACTCATGACGAATGTTGGAAACTTTTACAAATGAAAGTGTTTCCTATGAACGACACAACTGGTAAGTTTTACATAAACCGACTATTATTTATAAGTAATTCTATTTTATTAGATTGGGTGATTTGCTACAATAACCCACTTAATTATTGAAATAGCCAAAACAACCTGGTAAATTTAAACAAATACCCTTTGTTTATTTTTGAGGTTTGTGCAAAAAAAAATTCAAAATCGCCAATTTTTGCAACTCTACCCTCTACTTCTAAAAAAATGCAAAATAATCATGTGTCATAAATAATACACAATATAGCCATTTTTGCTATTGTCAAGTTCTAAAAATTTTGGTATATAATATATCAAATCGAAGCACTCGAGACGAGGAGTTCAACTCTAGCTTTAGAATTTAAAAAATCAAATATATGTGATAGTGAAAATATTTACAATATATGTACAAAGGCTATATTGCGTATAATTTCTTACTTCATAAGATTATTCTGCATTTTTGAAAGTAGTGGGTAAAGTTGCAAAAATTGGCGATTTTGAATGATTTTTTTTTTTGCACAAAACCCTTTATTTTCTACTTAAGTATCAATGTTTTTAAGAAATGAGTATTTAAAAATTAATTTTTAAACGAGAAAAATCTCCATATTTGAATATAAATAAAATTAAATTTACGAAAACTTAAATTTGTTTTCAACATAAAATATTATTTGAAATAGAAAGCTATCGATTAAAAAAATTGTTTAACAAAAAAATAATCATCTTCAATTTTGTTGGAAACTTTGACAACTGAAAATGATTTCCAATGTTAAAGATGGAGAGTCAAAACGTGGAGACTTTACACAAGTCTACAAAATGTCCTCAAACTAAATATTAAGGGCAATTTCAAAAAAATACCACACTAAGTGTCTGTAGATGATTTTTTCTCCACCCTAATCATGTGGTAGGTGACCGTTTCTCATGGTTGGACCGACCGCTTATTTTTGCAAGCAATTCAAACTCCGAATTTTCACCATTCTTCTTGCTCCATCCTCCATGCATCCTTTTTGATTCAAACCATTCCAAGATACCTAAATAAACATAACTAACAAAGAAGAACATAAAGAAAACCTAAGATATATAAAATGTTGGAGAGAAGCATCTTCAAATTTGATCTCGGATTCAATTACTGATAATTTGATATTCTTCACAGAACACTTTTCTTCCACTATAGTCTTGGGGTTGTAAATTCACTTGACTGTGGTTGCTCTATATTGGAGATATCTTGGGGAGCAAGATGTGTATCTTGCGGACCAACTATTGTGGACCGTCAAAGTCCGTTTATGAAGTTAACCCGTGAAGCCCAAGCCGAAGAATATTCTAGATATCCTATTGTGATAAGGATTAAGAGATTTAGAATATTTACTTATTCATGTTTATCTATTTCCTATTCTAATTAGGTTAAACCTAAATTAGTCTTTATATATATATTGTATCAATTCTCTTGAGATCAATAACACATAATAAAGAGTTTTCCCCCAAATCCTCCTCTAGTTTCTACATGGTATCAGAGCAGACGATTCTAGTGGATCGGAATTAAAGCTTCCGCATTAGAGGCTCTTGTGATCAAGAGAAGATCATGGAGACTGTGACCCTTGGAGGAGAAGATGATGTTGAAGACGGAGACGATGATGACGTGAGGTGTGGATTTGTTCCACGTTAGGTTTTATTAAAAGAACAATTTACTCTTAGTTAGAGTCCTGGTTTTGTTTTTGGGTATAATAATTAATTGGGGGGTTCTCTTTTATTTAAAATAATGATTCTAAGGGTTTATGGCTTATACGGGTTTTTAGTTTTATTGTTTCTGGAATTATTCTTGAGTTAAGAATATTTCAGAGAAATTTTATATATTGGCTCTTCTAGTTGTAAGAGAGTTTGGTAATAGTTTTACCATTACGGGGGAGTTTGGTTATAGTTTAACCATTAGTATAGTTTATTGGAACGCTCATGTTTTTAGGTCATGTTTAGTCCGAGTTATGGACCATCCAAGATAATGATGATTGTTTGTGGAGCAGCATAATTTGCGCCCACGGGATGTATTCCCTTTTACCAAGACCAAAGACGAGCAAAAATTCCACCCCTATTTTCAAGATTGAAGCTTATACCCTGAGGCGTTTGTTGACATGATTTGTCCGTCCCGACATATCGTCCACGACATACGTGTTCCGCTTTGTGATTGCAAAGTTTGCGTTTTGCGGACCACGTTTGTCGTGCGGGGGAGTATTGGAGATATCTTGGGGAGCAAGATGTGTATCTTGCGGACCAACTATTGTGGACCGTCAAAGTCCGTTTATGAAGTTAACCCGTGAAGCCCAAGCCGAAGAATATTCTAGATATCCTATTGTGATAAGGATTAAGAGATTTAGAATATTTACTTATTCATGTTTATCTATTTCCTATTCTAATTAGGTTAAACCTAAATTAGTCTTTATATATATTGTATCAATTCTCTTGAGATCAATAACACATAATAAAGAGTTTTCCCCCAAATCCTCCTCTAGTTTCTACACTCTATTTTTTTTTTCTTTAGGTCTTTCTACCAATTCCCTTGAGTGTTGTTTTTTTTTCTAGGATCTTTCTACCAATTCTCTAGAATGTTGTTCATTCTCAGATTTTTTTCTACCAATTATTTTGAGTGTTGTTAATATTACATCATTTCTTCCACTATTGTCTTGGCTTTGTAAATCCACTTGCCTTTGGTTGCCGTTTTTATCCAGTTCTTTCTACCAATTCTCTTGAGTGTTTTTTCTCAATTATGTTATTCTCTCCTTGAATCACGTTCCATTCTGGATTCTTGACTACTTTTCAAAATTCAAACTAAACATACTTTCGGGACATATGCATTTTAGTGTAACAATCTTGAGAGATACCAAGGAATTCCACTATCCCCCTAGTTCTTGAAACTCTCCCTCCCCAAAAAAGATCAACTAAAAACCAAAAGTTTCAAAAATTCCACAAGCTTTATAAAGTGTTTTACAAATTTGGTAGGTATTCCTAAATCATTTCGTATATATACTTCCTTGACTTTTAGATTTTAGTAGCAATGTTGGGATATAACATAAAATATAGTCTCTTTTTGAAAATCTGCGAGATTTTTCTTTTGATAACCTTGAGAAAACCATCTACAAGACTACAATATCTCTCAAACACGTCTAGTTTGTGTCTTAAAATTAAAGATCCAACACGGATTGATCTTTGACTCCATCTACAATATTGTGTAGGATATATAATTGATGAAGAAATGGTAAAGATGGCTGAGGAGATGGTAAAACATTGTGGACGATTACCATTGGCTGCCAAAGTGTTAGGAGGGTTGTTAGCTGCACAACACACACCACGTCAGTGGAAAATTATATCTGAGAATATTAAACCTCACATCGTGGGAGGTATTGATAACGACAGCAGTTCGGTTAATCATGTCCTGTCTTTGAGCTTTGAAGGTTTGCCTAGTTATTTGAAGCATTGCTTACTCCACCTAGCCTCTTATCCAGAAGATTATAGAATATCTTTAGAGGACGTATCTTATATCTGGGCAGCAGAAGGAATAACAAAGCCTAGGCATTACGAGGGAGCTACCATTCGAGATGTTTCAGATGTCTACATAGAAGAGTTAGTGAAGAGAAATATGGTTATTTCCGAAAGAGACATGGTGACTTCGAGATTTGAAGTTTGTCAGTTGCATGACTTGATGAGAGAGATTTGTTTGCTAAAAGCCAAGGAAGAGTGCTTTTTACAAATTGTTACTGATCCAGCCTGCAGCTCAAGCGTACACTCTGAAGCTTCTAGCAGATCACGTAGACTCGTCGTGTATATAGCTACTACTGAGCGAGCCGGTGAGACGATATACACCCGTACTTTTAACGGAGAGAGGGTGATAAAGAATTCCAAACTTAGATCTCTCTTGTTTTTTCCCGTTGATGAAGTGGCAAGGTTTTTCATGGGATCATACTTCATGGAGTTACAATTGTTGAGGGTTTTAGATCTCACAAGAGCTAATTTTAAGGGATGGAAGGTACCCTCTACCATTGGAAAGCTCATCCACTTGAAGTATTTGAGTTTATATAAGGCGTATGTAGCTCATCTACCTTCTTCTATCCGGAATTTGAAGTCGCTGCTCTATTTGAATCTAGGTCTCGGTTATGGAGATTGTCACGTGCCCAATGTACTCAAAGAGATGCAAGAATTGAGATACCTCTGTTTACCAAGATTTACACATAAGAAAACAAAATTGGAATTGGGTGGTCTACTCAAATTGGAGACGTTGAGGAATTTCTCAACAAAGGATAGCAGTGTGACGGATTTTCACCATATGACAAGGCTAAGGAATCTCTCTATCAGTATCGACGGGTGTTCTGTGGAAATGCTATCCTCAACTCTAAGTAAATTGAGCCGACACTTGGAAAATCTTACTATAGAGGATCACACGAATGGTAGAAAGGAAATACATATGCCAAGGTTACCTAACGTGCACCATTTTCCTTCTCACCTTACAACCATATATCTAAAAGACTTTCGTTTGGAGGAGGATCCAATGCCGATTCTAGAGAAACTGCTTCAGTTGAAAGAGGTCAAATTATTGAATTCATCTTTCCGTTTGAGGAGAATGGTTTGCTCAGGCGGTGGGTTTCCAAAACTGCTGAAGCTAGAGATATTTAGATTATGGGAATGGGAAGAGTGGATAGTAGAAGAAGGTTCCATGCCCCTTCTTCATACTCTGAATATTAGTGAATGTCATAAGCTAAAGGAGCTTCCTGATAGGCTGAGATTTATCACTTCATTAAAGGAATTGACTATCCACACAAGCGAAAGAGAATTTAGGAACAAGGTTTCCAAAGGAGGAGAAGATTACTATAAAATTCAACACATTCCTCTTATTCGATATAACTGGCAACCAGCTTCAGAAGACAAAGAGGTAATATATTCTTTTCCCAGTCCTATAATCTGAGAAACAATTTCATAAAAAGAAAACGAATGACGATGGCTCGACTTCATTTTTTTTTTTTATGTAAAACAAATTTGATTATGTACTTGCATGGAAATTTAACCAGTTATATAATTCTCTCTTTGGTTTTCAGAACGATTAATATCTTCTCTGCCGGATTGTGAGGCTATATATATCCTCATAATATAATGATAAGTTCTTATGCATTGTGTTGATGTGTTTTGGTTCCTAATCAAACTCTTGGCTACTGTTCCACTACCATACTTAAAGAACAAAAATACAGTTGTTGCTTCTGTATTTTTTTTTTTTGAAAAAATTATCATTGTGTTTGTACCGTAAGTTATTGTTAAAAACAAGTTACTTGGTCTGCTTTCTGTTGTGTTTATCAAATTGATTACCTTTTTGTTACATTTTTTTTAATTACGTGTTATCAATTAATAATGTTTAATTCCATTTAAGATTCGAAAAAATAGAACTAACAATTTAGGAGAATTTCTTTAGAAATTTGAACAACTTCAACTGGAAGAATGGATAGTAGAAGAAGGATCAATGCCACTTTTTGAGACTCTGGATACTAGGAAATGCCAAAAGTTAAAAAAGGAATTTCATGATACATTACTTGTTTGAGAGAACTCAATATATGAAAAGGAAAATGGACAAACACATTGTCTAATAAATGAGGAGAAGAATACTTCAAAGTCCAACACACTCCTTACGTATTATTTCTCTAGTGAAGATAAAGAATGAGAGATTTAATTTCTAAAACAACAGAATACCAGGTAAAATAAAATTGTCTCTCCCCAGTCTAAGCACAGAAACACATGATCATCAAGAGAAAGAGGAACGCATTCTCTTCTTATTTATTTAAAAGTATATGTTTTTGGATTTCTTACTAATAGATAAGAGTAAATCTATTTTCTGAAACAACCCTTATGTTTGAAGGATATGGCCCGACAGGTGAAAACGTTCCCTAAAATCAAGGTTTTCATGTGAAGGTTTCGAATGGAATTAAAGATTGCAATGGCAAAAAAGTTGCATACTCATGGAATAAAGTTGAGGAAACGATTGACCATTTACAAACAGCTCGACAAAACTAGCTGCATTGTGTCACCAAGTGAATGTTGCTGGTGCTGATAGTTAACAATCTCTGGCTCTGCTCTCTCGATAATCTCATGTTTTCTTGTTTCTGTGACTTTCTATAAAGAAAAGTGATTTCTATCTTTATTTTAATCTTTTATTATAAAGAAAAGTGTTGGATAGTGTGTTGCCTTTTAAGACTTTTTGGCGAAATGTTGACTTAAAAAGAAATTATGTAAAGGACACACTTTTTCTACAAATAATTTGCAAAGTAGGTAGTTTTTCTAGAAATTAGGAGAATAGACATTTTTCTCTTTCCTCTCTAATACAACATTTTCTCTAATAGAGATTTTAGCAAATGACTTATATATCTTTTTGTTGTTTTGCTATGTACCAAAACAAAGACAAAACTAATTGAAAGTTAAAACTATTACTTTTCCTCTTTCTTCTTTTTACTTAAATACTTTTACTTTGTTTTGTTTTGTTAAAATTCTTCATAAAAAATTACTACATAAACATATTAATCTTTAAAAAATTTAAGTGAATATAAAAAGTCTAATTTTTGCTATATTTCGAATATACATTACATTTTTTTAATTTAATCTCAACTCGTCGGTGTACATAATAATGTAAAAAGTGGTGTACAAATTGTAGTGTACGGCGATAATATAAAAATTAATGTTTATTATTAATGTAAAAGTGGAATACAATATGTAAACAATGTACAAGGTGGTGTACAAACGACAATTGATAGTAGTGTACACCTACATAATACGATGGTGTACGGAGATGATGTAAAATATTATGTACATAAAATGATGAGATAATATGTCGTACCATATACCACCTCGTGTGTAGTCTACAATATGGTACACCCACATATTTTGTACTTGTACACCACATACAAAGAAAGAACCATTTTTGTCAAGTGATAATGTACAAAACAATATTTACACAATAGTGTACGAGATTGGTGTACAAAGGAGTGTACAAACGTTAGTGTACACTAAGTAGAAATGTACAAACATTATTTCAATTTAATGGTATACACTATCATATTCATTGGTGTGCATGATGGTGTAAACCATTATATTTAGTATAAGCTATAATTTATATTACCACCGTGTTTGTACTAATATTATGAACAATAATTACTTCAATTTATAAATATGAGACAAATCGATGTACTTAATCACTTGGTGTACAAAATTAGTGTACAAAACTATGTTTAAAATGTTGGTGTACGAGATTGGTAGCAGACTATATACAAGTCATCTTTTTTTTAAAAAAAGAATATTCATTTTTAAAAAAATCCAAAAAGATTAAGAAAAAAAAATAGGCAATGATATAATATAATTTGATCTAATAACATAAAAGATTAGGATCCACACAAAAAGCTAACTCACCAAAGACAAGAAGTAAAATGGTATTTGACTTCTTTCTTGTCTTTTAGTCTATTACACACAACTTCTATCTCACAAAAGAAATAAAAAGTGTCTATTTCACAAATTTCTAAAAAAACTACCTATTTCTCAAATTACTTTTATAAAAGTGTCTACTTTGCCAAAAAGCACGACTTAAAATCAACTCTTAATGGATCACTAGCAGTTCAAACACTTAAACTAATTCTTTACACAGATCTATTAGGTGAGAAGCGATTTCCAGGAGGTGATTATTTTTTATCTTTCTTTGGTTTTCTGTGGAAGAATGGGCTTTGATCTTTTATATTTTGCATTTTATTATCTCGATATTCTTCATGTCTCTCTTCAAAGATTTGTTGATTAGGATTCCACATAATAGTAATATTGATTCCAATTATAAATATGATCCGATTTATAAACTCATGGATCCGAATTAATAGTATTTTTTAAAAAATATATAAAAAATATTATAATAACACCTTATATAATTTATGTGTCATTATCTTAAATTTTGCCAAAAAATATAAAAAAATATTTTTGATAACATTATTTGGATTTGTAATTTCAAATAATTCAAAATTATATAATTTATAATAACTAAAATAATAATTTATATTTTTTTCTCGATATTATTTGGTAGACTTATTTCATTATATGTTGATTTATTAATAAATTCGATTCTTAAACTATCGACTTATTTTTTTTTTATGTTTGTTGACTTAATTTTTTTCTTCATCAACATATTTCTAAACAGTCGACTTATGTTTTTCCTCGTTGATTTATAACACAGTCGATTTTTTGGACTATTGACTTAAACTTTCTGTTCATCGATTTATAGTTTAGTCGACTTGTTTATTCATGGTAGACTTGCTTTATCTTACGTTGACTTATTACTAAGTTCGACTTTTTGAAAAGACGACTTATATTTCATCTTCATCGTCTAAATTTATATTCTAGCGACTTATTTTAAAATACTCGACTTATATTTTGGTTGATTGATTTCTTACATTGAAGACTTTCTTAAACTGTTGATTTATTTTTTTTATTGTTGATTTTTAATTTTATCCCGCCGACTTGTTTATTCTTGGTAGACTTATTTTAATTTACGTTGATTTATTAATAACGAGATCTCTAGCGTTAGATACGATCGGAGCACACAAACGCACCATTAGATCCTTGATCACGAGCGCACCATCTGAAGGTCGCATGTTCGATCCACGCTCACCGCACCATTTGATAGGTTCTGAGTACGCAAACTCTTATTCCTTATCGTCGATCAATGTACAAACCAAAGGAGACGGCTAACATATCATCTTTGTTAGCTCATCATCCACCATTCTCACGCAGGAGAAGCTTCAACATCAATCAACATTCAGCATGGGAAAATACAAACATTTCGACAGCTACGTAAGAAGACGATCCGTAACAGCAAACCCTCGGGATCCTTTGGAGTCTTCCAATTTCTGTGCCAGCTCATTCTCTTTATTCCAGCTCATGTGCCACGCCACCAGTAACTACATACTTATCAGCCATTTTTGTGCCAGCTCATTCTCTTTGGAGTTTGATTTGATAAATATACTTTTAATAATCGATGGTACATTTTTCACTCATATTAGCTCACTTTTGTGCAGCAATTTAGAAGTAGCAATGGTCACAATATAGAATTGTTACTATCTCCTCTATTCTTAGCTTTTAAGTGTTGCCGCTACGATGAATTTATCCGTCTGTGTGGTCGGCAGTGTCGTGCCATTTTGTGTAATTGAAGAGTAAGACTTTTTGGCCAAAAGTTGTCTTAAGCAGAGTTCTTCTGACTAAACCACCAAAAAAAAAAAACACATGGCAAACTTCTCTATACAGGTCATTTGGAGGAAAAGCGATTTCCAGGGAGGTGAGATTATTGTTGATCATTTTTATTTTTCTTTCTTTGATCTCTTGTATTTTTCAAAAAAAATTTTGTTTTTTTAATCCTAATATTTTGCATGTCTCACCAAAATAGATGCCGTAAAATTTGCAAAAATTATTATCATAATAATGTGAACTCATGGTTAAGCAGGGGATTTATGGCTGAAACACTTATGTCTCAATACCTCCTCTCCACGCATGTGAGCCGGTAGAGGCCATTTGCCGATGGATAGTGTCATATAATTAACTGTGGCTATTCATTTAGTTACTATGGTAAGAGCCCTCCTTGCAAAGCCCACCTAACATTAGGCCTTCATGTATTGATAGAGAATATGAGGATGCATTGATCAATCTGGCCCCTGTTCTAAAAATCTACGCCTAACCCCGATTACTCCCCGCTTAATCGCTAGGCCCACCCTATCCACCTCGATTAATGACTAATCCCCTAAAAAAATCAGTTACCCGATTACTCTCCGCCTAATCCGATTACTTCCCGCCTAATCCAATTACTCCCCGCCTAATTTTACATATCTCGATTATTTTTAGATTGCAAGTATAAAAAACTTTTTATTTTTGTTATTTAATTATTTAAATTGGGAGTTTGTGATGTTTTACAATAACTTATGTTCAAATTTTAATAAAAATCATAAATTTGTAATAAAAATCATAAACATTTATCTCAAAAATACAGTTTTATGTGTTTACTGCAATTTTGAAAACAATATTTGATTAATATGTTTTAAAAATATTAAAATAATCCTAAAACTAATCTCCGATTTTAATCCGATTTTCCGATTAATCGCTAGGCCCATACCTAGCGCCCGACTAGCGCCTAGCGATGTTTCAAACAAGGATCTGGGCACATATAATCAGACATGTGGGTACAAGTGATAAGATATCCTCAATAATTTGCTTATAAGAATTTATTATAGCCATTCATTTATTTTCACAACAGCTGGTCGTCGGATAAGAGTCCACTCTTCTACTTGATCTATTAGCAGAGATCTAGCTTAAACACACATAAAGAACTCATCGATTGGACCAAAAAGCGATTTCGAGAAGAGGTGAGTCATGTTGATTTAATTACTTTTCTTTCTTTAGTTTTATGTGAAATCAGGTTGTGGGATATTTCGTGTGCATGTATAACTATTTATAGTAATGTATTGTTATTGTCTCTATAGAATGATCTGTGGATTGAAATATTTCACCCGAATTATATATAAGATTCTGTGAATTCTGCATTATAATATCTGGAATTGTGAACTAAGGGACCCTAATCTAGTGAGTGTTTATTACTACTTTGGTTAAGCAGGAGACTTATGGCTGAGACAATTTTGTCGTTTGGAGTCGAAAAGCTTTGGGACCTCCTTGTCCGAGAATCTGATCGATTTCAAGGAGTTAAAGAGCAGTTTAATGAATTAAGAAGTGATCTGAATAAGTTAAGGTGCTTTTTAGAAGATGCAGATGTCAAGAAACATAAAAGTGCAATGGTGAGTAACACTGAGAGAGGTCAAGGAGATTGTTTATGACACAGAAGATATAATTGAAACCTTTCTTCGAAAAGAAGAACTCGGAAGAACAAGTGGCATCAAGAAACGTATCAAACAATTTGCTTGCGTTATTCCTGATCGCCGGAAAATTGCTATCGATATGGAAGGCCTAAGTAACAGGATTGCTAAGGTGATCAGCGATATGCAGAGTCTTGGCGTACAACAGGTCATTGTCAATGACGGGTATATGAAGTCTTTACAAGAAAGACAAAGGAATATGCGACAAACATTTTCTAATAACAATGAAAGTGTTCTTGTGGGGTTGGAGGAAAATGTTAAGAAATTGGTTGGCCATTTGGTGGAGGAAAATAGCAGTCAAGTGGTTTCTATAACCGGGATGGGCGGTATTGGTAAAACCACCCTTGCAAGACAAGTTTTCAATCATGAGACAGTAAAAAGTCATTTTGCTAGACTCGCGTGGGTATGTGTTTCACAACAGTTTACAAGGAAGTATGTCTGGCAAACGATCTTGCGGAAAGTTGGGCCAGAATATATAGAGTCAGAGATGACGGAAGACGAACTTCAAGAAAAACTCTTTCGAGTATTGGGAACACGAAAGGCTTTGATTGTCCTTGATGATATATGGAGAGAAGAAGATTGGGACATGATAGAACCAATCTTTCCACTGGGAAAAGGTAACAATCTCTTTTCAATATTCAAAATACATGCAAACATATTGGTTATGAAGCATTATGTCCCTTTTGTTAGGGAGTTATATAATAAAAGATATATTTTGTATAGGCTGGAAAGTATTACTTACTTCTCGCAATGAGGGTGTCGCATTACGAGCAAATCCAAATGGTTTCACCTTTAAACCAGATTGCCTAACTCTTGAAGAGAGTTGGACAATTTTTCAAAGGATAGTTTTTCCGGGAGAAAACACTACCGGTAAGCTTTCAAGACAATTTAATTAATTTTTGTGATCATAATCAAGAATTTTACTTAGATGATCACAATCCGCTTTTCCTTAATAATATATGTCGCAGCTCGTCTAATTCTTACGGACATTCATGCAGAATATAAGGTTGATGAAAAAATGGTAGAGCTGGGTAAGCAGATGATCAAACATTGTGGAGGGTTACCATTGGCTCTTAAGGTGTTAGGCGGGTTGTTAGTTGTGCAATTCACATTGGATGAGTGGAAAAGGATCCATGGGAATATTAAGTCTCACATTGTTGGGGGGACTAGCTTCAATGACAGAAATTTGAGTTCAGTTTATCATATTTTGTATCTGAGCTTTGAAGAGCTGCCTATATATTTGAAGTACTGCTTCCTCTACCTTGCCCAATTTCCTGAAGATTTTACAATAGATGTGGAAAAATTATCTTATTACTGGGCCGCAGAAGGAATGCCAAGGCCAAGGTATTACGATGGAGCGACCATTCGAGAGGTCGGAGATGGATACATAGAAGAGTTGGTAAAGAGAAACATGGTTATTTCTGAAAGAGACTCGAGAACTACGAGATTTGAAACATGTCACTTGCATGATTTTGTGAGAGAAGTTTGTCTTCTTAAAGCTGAAGAAGAGAACTTCATACAAATTGTTCACAGCACATCAAGTGAAAACTCTAAATCTCTTTGTAAACCTCGCAGACTTGTCGTACAACAGCGTGTTAGATTTCTCTGATGTTCGTTTTGGAGGGGAGTTACCCTCTAGCATCGGACTGCTAATCCACTTGAGATATTTGAGTTTATATCGGGCACTCGTATCTCATCTACCTTCTTCCATGCGGAATTTGAAGATGCTGCTGTATTTAAACCTATGTGTAGATCCTGATGAGGTATGTTCAATTTCCATTCCCAATTTATTGAAAGAGATGCAGGAATTGAAATACCTTTCTCTCCCGTTAAGAATGCATGATACGGTAAAAATAGAATTGGGTAATCTAGTCAACCTGGAGACGTTGGAAAATTTCTCAACAGAGCATGGGAGAGTGGAGGATCTCCAGTTTATGACCCGGCTCAGAGCCCTCTCTATCTATATCCGAGGCAGGTTGACTATGAAAACTCTATCTTCATCTCTAAGTGAATTGAGACGCTTGGAAAATCTTACTATCTGTTATTACCCGATGTATGCTCCCATGAGTGCTAAAGAAGGATTAGTTTTGGATTGCGCTAATCTCAAGCATCTGAATTTGAGAATATATATGCCAAGGTTACCTGATGAACAACAGTTTCCTTCTTACCTTAGAAACATATCTCTAGCTGAGTGTTGTTTGAAGGAAGATCCAATGCCGATTCTAGAGAAGCTGCTTCACTTAAATGAGGTCAGTTTATCGCATCAATCTTTCTGCGGGAAGAGAATGGTTTGCTCGGGTGGTGGGTTTCCTCAATTGCTGAAGCTCGATTTGTGTGGACTAGATGAATGGGAAGAGTGGATAGTAGAAGAAGGCTCCATGCCCCTTCTTCATAAGTTGACTCTCCGCAACGATCCTAAATTAAAGGAGTTTCCTGATGGGCTGAAATTTATCACTTCCTTGAAAGAACTGCATGTCATCTTAAATAATTGGGACTTTAAGAAGAAACTGTCCAGGGGAGGAGAAGATTACTACAAAGTCCAACACATTCCTCTTGTTCGATTTCTCTAAGCCTATCCAACTATAGTCACTCAGGTAATATATTCTTTCCGCAGTCCAATAATCTGAGAAACAATTTCATTATGAGAAAGAAAATTACGATGGCTCGACTTCATTGTTTGGTGCAAAACTAGACTGATTATTATGAACTTAAATGAAAATTGAATAAAATATTCTCTAATTGATTTATGTTCTACTACTATACGGGAAAAAAAAAAGAAGACAACTTCTTGTTCTGTTTTTTTGGTTAATTTGGTGCAGCTAATGTTATTGATATAAGTGACTTGTTGTTTGTGGTTATTGATTTTTAGTGCGATAGTGCTTCATGGTTTTGAATCTCCGGATGACGGTAAGAGGCTCTGCAACAAATATTGAATTTGAACATAATTTGGCAACTCTTCAAATCTTGTGTTTCATAAGAATCTGAAATTTATGGGTGGATTTATATGGTAAGTTAGATTACTTGACAATCTAAAGGGTAATGTCTGCTAAACTCTTGACAAAATGTGATACTTTCAAGCTCAGCATTAAAGCAAAAGAAAAAATAAAATCCATTCATCAAATAAGTTTATGTACAAACATGGGATTACGTTGGAGCAAGACGGGTTTTTTGGGTTTTGTGCAAAAAAAAACCTTCCAACTCGACTATTTTTGCAACTTTACCCTCCATTTCCGAAAAATGCAGATTAATCATACAAAATCCAAAATAATACGTAATATAACCTTCATACGTATATTGTAAACGTTTTTCCGTTCATATATATTAGTTTCTTAAAATTCTAAGAGTAGTTTTGAACTCTTCATCGCAAGGGCTTCTATCTGACATATTATTTGTCAAAATTTTACGAACTTGACGGTAGCGAATAAGGGTTACATTGCTTATGACGGTAGCAAAATTTATCCGTCTGTGTGGTCGGTACACCAAAGTAAAATGTAACACAAAGTAAAATGTTAAAACTTCGTTGGGTACACCGTACACACTTTCAATTTGATTACAATGACAACTACGATCGCATAGTAAATTTGTTAAATCTCCAAGTGATTGTTGTTGGTGCTATAAACTCATGTTATAGTGACCATTTTTATGGTAGATGTACTGTCACAGTCACCAAATCTCTAGCCCTCTCTTGATAAACTCATGTTTTCTTGTTTCTGTGAATTTTCCTAATAAAGAAGTGATTTCTATTTTATTTTTAATTGTAATAGTTTATTAACCAAACTGGACCAATTTAATTGAAATGTAAAATGATATGTGGCAACTGGCAAGTAGGAAGTTGGTGAGTGCTGGATATATAGTGTTGCCTTTAGCACTTTTTCGGCCAAAGGTTGTCGGTAGGTGTTTACTTGGAGTCCAACACTCATAATGGATCTTAAGCAGGGTTCTTCTTACAAAACACCAAAAAAAAAAAAAACAGTGCAAAGCGATTTCCAGGGAGGTGAGATTATTGTTGATCATTTTTATTTTTCTTTCTTTGATCTCTTGTATTTTTTAAATTTTTTTTTGTTTTTTTTATCCTAATATTTTGCATGTCTCTCACCAAAATAGATGCTGTAAAATTTGCAAAAATTATTATCATAATTATGTGAACTCATGGTTAAGCAGGGGATTTATGGCTGAAACACTTATGTCTTAATTAAATTAACTGCGGCTATTTGCAGATGGATAGTGACATTTAATTAACTGTGGCTATTCATTTAGTTACTTTAGGGCCTGATTGGCAAGTGCTTTAGAGTCTTTACAAAGCAAAAAAATTTCTAAAGCATTGAAATAGATCCAATCAAGCTTTAGAAGCTTTAGCTTTCATTTTTTTTCTCACAGCCAAAATATTTCCATAATTAATTTTTTTGGCTGTAGAAAGCCTTTTTTTCTAAAGCATACAATTTTTAACTTTCCAAAATTTTAAATGTTACAGCAAAAATACTACAGCACTAAAATCTACAGTCACAACCAAAACATCTACAGCCTAAAATCTCCAGTAAAAAATCTACAGCTACAGCCGGAACCAATCAGGCCCATAGTAAGTGCCCTCCTGGCAAGGCCCACCTAACATTAGGCCTTTTGGGCTCTTCCTCTCCTCTTGTATTGATAGAGAATAAGAGGATACATTCCCTTGATCTCTGGGCACATATAATCAGACAAGTGGGTACAGCTGTACAAGTGATAAGGTGTCCTCAATAATTGTTTATAAGAAGAGCTGGTCGTCAGATAAGAGTCCACTCTTCTACTTGATCTATTAGCAGAGATCTAGGTTAAACACACATAAAGAACTCATCGCCTTCTTCTTCTTCTTCTAAATATTGATTGGACCAAAAAGCGATTTCGAGAAGAGGTGAGTCATGTTGTTTTAATTACTTTTCTTTCTTTAGTTTTATGTTTATCTCGGGTCTTTTGTGTGCTTGTATAACTATTTATAGTAATGTAATGTTTATTGTCTCTATAGAATGATCTATGGATTGAAATATTCCACCCGAATTATATATTTTATTCTGCAAAATAATATTATGAATTTTGAACTCAGGGAGATCTAGTGAGTGTTGATTACTACTTTCATTTATTTGGCTAAGCAGGAGACTAATTATGGCTGAGACATTTTTGTCGTTTGGAGTTGAGAAGCTTTGGAACCTCCTTGTCCGAGAATCTGAGCGATTTCAAGGAGTTAAAGAGCAATTTAATGTATTAAAAAGTGATCTGAATATGTTAAGGTGCTTTTTAAAGGATGCAGATGCCAAGAAACATACAAGTGCAATGGTGAGAAACACTGTGAACGAGATCAAAGAAATTGTTTATGACGCTGAAGATATCATCGAAACCTTTCTTCTAAAGCAAGAACTCGGCAAAACAAGTAGCATCAAGAAACGTATCAGACAATTTCCTTTTGTTATTGCTGATCGTAGGGGACTTGCTTTTGATATGGAAGCTCTAAGTAAGAGGATTGCTAAAGTGATTCGCGATATGCAGATTCTTGGCGTACAACAGGTCATTGTCAATGAATATGATACACAGTCTCTACAAGAAAGACGAAGGGTTATGCGACAAACATTTTCTAGCGATTATGAAGACCATCTTGTGGGGTTGGAGAAAAATGTTGAGCAATTGGTTGGCTATTTGGTGGAGGAAGATAGCAGTCAAGTGGTTTCTATAACTGGAATGGGCGGTATTGGTAAAACTACTTTGGCTCGACAAGTTTTTAATCATGAGATGGTAAAACACCATTTTGATGGAGTTGCGTGGGTGTGTATATCACAACAGTTTACAAGGAAATTTGTGTGGCAGACGATTTTTCAAAAGCTTAGTTCAAAACAAGATGAGCCAAGGGACTCAAATATGAGTGAAATGGAGCTTCAGGACAAACTCTTTCAGCTTTTGGAAACCAGTAATTCTTTGATTGTCCTGGATGACATGTGGAAGGAAGAAGACTGGGACATAATAAAGCCTGTGTTTCCATCAAAGAAAGGTGACATCTTATGCTTCATCTTATTTAACAGATATAAGACTTTATTACTTTTCTTAAACTTTGACTGTACTTGGTTAAGAAAATTATTGAACATGACTAGGCATATATTTCCTTCTGCTTAAAAGTCAAAATATATTGCAGGATGGAAGATACTACTTACTTCTCGCAACGAGAACGTTGCAATTCGTGCAGATCCTTTGTGTGTCATTTTCCAACCAGAATGCCTAACCCCTGATGAAAGTTGGACACTTTTTCGAAGGATAGCGTTTTGTAGAGAAAATGCTACTCGTAAGCTTTCAAGATCCTTTTTAAATAAATTTTTACTTAGAATGATCACAATACGCTTTCCTTAATAATATCTCTCCAACACGCCTAAAACCTAGGGATATTCATGTTATTTCATCATATCCTGATGATGTCGTGCAGAGTCTAAGGTTGATGTAGAAATGGAAGAGATGGGTGAGCAGATGATCAAACATTGTGGAGGACTACCATTGGCGGTTAAGGTATTAGGAGGGTTGTTAGCTGCCCAACATACATTAAATGAGTGGAAAAGGATATCTGAAAATATTAAATCTCACATCAGTGGAGGGACTAGCTTCAATGACAGAAATATCAGTTCGGTTTATCATATATTGTCTCTGAGCTTTGAAGAGCTGCCTGTTTATTTGAAGCAATGCTTCCTCTACCTTGCCCATTTTCCAGAAGATCATCCAATGCCTGTTTGGGATTTGTCCTTTTACTGGGCAGCAGAAGGAATACCAAGGCCAAGGTATTACGATGGAGCGACAATTCAAGAGGCTGCAAATGGATACATAGAAGAATTGGTGAAGAGAAACATGGTCAAACGAGATGTTGGTACTTGGAGATTTGAAACATGTTACCTACATGACATGATGAGAGAAGTTTGTCTGCGTAAAGCTGAAGAAGAGAATTTCGTACATATTGTTGATATTGCAAACTCCCAATCTCCTTGTACATCTCGCAAAGTTGCAGTACACGAGCTTCCTTTTCAGCAGAAGTGGGAGATGCAGAACCCAAAACTTAGATCCATCTGGTTTAAAGACGATTATTGGAGGAAAGTTTGGATGGAATCAGGATTATGCTTTACAAAGCTACAGTTGATGAGGGGTTTAGATCTCTCTAGAGTTGATTTTGAGACGTATAAAAGAGGGAAGATACCCTCTAGCATTGGGAAGCTCATCCACTTGAGATATTTGAATTTATTTAGGGCAAAAGTATCTCATCTACCTTCTTCTATACAGAATATGAAGAAGCTGCTCTATTTAAGCCTAGATGTATTACTGAACGTATATACAATAGCAGGATCTCTAAACTACATGGCCCCTAATTTCTTCAAAGAGATGCTAGAATTGGCATATCTCTCTCTTCCACGGTGCATGCATGATAAGACGAAGTTGGAATTAGGTAATCTAATCAACTTGGAGACGTTAGAGAATTTCTCGACAAAGCATTGCAGTGTGAAGGATCTTCAACTAATGACAAAGCTAAGGAATCTTTCTATCTATATCGAAGGCCAAGAGTGTATTGTGAAAACTCTATCTTCATCTCTTAGTGAATTTAGACACTTGGAAGATCTGTCTATATATGATGAAGAGGTGGATGAGAAAGAAGGATTTGTTTTGAATTGCGTTCATCTCAAAAAGCTGACGTTGAGAATATATATGCCAAGGTTACCTGATGAACAACACTTCCCTTCTCACCTGACAACCATATCTCTAACTTATTGTCATTTGGTAGAGGATCCGATGCCGATTCTAGAGAAATTGGTTCAGTTGAAAAAGGTTAAATTAGGGGACCAATCTTTCAGTGGGAGGAGAATGGTTTGCTCGAGCCGTGGGTTTCCTCAACTACAGGAGCTTTCAATACAGGGACTAAAGGAATGGGAAGAGTGGATAGTAGAAGAAGGCTCCTTGCCCCTTCTTCATTCTCTCAGTATTGAATGGTGTGTGATGTTAAAGGAGCTTCCTGATGGGCTGCGATTCATATATTCGTTAAAGGATCTGACTGTGGGACAGATATGGAAGGAGAGATTGTCGGAAGGAGGAGAAGATTATTACAAAGTTACACACATTCCTTCTATTAAATTCCACTAGGAATGAGTCTCTTATTCTAATATCTCTCAGCAATTTTCTTCGTGTACACAGGTAAAATATTATTTCATCAAGTAACAAGATCAGTCATCCAATAGAGAAATTGTTGTTCAGTTAAAATATGGCTTTATATTCTAGTTATATTGCGTAAAATTAGTTATGTATGTTTTTAATTTCAGGCAAGTGAAATATAAATGAAGAGCTGCAGTGATGGGGTTCGACGAAATGTCCGAGACTTGATCTCCAGCACCGTTTTGGTCCAGTGAGTTTCTTTTCAAGAGAGAGGGCTTCCACGAACTCTGCCTGGTATGACAAACTCGTATCTATCTTTTAATTTGCTGATTCAGAGAGAACTAAGGCATGTCATTCTGCAATTAGTATAATTCTCTTTTATTTGCGTTACCAAGCGACTCGGCGTGCTGCTACAATCCTTATCTTTGTAGTCTGATACACTTGCATGGGTGTCTAAACATATGTCTGGTAAACAATAATTACAACATATTCCTTTTGCTCAATTTGTTTATTTTGGATAACGAATAGGAACTCTCAACAAGAACAGAGTATCAGGTAACACTTGTCTTCCTATCTTAGTCAGCAGATAAACAAAAATCATATAGATGTAGAAAAAACCGGTTGGAATATAATGAGAGCCTAGATAATTTGGCAGTTATGCCAAGTTAATTAGTAGAATAACACTTTTGTTATTATGATATGTTTCGACTTTCCGAGGTTCTGTTTTGGAATTCATTTCCTCTCTTCGTAGTTAAAGAATAGAGAAATCAAACTCTCCAGAGCTGGTTTGTGTTTGATCCTAGCATTCACGACAAAGTTGTCAGCTAATATTTTCAGTTTCTTCTTGTACTTGGCGGGTGTACTGTGGAAACTTTATCTTCTTCTCTAAGTGAATTGAGAATTCTGGATTTAAACCCGATTACCTTATAAATGTTGCGTTGTACTGAGATTAAAAGTAAAATTTCATGATAAAATAGCATGTTACTGAGTGATTAATTCAAGTTTGATTTATATAGCTTTTGGTCTCCCTCCAGATAAATGCAATAAAGAGTTCAAACAGCTTCAGTGAGCTCTAACAGCTTGTAGTTGAATAATGGTCTACCACAGAGTAAATTTTAAGCTTGATGCAGTCACCTTCACAGGGAAGCTAGCGGTTGCATTGTAGCCATGTAGGCCTAGTGGAAGATGCTTTGCAGATGATACACAGATCACACCGATTAAGCCACATACGAGCTTAGATTTTTAGAGGTTGATGAACTTAATTAAGGTTATTTCTACAGACTTAGTATCATAGGGGTTTCCTTGAAATAGCATGATGGACTAGAATATCTATCGTACCGTTCCCGAAACAACTGAAATCTGGAGTTTGTGACAATGAAATTTTCAGGAGAGATTGGAAGGAGGAGAAGATTACTACAACAAGAACAAATTAATGTGACTTCTTTTCTTAATCAGCAGAAAAACTAGTATCATAAAGTGATAGAAATTTTTTATTGAAAGGATATTTATATAATTTGGTAGGTATGCTACGTTAATGACTCAAATTGTGTCCTTTTAAGAAAATTTAGTAGAGTAACAATTTTGTATTCCTCTCTTTGTAGTTAAAGAAGACTAATCAAACTCTCCATGAGTGATTTGTGTTTGATCCTAGCATTCACTTATCTCCTTTTTCAGTCTGAGTTAGGGAAGAATTTCTAATGGCCATGCATAAACAAACAGTCTTTTTTGCTTCATTAGTTTGTTCCCTGATCTTTTGTTTGTTTTAGAATTTCGTTGGATTACCTTGTCTTGTAACTGTTTTGTTTAACAATCTCATGTTATCTTGTTCCTGTGATTTTTACTTGAAAGGAAATAATTAGACAGAAGATTTAAATTAAGCTTGGAGCAAATTAATTGACATATAAATCAAAATGTAAAAAAGACACGTGGGAAGTTAGAAATGGCTACAATAGATTGCTTGTAAAGAGTTTTTAGCTAAAGGATTCACACGACCACACATCATCTTCACCACAGCTGGTAGTTGGATAGTATTGACTTGGAGTCAACTCTAATAATGGATCTTTAGCAGAGTTCTAACTAAACACTAAACAAATACATCATTTGGACGAAAAGAGATTCCAGGAGGTAATTTTTTTTTTATTATTATTATGTTTCTTTCTATAATTTTCTATGGAAGAAGGTGCTTCGTTCCTATGTATTTTGCATTTTTTTTGTTTAAATCTCAGTAATGTTCATGTCTCTGTACAAACGACCTTTTGGACTGAATCCGACAGAATTGTTTATTTGGCAGTGAATTTTTCAAAAGATATTATCCGAATTACGAACTCATGAACCCTCTCCTCTACTTACATGTTTAAGCAGGAGACTTATGGCTGAAACACTTTTGTCGTTTGGAGTTGAGAAGCTTTGGGACCTCCTTGTCCGAGAATCGGAGCGGTTTCAGGGAGTTGAAGAGCAATTTAATGAATTAAAAGGTGATCTCAATATGTTAAGGTGCTTTCTGGAAGATGCAGATGCCAAGAAACATACAAGTGCAATGGTGAGAAACATTGTGATAGAAATCAAGGAAATTGTTTATGACGCAGAAGATATAATCGAAACATTTCTTCTAAAGGAAGAACTGGGAAAAACAAGTGGCATCAAGAACAGTGTGAGAAGGTTTTCAAAACGCATGGGGCTTTCTTACGATATTAAAGCCATACATAAGAGGATCTCTAAGGTGATCCGTGATATGCAGAGTCTTGGCGTACAACAGGTCATTGTCAATGACCGGTATATGCAATCTTTACAAGAAAGACAAAGGGAAATGCGACAAACATTTTCTACCGACATTGAAAGCTTTCTTGTGGGGGTGGAGGAAAACGTTAAGAAATTGGTCAGCCATTTGGTGGAGGAAGAAAGCAGTCAAGTGGTTTCTATAACCGGGATGGGCGGTATTGGTAAAACCACCCTCGCAAGACAAGTTTTTAATGATGAGATTGTAAAGAGTCATTTTGCAGGACTTGCGTGGGTATGTGTTTCACAACAGTTTACAAGGAACCATGTGTGGCAGATTATCTTGCGGAAACTAAGGCCAAAATATAAAGTGTTAGACATGCCAGAAGACGAACTTCAAGAAAAACTCTTTCAGGTGTTGGAAACACAAAATGTTTTGATTGTTCTTGATGATATCTGGAAAGAAGAAGATTGGGACAGAATAAAACCAATTTTTCCACGGGTAAAAGGTGAGAACTTATGATACATTCACGAGTATTGGTCATAAAGCATTATGTTCTTTTTTGTTAGGGAGTTATGTAACAAGAGATTCATTTTGTATAGGTTGGAAGGTACTACTTACTTCACGCAATGAGGGTGTCGCGTTACGAGCAGATCCAAATTGTTTCACCTTTAAACCAGACTGCCTAACACTCAAAGAGAGTCTTGTCTATTGGTAGACAATTTTTCACAGGATAGCATTTCCTAGAGACAAGACTATTGGTAAGCTTTCAAGACAGTTTATTTAATTTTGTTTATCATGTGATTATAATTAAGGACTTTTTATTTAAGATGATCAATCCGCTTTTCCTTTAATCATATCTCTCGAACACGTCTATTCCTTATGGATATTCATTTAATGTTAATTTTCAACACGTTTTGTAGAACATAAAGTTGATGAAGAAATGGAAGAGGTGGGTAAACAGATGGTCAAACATTGTGGAGGTTTACCGTTGGCTGTTATGGTGTTAGGCGGGATGTTAGCTGGGCAATACACATTGCGTGAGTGGAAAAGGATATACGAGAATATTAGATCTCACATCGTTGGAGGGACGTTCAATGACAGAAATATGAGTTCGGTTTATCATGTTTTATATCTGAGTTTTGAAGAGCTGCCTATATATCTAAAGCACTGCTTCCTCTACCTTGCCCATTTTCCAGAAGACTATGTGATAGATGTGGGGGATTTGTCCTACTACTGGGCTGTAGAAGGAATACAAAGACCAAGGTATTATGATGGAGCAACAATTCGAGAGGTCGCAGATGAATACATAAAAGAATTGGTGAAGAGAAACATGGTTATATCTGAAAGAGATGTTGGTACTTCAAGATTTGAAACATGTCACTTACATGACATGATGAGAGAAGTTTGTCTACTTAAAGCTGAAGAAGAGAACTTCCTAAAAATTGTTCATGACACATCAAATTCTAAATCTCCTTGTAAATCCCGGAGACTCGCCATAGATTGGCCTGATGAAACATACCACCCGGTGGGGGAGATGAAGAATCCAAAACTTAGATCTCTCTTGTTTATGAAGCAGCTAAATTGGATGGAATCAAGATTATGCTTTACAAGGCTACAATTGATGAGGGTTTTAGATCTCTCTAGAGCCCAGTTTGAAGGAGGGAAGTTACCATCTAGCATCGGAAAGCTCATCCACTTGAGATATTTGAGTTTATATCAAGCGCAAGTTTCTCATCTACCTTCTTCTATGCGGAATCTGAAGTTGCTGCTCTACTTAAACATATGTGTACAAGAGAGATGTTCAGTTTACATGCCAAATTTCTTGAAAGAGATGCGAGAATTAGCATACCTCTCTCTTCCGTGGAGAATACATGATAAGGTAAAACTAGAATTGGGTAATCTAAACAACTTGGAGACATTGATGAATTTCTCAACAAAGCATGGGACAATGAGGGATCTACAGGGTATGCCAAGGCTCAGAGTACTCTCTATCTTTATCAAAGGCGGGTGTATTGTGGAAATGCTATCTTCATCTCTAAGTGAATTGAGACACTTGGAAAATCTTTCTATATATGACTACACGACGTATGCTCCTAGGAATGATGAAGGATTAGTGTTGGATTCCGTTCATCTCAAACAATTGAAGTTGAGAATATATATGCCAAGGTTACCTGATGAGCAACATTTCCCTTCTCACCTTAGAAACATATCTCTAACTGAGTGTTGTCTGGAGGAGGATCCGATGCCAATTCTAGAGAAGCTGCTTCACTTAAATGAGGTAAAATTATTGAATAAATCTTTCTATGGGAGGAGAATGGTTTGCTCGGGCGGTGGGTTTCCTCAGTTGGAGAAGCTATACTTATTTGGACTAGAGGAATGGCAAGAGTGGATAATAGAAGAAGGCTCCATGCCGCTTCTTCATACTTTGACTATTCGTAACTGTCAGAAGTTGAAAGAGCTTCCTGATGGGCTAAGATTTATCATTTCCTTAAAGAAATTAAATATCACCTTAGGTAATTGGGACTTCAAGAAGAAATTGTCAAAAGGAGGAGAAGATTACTACAAAGTCCAACACATTCCTCTTGTTGGGATTGTATAAGACTCTGCAATTATAGACACACAGGTAATATATTCTTTACGCAATCCAATCATCTAAGAAACAATTTCATAAAGAGAAAGGAAATGAGTATGGCTCGACTTCATTGCTGAAAACAAGTTTGATAACGTATTTGTATGAAAACAGAATTAATTATTCTTTCTTTGACTAGTGCGATGGTTAATATGTGACTCCTTGACGATATACAGTATGTGACAAGTGACAACACAGCCAAAAATCTCATAAAGCCTCTGTTTCTACTGAAAAACAAGTGAACTCTTCCTTTTCTTGAAATTTCACTAGTGTCTAGAACATACCTGATAGGTCAGATATTCTTATAACATGCCTAAAGGGTTTAATCAAGCGAGGCTATGTATACATCTACCTACTCACTAATGTTTATTTTACTCAATGTTACCGGGCGTCTGTTAATCTCAATGGAATGCTAAAACCAACTTTGGGGAAATAATAATGAATTTGATCTGCATAATAATGAAGTAGTTTGATCTGCATAGTAATGAATTTAGACCTGAACATAAATAAATAAAACAAGAAAGTAACATTGGAAATCAAACTTGTAAAAAGGTGGTTCTTCTCGTTCTCAGAAAATATTGATCAAACTGGGAACATAGACAGAGGATTGAAACTTACATAGCACTTTATCTATCTTAATCTGTTTGCACATATCTCCCCTCACTATATAAACCCAACCTTGTTTAGGTTTCTTGGTAAGACAACACAGAACGAAGCTCTTTCCATAGATATTATTATCGACCAAGTAACTTTTGTAACTAAGTACTAAGGGGAAGTCAGGTATTGAGAAAGTCATGAACTTAATCCACACCACATCGTCTCCATCATCTCCATTACCAATTTTATTCTTTGTCACCCAAATCTCAATCTCACTTGTTCTTTTGCATTGTTCTAACACTGAGAACCGATCTCCCTTGTAAATCGCGAGGACTTGAGCATGGGAAAAACTTTCTTTCCACTTAGACGGTAGAATACAAAAGGTCTTTATTATCTCTTTTGAAAAGTCGAGCCTTTCGATGACATACTGACCAGTTTCGGCGGTATAACTATAAGCTGTCCAGTACAAATTTCCATTCAGGGAGACCGGAGACGAGTGGGTTGATGTTATATCTCTGTGAAAACCTGTACGATGAGTAACCTTCCACGCATTGGTTGCAAATTCGAAGACTGCAGATGTCGTAATCTTTTCACCCCGCGAATGTGTTTTCATAATCCCAATAATCTTGTAACTCTTTTCGGGTTTACTACCATCGTAACCCATTCTCTTGCCAGCTGCAGAACTTTCCGAGGTAATCCATTTAGTCTGTCTCAACAACGGGTTCCAAACCACGCCTCCTTTGTCATACTCATACATGAAGAAGTAACCATCGCAATTCCCATAGTTATAATAACGGTCATGGCGTAAATCAAAGCATAAATCTATCACTTTTATAGTTGGATCATCATTGAGATTGACGCTTATCGAATAAATATGGGAATATGTCGTTAACATGAATTCTGGACGACCGCAAGCAAAGTTTTTGTAGACGAATCTCTTATTCTTGAAAAGAGTGTTCCATTCTTTGCAAACGGATCTAAAGCGAACGAGAGATAGAGGTGGAACACGAATGAGTATCTCTTCTTCCAGATCTGATGGAAGCTTTCTTGGCACCATTAGGGTTTTCTTTGTAAAGGAAGGATGGTAAGGAAGAAATATATATAGAGTAAAAATAAAATTTGATGACACGTAAAAGTATAAAATTTAACATATTATCTTATTATTGTAAAGGATTACATTTTTTATTTTTTGAAAAATGTATATAAGAATATTAGTAATTGAATATGAAATATACAGTATATAAGAATATATTAATAAATAGGAAATCTATACTATTAATTGGGAAGCACTCAAACATAAATAACCTTATAAAGTGTAAAGTATTACAAAAATGCCATTGTTTTTTGTTTTTAAATAAATTCATTAAAGATACAATAGTAATCACAAAATAATATATTTAAATAAAAATAGTAAAATTCTTTAAAGTAATTATTAGTTTCCAAAAAATTAAACTCACTTTCTCTCTCATATTAATTATGGACGAAAATTTAATTTTTTTTCCTAAAAAGTTGTTAACCAATGAGAATTGAAAAAATAAGATTTGATATCCAACTAAAATTTTATCTAAACCAATCCTAATAAACTATTCTATATCAAAAATAAAAAGAAAAATAATACCATGTTAATTCAAAATAAAAAACACTATCGTTTAAAAAGTTTTATCAATAGAGGATTTTAATATTGAATTTGAAATTTCGTAAAAAATTAAATACAAATATTTAAGACTCAGTTTTGTTATAATATTTTCACAAATTTTGAAATATAAAACAAAATTTTATTTCTACACGTATTTGGATCCAGATCTAATACACTAAAATATATATCATAAAAAGTTAAAAACAACAAAATATTCTATATTGAATTAAAATTTGTTAGAAATTTTTTAAAATATGAAACCCCGCACGTATGTGCGGGTCATGATCTAGTTATACAATAAAAATAGAGTCAATTAGCTGTATGCTAATTATTTCTCAAATAATTAGCTTGTACATACACAACTTTTATTCTTTGCAAAACAAGAGAGAGAAATCTTTGGTTTCGAAAAAATCGGACGAATTTACTCCTGGAATAAGACACATGTGTATTTCCCGATATATCACTATATATCATGATATATAATCAAAAAGAGAATAGTTAGAAAAACCAGAAACTGATGTTGGATCATAAAAAACCAATAAATCTCTATGACGACTCTGCAAAGAATCCTCCAAATCAAGATCAACACCAACACGATTCAAGACATTATCTTCCACTTATTCTCAAGTTCCTTAAACCTCTCAACATCAAACTTATGACTCTTAAGCAACTTCCTTTGCCTAGAAAGAAACAACATTTTCATGAAATCTTGATACGTTGGGTCTCTTGAAGTCATCAAGAAATAAGCATAACCCACAATAATCCCAGTAGCTGTAGTGAAAAACGTTATTTGTTCTTAGCGTCGTCGGTTGACGGTGTCTCAAATCATCTCTAACAGAAGCTCAATAATAAGGAACGACACCCAAACATACGACGTCTCTATACCGAAATTTTTTTAAGGTTTATGGAGTACATTTTAATCAGAAAAATGCGACGAGTTTAATGAATTCAAAATATCATAATTTTAGATGCAATCAGTTTCACAATTAAGAAGAATCATTTGTTTGGGGTTTTCATAAAGTAAAGAAAAAAGAAAAAGAAAAAATAAATAATAAAAAGAAAGAGAAACAAAGAAGGAAGGAAGAAAGAATTAAGTGTTTGATTTTAGGGGTATTTTAGTCTTTTTGTCATGTTTTCAAATGTTCATTTATTTACAGGTTTGCCACTTCTCCTTTGACTTAAATACTTCTCAGTATTAGGGTATGTAGTGTAATTACTCATAAAAATATATAAAAATGTATTGATAAATTAAATAGGTATGAAAAATTCATATATGTATCTATTACTTTGCTGATTGAGAGAGAGCTGATGATACATGTCTTTCTTGCATTAGTATGATTCTCTTTGTGTTGTCTTTTATTTGTGTGTTAAAGATGGAGACTTGTGGCTAAGACTATTGCACGTATAATTTGAAGTTTAATAGCTTTTGGAGCCCGTCAATCAAAAATCTAAAGTCAGTTATATAGCAGAACACATGGTCACCGGATCCTTCAGAATGGTTTTCCAAGTAAGTTGGATTATCTTTCTTGTTCTTTTACTATTGGTTAGTGTGAAGATGTGAACTTGATGAGCAAGTTAAGAACTAACTCAAGTTAATGTGAATTGAACTTGGGTTGAGTTAAGTGCTTTTGAACCACAAAGAGGAGTGTCCTCGTTGGTACAAATATTGTTGGTTCAAATGTTGGCACAAGATAATACAGTCTTGTCTCCTTGTGCTTTGTCATTAAGGCTTGATTGGTGAAGGGACAAAACGCACATCAAGCGTTTTCAAGATGCAACCTTTAAGGTTTGCTTTCGCACATGAAGCCCTAGTTGTGTTGTCACTATAAAAGGTGATTTGGGTTCATTTGAGAAGAAGTAAGAGGGAGCAAGAGAAAGCACAAGCAATGTAGATCTATGGAGTTAAGATCAAAAGGGGTGAGAGAAACATGTAAGAGTGTAAGCTTTGGGGTAGTTTCTCAAGTAGCAAAGATGAGAGCCAAAGTGAGTGTAGTGAGAGTTTAAGGCATTCACTTGTATATCTTGTAGTCACCCTCTTTCTCTTCATAGTGAAGGATGTGGATCGAAAGATCCTAACCGGACGTAGCGGTTCGTTAACACCGTGAACCGGGTGAACAAATGCTTGTGTGCTCCTCTTCTTCATTTCCTCTGCTCTGTTATATTTCTTCTTCTTCTCCATATTTTGCTTGCTCTGTTTCCGTTTTGGTGTTGATGACATAAAGCTTGAGGCTTTGAGAGGTGTAAACCTCAACAGAGTGGTATCAGAGCACAGGTTAGTGCTGAAAGACTCAAGCTTTATCCAGAATCTTCAAATTTCCGTGAGAAAGATTCAAGCTTTACAAGGAAAATGTAAGCTTTGTCAAGAAAGGTCACACCTTTATAAGCAATGGCTTCGGGAAGTGCAGCTCTAGAGAAGAACGATGGCTTTGGAGATTATATCTCATAAGAAGACGGCGTGTCTTGTCCATCTAAGAAGAACTAGATCTGCTGGAAGCATTGAGAGAAGAAGATGGAGGAAGATAGAGATTTCTGTTGAAATCTCAGATTTTTTGGCAGAGGAAGTTTGTCACGAGCTCAAGTGATTCTCAGAGAGTTCGATGACAGAGACGACGCAGAGATTCTCGCCGGTAAAGGCTGAGATTCCGGCGGAGTGGCTCGAGCTTCTGACGACGTCGTGAAAGAGCAGAACGAGTCGGAGAAGAAGTTTCGTTGGGTTTCACTGTCGAGGAAGATTGAGGCGTGGTGAAAGACTCGCGGAGGTGTGGCGACCAAGCAGTCACCGGAGAACGCCGATATTTTTTGCCGGAGAAAGTACGACGGTGAGCGACGGTGAGGAGAGAAGAAAAGATACGACAAAAGTTTCTTTTCTAAGTTGGGCCAAGATGGGCTTTTCTCTCATTAATAAATAAAGAAATTTTCACAGAAAGGACATAAATGAATATTTGTCTCACCAATTGACAAAGTGGGAAAAGGCTTTCACGTTTTGACAATTAGCCACATTTCTGACGAAAATGTCCCTCAACTAGAAACGTAACTATGCTGGTTCGGTTTCTCAAATTTTGTTTTATTTGGTTTGTAAATATTTTTGAATTTAAATTAAATAAAGCGAAGAAGAACGGCGAAGAAAGCGAAGAGAAAGAGGAAGAAAAATCTGAGTACAAACCGTTTCCATTCTTCAATCTAATATCTCATTTTGATTCTTCTACCGTTTCCATTCTTCAATCTAATATCTCATTTTGATTCTTCTACCAAAAGGGAAATTGAAAATCTCAACTTCTTCACCAAGATATTTTCTGAAAATTTGAGAGGTAATCGTTTCAGAGATTACTTGTTAAATCTTTCATTCATCTTTGATTGATGCTTTTTCAAGCGAGTAAAAACAGATTTAAGATTTCCTGCGAGGAGAAGATACAAATTTCCAAGGTATCAGAGTTGATGACTCCAACGAGAAGACGAATTTCGTGTCTTGGAAATTTGGATTTCCGTAAACATGACCCAAATCTCGGTGAAGAGGGATAGTCAGCGAGTAGATATTGAGAGTGAAATCGATTTGCATGTATTGAACATGGTCGGAGAGCAAAAGCAAAAGGTAGAGTTGCAGAAGAGGATATTCAGGTTGAAGATGACTACAAAATTACAATCATGTCCTTGTTTGAATTTCTTTCGTGTACGTGTACACAATTTACGGTGTACGCAATATTTATTATGTGGACATGTATGTCTGTTAGATTATGTACTATTGTGGAGACGATGTACGCAATATTACAGAGTTTGTATATTAGAAACTTTTGGTTAATTTGATTAATATTTCGCAACATATCTTACAAAAATTAGAAGTATGGACTTAATATGTGAGGATAATATTATTGTATGATCTGAAGGGTTGCAGGTTGGATTATTTTCTTGGTTCATTACCCTCCACAAGGAGTTTTTTCGTTGATTAACATTTTCACAACATACCTCCACAACATATTTAGTTGTTTTCTTTTCATAATTTATTTTTCAACAAACTAGAAACACATTAAATAAAGTGCATATCCCATATTTTACATTCTCCGAATCGTAAGGACCAGTCTGGTTGTTAGTTCAATATTGTTGTGAACGTATATGGCTTAGTGATAGACATACATGAAATATATTCGATACAAACATTGACTTATAAACGTATATGTTTTGCATGTTTTGGTTGAATATTTGTAATATACATGGTGTAAAATATTTTATATGTATACGAATTATTTAATGGTGTATACACATAAAAATAAAATACAATAAAATAGATCTTAAAACATAAATAAAAATAATTAAAATTTTGTCTATTGTACTAAACGGCATGCAAATATAATATGCATTTACATTTCATTTTCTTATATCACTACTCTAATTAGTAAGTTTGATTTTTGATATAACACGCACATGAAAATAATATTAATTGGTTACTCGTACATGTTACTATGAAAAATATAGTACACATGTAATAATACTAATTAGTTGGTCATCTGAAAAATTGTTTTTTGTTTGTAAACACTTCCATGTTGTATGTGTTAATTTCTACTTTTTTATCATGTACACGATCTTAATTTACATTTAACTCGTGTACGTATATGGAATAACTTACAGAAAAGTGATTGAAATACAAAAGAATTGAATGGTGTACTGTTTCAAAACTAAATTATTCAAAAAATAATTTTGTGTATGTATGCAATTTGCGGTTGGGGAGAAAATTTTTGTAACTTTTGTTGTATACTTGTCCCTTTAACTTCTTTCCGTGTAAGTGTACTTAATATTGATGTTGTGGACGTATATTTCTGTTAGATTATGTACAATTATGGAGGTTCTATACTTGTAATATTTACATGTTTTTTACATTATGAACCTAGGTTAATTTGACTAATATTGCTCAATATACTTTGAAAGAATTCAAATTATGGATTCTATATCAGGAAAAAAAAATTGTTGTACGATATGTAAGAATTCAAATTATGGATTCTTGATTGTCGTGGCATTGAACATATGCCATGTGCGATGAAATATTACATCATGTTCGATATTTTATAAGAATCTCTTGCAATCTTTGCTATCTATGGTTGTGTGCACGGCGAGTTAGCCAAATGCTTTATATTTAATATGATATATTTTTTAATTACGACATTTTTGTTTTGATATAGTATTATAGTCTTTTTTATGGAACTTGTATTTCAAAATTAATTAATGAATGTTATGTTGCACTTTATTGTTGCTGGAGAAGAAATAAGGTTTCAAACTTAACTTGTAAACGTACACGATTATGATTATACTGAGATACACGTACACGTACACGACCAACTAAACAGTTTCATCCTAAAAATCTCTTATACGTATACAACAATATTTAGTGGAACATACATGGTACGAGATTAGAGGGATTGTACAAATTCCTTGTGGAGGGTAATGAACCAAGAAATGGGAACAATCCATGTTGACACGTCCGGGTTAAATTCACAGTTGGCTGAGTGCCACTAAAAATCGCAGTGGTTTCTCCTGTACGTACACGTTGACTTGTGTTCGTACACTCTGCCAATAGACGATTGAATTCCCCTGCCGGTTCCACGGTCGGTTGAGTGTCACACACTTCCTCCTCAACATGGCCAACTCCATATTCTTCTACAATAAAATTATTCCACTTGTTATACTCGTAATCTTCACCACTACCTTCACTGCCGTCTATAGTAGGGTCGAGAGTACTTCCCGCACTATAGCCACCACTGACATCGTCATCTTTGTCAATGTTTTCGTCGCTGTCATTCAATTCTTCCCCATCCACCTCTTCGTTCTCCTCATCCTCTGAATCTTCATTTGTTTTTTCATCATGTATGTCAGTTTGCTCATCTACATCCGCATTAGTGGCAGCTACAGTACTATTAAAAGACACAAACAAGTTGACACTTGGATCCCCAACACGAATCAGGAAGAATGTATCCAAGCTCATTTGATTGTCAATGTAGATAGGAGGGCATGTACTTTCTATCATAATTGACATATTTCCCGGCATCCAGTAACTAATTATTGGCTGCCATTCTTTGTACTTCAAATTGAAAACCTCACACAATGTACGTGTCAAATCCGTGTACGTCATGTTTTCCCTAACACGTACACACCGACCATAGCTTCCTTTCTCAGGTTCAAATTTCTATTTTTCTTCTGTTACTATCCAATCACCAATCATAATAAATATTGGAATCTCCATTAACATCCTGCATCATAAATTCAAGAGAACCCCATTAAATGCAACTGAGAACAACTTTTATACCTCCAACTAAAAAAAGACTTTGCAACTACACACTTAATGCACATTGAATCTCCTCATTTAATATTTACTACAGAACAAATATAGAATTAAGAGAGGAATAAATCAATTTCCTGCAATTTTGTATCCAAATCAATTTTGTTTTCATTGAAAGTGTATGTAATAACTAAAATTTATATTTACAACTTCATTACTTACCACGCTCACTGCTTTCTCGCCTGCAAACTCTGTTAAACAACAAGATCAAAATGGCCTCAATCTCATTCTTTCATAGATATTTAGGGGAAGTTTATGTTTTTTCTTCTTTCTCTTTATAAAATCTAAATAGTGTACGATTTTATGATTTAAGAGGATTAAAATAAGATGTAATGATGAGTTTGCATTGATTATAGTTGGAATGAGTCATGTCTCAACTTTTTCAGCATTTAAACCATTTGTGACACCATATTTTATTTCTTTTATTCGTTCGCGGTACACTGTACACCCGACGGAAATATTAAAAAACTAAACAACTGTAGTCTGTAGCTAACGAGATACTGTGTACGTAACCAACTCGCCTGACGATTTCGTTCGCTGTCACTGTACACCGGTTCGGCTAGAAGGGCATTTTCGTCCGAAATTGACATAATTGTCAAATGGTGAAAGCCTTTCCCCACTTTGTCAAAACCTGAAAGAAAAACATAAAACATGGGCCTGGCCCGTAATTAACCCTAATAAATATTCCAATTGGGCCAAGATTTATTAATGCCCAAAAGTCAAAAAAGGAGAAACAAGGTACGTTTCTCTTGTGCTTCTTCTTCGTTGAAGTGTTAAGACTGAAGCTAAAATCGGACTGAAGACGACGATGAAGGAAACTTCACCGGAAGTTGCAGTAGAGCATCAACGGTTGGACTTAGACGCAGACAGGAGCTTGTCAAAAGGTCTTTGTTGTTTTTTTCGAACTGTCGTCGGAGAAGACGGCCAAAGCGGAGATGGAGAACTCGTCAATAATGGTGATTTCTGGTTCCAGAAGAGGAGCTTCAATTAGTCAAAGTAAAGTGAATACTGGACCTCAAGTTGGAATTGCGAAGCTCAGAGACATTCCGGTAAATCCAAAGTTTCTAATTTTCTGTAAAGAAATTGGAGGTTTAGTGAGTAAGAACGACGATAGCCACAAGTTTGTGTCTTCGTTTACTCTTGTTTGGAAAGGAAGGGAGACAGTAAAATCATCGATGAAGTTTGATTCAGATCCTGGAAAGTTAGAAGTTTTTTGACAAGGATCATCAGTTCAGAATCAATTTCTCAAGACTCAAGTTCATGGAGACATTAAGTCTGATTCCACTGCAGTCACAAAGGTACTTGTGATGTTCTGTTCTGAAGTTGATTTCTTGACTCAAAATCTGCATATTTATTGGGATTGAAAGCTGGTTAGAACACAACGGTTGGGTATTGATTTTGCAAAGGTTTTGCCAAGGTAAAATGATGGGTTTCAGGTTTATTTCTGGTAAAATCAGTTTGGTAAAGTCTGCGACAGTTGGTGTTTAAATACAGTTAATCACAGCCTCGGAAACTTATAAAATTTCATGGGGACTAAGGGACGCCTTAGAAGCTTGAATTTTATGAGTATTGGGCTGTGGAGTATTTGTAAATGGTTTTCTGGATTCAATTCAAAGAGAAGATGCAGAATGAAGTTGAAGCAAATATGAGATTATTTGTTTGGGTCAAAACGGGTGAAGACTTCAGTGACTGGTTGAGTTTTGGAGATGGTTTGTTGCAGAGTTCTGTCTCAGTGGTAATGGTTAGATTCTTGTGAATCTAAGAGTCTTCAGTTGGTGGATCTTTAGAGATCGTGAAGCTACAAGGCTGCTATTTTCAGAGGGAATGCAGTGTGGCTTCATAAGTCTATTGTTTGGTGTAAGCTGGACAGTGTAAAAGTTCTTGTTTCAAGAGTGTAAGTTCTTGACAAGGCAGCAGCAATCAGGATTCATGGTTTTTTCCTGCAGATTTGTGTAACACAGTAATTCTGCTGGATTGAATCTAAGAGAACAAGGGGTTCTAATCTCGGGTGGAGCAATGGTTTCTCAGAAATTATCTTGTTTTTTGAATCAGATCTTCAAGACAAAGAAGATTCTGATGGCTTAAAAGCTTAAGGCATTGAAGAGTTCATGATGAATGTCTGTCAATGATATTATGCAACAGTATATGCTATGATTGTGTCGATAGTCTTCCTAGCTAGTAGAGTTAGGCGGCGTGTCCTGTTTATCTTAACAGCGGTACATGATAAGTATGAGTTGCATTTTTTTAGCTGCAAGAGAGTACAAGAGATTGTCTGTGGGATTGAGGATTGGTTTGTTGATGTATCAACCTAAGTTGTAGCATCATCATTAACATGAAGAATGCTCCAAGTAGATATGACAAGGCTGCTGGAAATAGAGAAAGGTTCTTGGTGTTCTTTGGGTAATAATGGATCAGTTGGAGTGGCTTCAAGAAGAAAGAAGATGTATCACAAGTTCTGACACGTTTTCTCAAGTAAGGAGCCAGGTTTTAACAATTTGATACAGAAGAACATGGGAGTGAACAGAAGAAACAGTGAAGAGAAGTTTAACTCAGAGAAGTGAAGCTGAGCTAACAAAGACAGAGTAAGATCCATTTTTTTTATAGTTTCTGGTGGAGCTATGTTCATGGAAGTTGTCTTTGGTATGTAGCTTAAAATGAAAGAGTTAAAAGGCTGGGTAAATCACTGTTGATTAAGGTTCATGGAAGTTCAGTTTACTAAGAAGAAAGGAAAGCCAAGAACAGGAGGTTATCAACAGGTGTTCAGCTCAGACTGGGTTATAATCTGAAGGTAAAAAGTGGTCTTACAGATTTGGTTTTGAAGCTGGCTGGTTGGTAAGGATATTCAGAAACAAGTTGCAGGTTTCCAGTTGTGAACTGCGGATTTTCTGAAAGTGAGTTGCAGGTTTTCTGAAAATTTCAGAGAATACACTAAGATGTAAACGGAGATGAAGACAAGGAAGTGTTTCAGAGGTTTTTCCTAGAAGAAGAAACTGAAAGAGACAAGTGACATCGTTGCAGGAATTGTCTCAAGACTTATTACTTCAGACTGTGAAAGTGTTGTGTATCAAGCTTGATAAACAACTCATCTCAAGGCTGGTGTTAGCAACTGAAAAGGGGTCTTAGAAGAGACGCAAATGCAGGAAATTCAAATTGCATTTGGACTGACGCTTGCATATCATTCAAGTGAAGTATCTTCAAGTATTGATGATAAAGAAGGGAAAGACTTTGGCTTAAGTCTGGAAATTGAATGATGCAAGGATCAAGTCGTTTGGTGGAGTTCTGCAGGTTTTGCAGGTCTGTTCTACAGTTGAAAGTGACATCAAGGGTTCTAGATTTGGTGCAGAAGTAGCTGTACATGTTTGTCTCAGGGTTATCACAAGGTTTTGCTGATGTGAGACAGGTTTAAGGTTACTGGTAGTGGGTTTTCAAGCTGCTGGTGTGTTCTGATTTAACAAGATGGTTGAGCAGGGGTGCTGTTCTGAAATTCTGTTTGTTTAAACAGGTTATTAAGGGGAATCTACAATGGTGTAAACTGTTTGTGAGATTGACTGTCAGGTTAGTGTGGCCAAGATGATTCTGTTTTCTGCATTTGATTCAAGTGAATTCAAAGGGTTTTGATCTCAATGCGCATGAGGAAATCCTAGAAGCTAGCAAGGGAATCAGGTTATGCAGAGGCTTAATTTGTTATTTCAATCACTGTAACATGCTAATGGCTATAACAGAAGCCGTGGTGGAGAATGTGTGATTGAACAGCTCATAGGTGGTGAAGCTTATGGAGTTTTCTGTTGAGATTAACAAGCTGGAGGCGTTTTCTTAACTTGTTAAATGGAGTTTTGCTGAGTAGTAACATCATAATTCAAGTGTTGGATGTATCATGAAGTGATCATTGAAGAGTTGAGCTTAATACAAGTTTGTATGAAGCTGGGTTTTCACAACTCTAGTGATCTAAGGATGTGTTGATGGCTCAGGTTCAGCGATGTGAGTAGTCACAACTGAAGTGCATTGAACGTAAGTTAAATGCAGCAAGGATCAAGCAAGTTTATGGCATTTTAAACTGCTAAGTATCAAGGCTGAGTAATTATACGTAAGAGCTGATATTGGGATCCAAGAAAGTAGAAGAAGGTATTCTCTATCTCTCATGTATGTGCAGGTTGCTTGATTTGATCATCATGTTCACAGGTGGAGATTTGTGAAGATGTGAACTTGATGAGCAAGTTAAGAACTAACTCAAGTTAATGTGAATTGAACTTGGGTTGAGTTAAGTGCTTTTGAACCACAAAGAGGAGTGTCCTCGTTGGTACAAATATTGTTGGTTCAAATGTTGGCACAAGATAGTACAGTCTTGTCTCCTTGTGCTTTGTCATTAAGGCTTGATTGGTGAAGGGACAAAACGCACATCAAGCGTTTTCAAGATGCAACCTTTAAGGTTTGCTTTTGCACATGAAGCCCTAGTTGTGTTGTCACTATAAAAGGTGATTTGGGTTCATTTGAGAAGAAGTAAGAGAGAGCAAGAGAAAGCACAAGCAATGTAGATCTATGGAGTTAAGATCAAAAGGGGTGAGAGAAACATGTAAGAGTGTAAGCTTTGGGGTAGTTTCTCAAGTAGCAAAGATGAGAGCCAAAGTGAGTGTAGTGAGAGTTTAAGGCATTCACTTGTATATCTTGTAGTCACCCTCTTTCTCTTCATAGTGAAGGATGTGGATCGAAAGATCCTAACCGGACGTAGCGGTTCGTTAACACCGTGAACCGGGTGAACAAATGCTTGTGTGCTCCTCTTCTTCCTTTCCTCTGCTCTGTTATATTTCTTCTTCTTCTCCATATTTTGCTTGCTCTGTTTCCGTTTTGGTGTTGATGACATAAAGCTTGAGGCTTTGAGAGGTGTAAACCTCAACAGTTAGGATTCCCAAACATTTTATGTTTCCTTGTGGTAGGCTAAATGCAGAGAAACTGGAGAGGTTGTTGCCATCAAAAAGGTTCTACAAGACAAAGCGCTACAAGAATACTTACATGATAAATATTCTTATAACATGCCTGGAGGGTTTAAGCAAAGCGAGGCTATGCACTAATGTTTATTTTCAATACTCAGTGTTACTCGGCTTCTGTTCGATTATTAATTTCAATGGAATGCTAAACCTAACTGTGGGGGAATAGATACTTCTTTGGTTTTTGGTTCAAATATTTGGCATCCTCTTTTCTTGTAATTTCGCAAAGCAAACTTGTTTAATAATGTTTCAGATGTCTAAGCTCACCTTACCTACATCTACATGTGATTAAATGTGGCCTTTTGTTATAATTATAATGAACTTGTATATGGCTTTAAACCTATTGTGATGTGCACGGTGAATCCACACACATCAGCTAAAATTTTGTGATTTTGGGAGTGCAAAAGTGCATGTAGGTAAAGTCTGTCTGCTATATAGCTTTTAGTGATATAGTTTTTTCTAGTCTATGCGTAAATTATGTCGTCTTAGGTGAAAGAAGAAGCCAATATTTCTTAAATTTGTTCAAGATACTATCGCGCCCCAAGCTCACAACTGCAGTAAACACATATGGTCCACAGCTTGTGTGATGGCTGAAACTGATTCTTGGACAGGTTGGAACACTATTTTTGCATTACCTATATGATATTTTGCTCTCGGTATACTATTTTCACCCTTAAAGACTTGTTATTCAACTTCTGTTTCCTCGCAATAGTGGAGTCGATCAGCTTGGCACAAGGAATGCTTACTAGTAGTATCCATTACCACCTAATATTTATTAGGTATGAGGATACTTTCATAGTTTGTTTGGAATTAGCATCGGAAGCTCTAAAATCCATTAATAAATATGTTCTTTGATGAGCTAAGAGACCCAAACACTTGTCAGCCAAATGGTCGGCAACTTCCTCCACCAAATGAGAACGATTCCAAAAAAAAAAAAAAAGTAATAAGTGATTCATAACAAAACAACCCACATGAAGTTTGGTTCAGTTTGATCTGTATAATAATGAATTTAGACCTACAAGTTCAAATAAATAAATAAAACAAGAAAGCAACAACGGAAATCAAACTTGTAAAAGTTCTTATTGTTGGCTAGCTTCAGCAAAAGTCTCTCAAGAAATGGAGATCAAACTGGGAACATAAACAGAGGATTGAAACTTAAATACAACTCCATCTATCTTAATCTTTTTGCACATATCTCCCCTCACAATATACACCCAAGCTTGTCTAGGCTTCTTGCTATTGCAACACAGAACGAAGCTCTTTCCATAGATATTATCATCGACGAAGTAACTTGTGTGACTAAGTAACATAGGGAGGTCAGGTCTTGAGACAGTCATGAACTTAATCCAAACCACATTGTCTCCATCATCCCCGTTACCAATTTTATTCTTTGTCACCCAAATCTTAATCTCGCTTGTTCTTGTGCATTGTTGTAACACTGAAAACCGATCTCCCTTGTAAATCGAGAGCATACGATGATGGGAAGCACATTTTTTCCCCTTACACGGTAAAACACAAAAGATCTTTATTACCTCTTTCGAAAAATCGAGCATTTCGATGAAATACTGACCAGTTTCGGGATATTTATAACCTGTCCAGTACACATTTCCATTCAGGGAGACGGTAGACGAGTCGTCGTGTGATGTTAACACTTCGCCAAAACTGGTACGATGAGTAACTTCCCATGCATTGGTTGCAAATTCGAAGACTGCAACTCTATGGATCGAATTACTACTGGAATGTCCAATAATCTTGTAACTCTTTTCGGGTCTACTACCATCATAACCCATCTCTTTGCCACATGAAGACTCAGCCGCGGCAATCCTTTTAGTCTGTCTCAAAAACGGGTTCCAAACCACGCCTCCTTCGTCGTAGTCATACATGAAGAAGTAACCATCGCAATTCCCATAGTAATGATAACGGCTACCGCGTAAATCAGAGCATAAATCACGTATTTTAATAGTTGGATTGCCATTGAGATTGACGCTTATCGAATAAATATGGGAATGTGTCTTTAACATGAATTCTGGGCGACCACATCCAAAGTTTTTGTCGGCGAATCTCTTATTGTTGAAAAGAGTGTTCCATTCTTTGCAAACGGATCTGAAGCGAACGAGAGATAGAGGTGGAACACGAATGAGTATCTCTTCTACCAGATCTAATGGAAGCTTTCTGGCCACCATTAGGATTTTCTTTGTAAAGGAAGGAAGTTAGAGAAGAAATATATATATATTTAGGGTAATATTTAGGGTTTTCTTTGTAAAGGGAGGAAGGGAAGAAAAAAATATTTATATACATAGCAAAAATATATATATATACGAAATTTCCCAATTTCAGGACTTTTGAAATCCCAAAATCCAAAAGATATTAATGCTTGGAAGTTGGAAAGAGGTGCAAAAAATAGGAAAAGAATATATGATGATTAATTGATTATGTGGAGAATTAAGGGCCGGATTAAATGGCATAAAGATTCCATATAAACGAAATTATCATAATCTAAAAAAGGTTATTTGAGATTTGTTTTAGATGAGTTAGGGTGACTGTGATCTCAATCAAATTAAAACCCTAACAACCGAAGCTAAGCAGCTGAACATTCTCTGCTAATCTATCACCGTACTCCGTTACCAAGAGTCGAGAACGTGAATCTGTCTCAACCAACTTTAAATCCACTAGAGCCCCTCTTGTTTCCTAAAGCAATTTCTCTGCATACGTGGGAGATTTTAAAAGCATAGAGGACCCAGAAATTGTCCAAGAGTCACGTACTCGAAAGAATCACGGCCGTTTCGTTTGGTCACATGAGCTCCACCAGAAGTTTCTCAATGCCATTGAGCAATTGGGCGGCAACGACAGTGAGTTTCCCCATAAACGCCTTTTCACCTTTCCTTATGTCTGAGTTGTCTCTTGTTTCTCCTAAAGATGTATTTCGGTCATGTTCCTTTCATAATCGCAGGGCGATTGTGTTGGATTTCTCACTTCTCTCACAAAGGTTTTGTTTTCTTTCTCTCTATCTCTCACAATCTTTATCTTGTTCGTTTGTTTAGAGAGAAAAACAAAGAACCATTTTCTTTAATTGTCTACATTGATGATTGATTGGTTATATTACACAACACACTTATACTACTTTTACTACTTGCTACAATACACCCACTTGGACTATAATGATGACTTCTACTACTTAGACTTTTACACAAGACAAGTAGCCACCCTACACATTGACATTAGAACACTAGTTCCTTGATTCACTCTCTTAGACTCTAACTTAGACTAACAACACAACACCTCTACTCATTAGGCCTAATTACTCTTATAGCCCAATGGTATCCTTATTACAAAACAACAAAGCCCAACACCTTCTTTTGTTGACTTTGCTTTTTCCTCTTTGTTGTTGACTCTTGTTTAACAACTTCTTCTTCTTCCTTTTCTTCTCCTACGCTTGGAGCTTCTCCTCTGTTCTTCTTCTTCTCCTTTTGCATCCTCTCTTTTCTTCATCTTCTTCTCACTTGAAGCTTTTCTCTTTTGCAGGTTTAATCAAAGGTTCAATTCCAACAGATTGCGACTGCGACTGCGATTTTGAATCGCATGATGTTGTTCGTTTAGCAATCGCGCGACTGGTCGCTGCGACTAATCGCTATTTAAAAAAATCAGTCGCAAGTCACAGCGATTGATCGCGCTATTAGTCGCAGGCCTCCTGCGACTGCCAAACGAACATGACCGAAGATGTGTGGAGTCCTCTTTTCATGTATCCTAATGTTTGTTTTCTCTGACTCTTCATCACAGAGGCTATTCCCAAGAAAATACTTGTCGTCATGAATGTAGAAGGTCTGACTAGGCTAAACGTAGCCACCTATTTGCATGTACTCATTTCCCATTCTCTCATGCATTTTGACTTGTTTCCACTTTCGATGATGAGATGGTTCGACGACTTGTTTGTTTGTTTTTTTCTCTCTGATTTTGGTTGCAGAAGTACAGACTAACTTTGGAAAGGACAACCGAAGCTCATCGGATGAACATGGCCACAAGACAAGTGCCAAGCTTCATCCGACAAGGGCATCACCAGAACTCAAGCAACTCAGCTAATCCATCTGAAACATATCACAGTACTCTGTCACCAAGAGTCCAGGACGTGAATATACGTTTCAACCAACTTCATCTCCACTAAAGCCCCTCTTGTTTCCTAAAAGCAATTTCTCTGCATTCAAGGAAGATTTTAAAATCATTAAGGACCCAATGCTGCTCTTACGAGAGTGATGGCTGCAACTTTCTTTTATTCTTTCCTCTCAGGATTATGTTTTAGTTTTTGATATATCTAATCTCAATAATTCAGTCCCAAAATGAGCATCTAGTTTTCTCTACTTGTGGTCGTTGAAATCTCAAAAATTACCGAAACTTGTAACACTGCCAAAATACAGATTGCCTATGTCACATACTAATGGGGTTGAGAAAACATGGGCTTCATGATCTTGGCTTTTGTGCCGGTTTGAGTATTCTAAATACTCTGTGGCTCACGCTATGTCATTTTTCTCGTTTCCTTGGTTTTGCGTCTCTCTGGTCAAGTTCTTAAAAACACAAGAACCATATGTTTGTGCTTATCAGGTATTCCAAAAACGTTTGCCACCAGAAGCATTAGACCTTACTTGTCGCTGCTTCCCTAATTTGAGATGCACAACACGACAACAGTAAGTTTTTTCATGGTTTGGTCTGACTTTGTTAGGTATGATCGGAATCAGCATCGGAAGCTCTAATTAAAGCCATTAATAAATATGTCTTATGGTGGCTCTCTGGATCTCAGCTTTGGGGGATTTTAGTAGATAACCTTCTTTTCTATAAGCTATACATAAATAATAATCACTGACAAAGAAACGACTTTGTATATTTTCCAAGCTCACAAACTAGATTTTAAACAAAACCTCTATTAATCAACCGAAGTAGGTCAAACAAATTGTGGAAATCAAACTCGTAAAAGTTTTATTAAATAAATAAATAAAACAAGAACGTAACAATGGAAATCAAACTTGTAAAAAATCTTATTGTTGACTAGCTTCAGCAAAAGTCTCTCAAGAAATGGAGATCAAACTGGGAACATAAACAGAGGATTGAAACTTGCATACCACTCCACCTATCTTAATCTTTTTGCACATATCTCCCCTCACAATATAGACCCAAGCTTGTCTAGGTTTCTTGCTATTGCAACAGAGAACGAAGCTCTTTCCATAGATATTATTATCGACAAAGTAACTTGTAGACATGGGAGTAAGTAATTTGGGGAAGTCAGGTCTTGAGACAGTCATGAAATTAATCCACACCACATTGTCTCCATCATCCCCATTACCAATTTTCTTCTCTGTCACCCAAATCTTAATCTCACCCGTTCTTTTGCATTGTTGCAACACTGAAAGCCGATCTCCCTTGTAAATCGAAAGCATACGAGTATGGGAAGTACCTTTTTTCGCCTTACACGGTAGAATACAAAAGATCTTTCTTATCTCTTTAGAAAAATCGAGCATTTCGATGAAACACTGACCAGTGTCGGGGTATTTGTAACCTGTCGAGTACAAATTTCCATTCAGGGAGACCCTTGAATTAGGGTCGTGTGATTGTAACTCTTCGCCACAACTGGTACGATGAGTAACCTTCCAGGCATTGGTTGCAAATTCCAAGACTGCAACTCTATGATACGAATTACTACTCATACGTCCAATAATCTTGTAACTCTTTTCGGGTCTACTACCATCATAACCCATCTCTCTGCCACATGAAGACTCATCCTTGGCAATCAATTTAGTCTTTCTCAACAACGGGTTCCAAACCATGCCTCCTTTATGAAAGTCATACATGAAGTAGTTACCATCGCAGATCCCATAGAGAGAATAACGGAGAGAGCGTAAATCAAAGCATAATTCCTGCACTTTTATAGTTGGATCGTCATTGAGATTGACGCTAATCGAATAAATATGGGAATGTGTCGTTAACATGATTTCTGGGCGATTGCAAGCAAAGTTTTTGTTGATGAATATCTTATTGTTGAAAAGAGTGTTCCATTCTTTGCAAACGGATTTGAAGCGAACGAGAGATAGAGGTGGAACACGAATGAGTATCTCTTCTTCCAGATCTAATGGAAGCTTTCTCGCCACCATTAAGGTTTTTTTTTTTTTGGTTGGAGCCATTAGGGTTTTTTTTGTAAAGGAAGGAAGCTAGGTAAGAAATATATGTATATGGGTATTACAAATTAGGGAATTACTTATGATGACTTGTAAAATAGAAAGTTTAACATAATATCTTATTATATAACGGCATAAAACTTGGCTTTCAAAGTTAGTAGATTGTGACACGTGTCATATTTATCGATCAGATTTTGACACGTGTAAAATAAAATTATATGATAAAACTACAAACAAAAAAAAGTACTACAATTTTCTAATTATAAATATGCATTTATCAAATTTCGAAACGAATAACATCAAAGCTAATATTTTGCCCAGATCTATCTACCATGGCAGTCTTGACAGATCATCAAAAGATAAATGATAAGTGAACCGGTAAAACCAAAGAAAATAAATATTAATCTACAATTATGTGGGCCATAAAACTTTGGACTGATCTATCTATGGTTTAAGTTGTTTACAGTATCCACGGTAGGAAGTTCTCATAAAGTTTCTCACTAATTAACATTAAAAGGGAAAATTGGATATAAAGGACAAATAATTAAACTATTGTCCATCTATGCATTCTATATTCAAATGTCACATATTCCTAATATACCCTTTGTAATTGATTTAACCAATTTTTCAAATAAAATTCAAAATAGTTTGTAAGCAAATGATAAAGAAGTCATGGGGATACTTATAAAATCAAAAATATATCGTTTTTGTTACCGTTTTGGATGAATAAAATATGATCTACGAAATTTAGACTACGCCTTCTTAATTTAGAATGTGTATTCTATATATTGTACATGTTCTATAAAATTTAGATAATGTATTCTATGCACTCTACATGTTCTAGAAAATTTAGAACGCATTTATGTTCTACGGTATTTAGAATGCTAAATTCTACGAAATTTAGAATACATATTCTATTCTTTGTTCTTTCTTCTAGAAAAATTAGAATATGTTTTCTAACATTTACCCATGTTCTAAAATTGTTAGAAAACACATTCTTATATTTTTTTATATATTCTACAAAAAATAGAAATCAAATTCTATGTAATTTAGAATGTTTTTTAAAAAGGAAAATAAATTATAAAATATGGAAATCGAATATAAAAAGTTAAGATTACGAAACTACACAACTTTTTCGTGAAAAATAACGTAGCATAAGTGAAACGTGTTGCTCTACTTACACAAAATACAAAATACATAATATAACCAAACTCAATTATAAACTAACAAAAGTACCACATTTGTGAAAATTTGTGGTTTACTATAGGCGTAATATTTGAAAGTGACTAACGTAAAAGTGAATTGACATGTAAAAAGGTTGCATAAATCATTGTGTGTTTGTTTTTCACTCAATCTCTATTATATTAGAATCTATCTGTGGAGGTTCATACTTTGCCATTCGGTCATGAACACATGAGCAAATGTTATTTCCCGTAGATCATCTACAGGCCTTTGATGTGCATGTATATGTTGACATCGTCCAACATATCGATGGGCAGTCCCAAAAGAGAAAATCAAAGAAGAAGATGCCGTAAAAAAAGAATTAAAGCGGAAGAAGATTTGAAATTATCTACGGCAAAAAAAAATTAGAAAGTAATTAAATATTATTTTTGTCATATATTTTCTCCAAATCATTTTTAGAAAATAATCTAATTAATTTTGGAATGTTATAGTTTAGCAAGATTTAACAAAAAAAATTGGGGATATAAATGGGATTTTAATTATATCAAAGCATATATGACCAATTTTAAAGCATATATGACCAATTAGGAATATAGAATGCATAGATGGACAATAATTTAATTATTTATCCTTTATATCCAATTTTCCCATATTAAAATAAAAAGTAAGAAAAATAAGGAGAGAGAAGAGAATTGGTTCTCATTTGAGAATCTTTTTTTTTTTTTTTGTCAACAGCTTAATTAAAATAGATGCTCAAAAGAGCCATTCCTGGGGAATGTTGTTTACATAAGTGATATGATGCGGTTCGGTACGAATTTTTCGTGCCAAATTATCCGCTTTTACATTTGCGCTACGCGGAATTAAAGATAAAGAAAATTTTGAGGATTCTTCCTTGTCACTCTTCAAGTCTTCCAAATACACTGAGAAGGCCGGCCATTCGGTTGGGAAAGACACCATCTTCACCAAATCTGAACAGTCTGTAAAGAAAGCTACATCTTGGTTGTCAGCACCAATCATACACTTCATCGCCCAGAGTAGAGCTTCGACTTCTGTATGTAGGGGGGATAGACTTCGCCGGATGTTTGCAGCTCCCATGGTTGGCATCTCTCCATTTGCCGATGTACAGTACCACCCTGTTCCTGAAAAAATATCAGTCCTTTTCCATGATCCATCCACGAAGCACCGATGTCCGGAGTAACTGGAATCCAATGAAATCTCTCTCACGCGATTTCGAGTTACAGTATCTAAAGAACCTTGGTTGTCAATATGTAGCTCAGATTGAGCAACCTGCCAAGCTTGTGCCTCTTTCTCCGCTAAATGTAGAACCTCTAATGGGTCTTTATCCACATTATCAAAAAATTTCTCGTTTCTCGCTTTCCAAATATACCAAATTATCCATGGAAATGAAGATGAATCAATCTCTGATGGAATTCTCCAGAAAAGATGATCCAAGTTCGCGTAAATAGAAGCCGAGGGAAAAATCCCTGTAACCGAAGGGATTGGAGAAAGAGCCCAAATTTGTCTTGCAGGATGACATTCAAAAATTTGTCATTTGAGAATCTATGAGAACCTCTTTAAAGACTCATTTTACACTTGTCAAAATTACATTGGTTTTATTTGTTTTCTTATAATTTTAAATTTTAAATAATAATTAAGTAGTATAATAATATATTTGAGAGACTCTATGATTCTCTACCACTGTGGATGCTCTTATGTTATGGGCCGGCCTAGATGCAGTCATTTTCACCGGGAAGTTAACCTGTAGCGATGTAGCCATGTAGGCTTAGTGGAAAATGCTTTGAAGATGATACAGAGCACGCCAGTTAACCCACACAAAATGGTGATTTGATGAAGCAACTTGATGAGCTGAACCTAAAGAACACAACTACGCTATGTATGTGATTCTCTCTAATACGCGAGTAGCTCATGGAACATGTGTTTCATCCTATGGATCTTCCTTGGAGAGGTACCTTACCTATTAGGCTATTATTGATTATATTATATCCTGTTCAACTATTCAGCAAGAACCCAAGCAAATATGTAAGAATGAGATACAATTTTATAACAAAGAACGTTCTTTCTTTTACAAGAGGTTTTCTACTTTAAAAAGCCTTCCAAGCTTTTTTTTTTCTTGATGTCGACACTAACTATATCTTCTTTTCTATTTTTTTGTTTGCTTTCTTTAGAACAATATGATGTGTATATTCACATCCATATATTTAAACCTATAATGAGAATGAGATTCATATGTATGTATGCTTTTTCTTCTCGAGCTTTTCTCTTATTTATAGTAAGATGATGATCAAGTGTTGTTTCTTTATCAAGACGTTCTTTCGAAACCACCTGATCCTATCTGCATATGTAACCACTCTGGTGATGCTCCTCTACTATATTCCCTCGTAGACTGCGACCCGAACTGCATCTCCGGATTCTCAAACGCTTGCTGACCAAACTGAGTTTCACCAAAATATAACAGAGATTAGCCAACCAAATCAAGAAAACAAAACAGATTTTTAGTTTTTTCTTGAAGTTCCACAACAGAAAATGATAGATTTTCCAAAGGCAGTAGGAGTAAAAACAGAGCCCAAGTGGTTCATTGAATTGCTTAGATGAATCAATCGAGACTCCTACTCGAGAATATCGATAGAAACGTGTCATGTTTTGTGAAAATATAGTTTTCTTAAGTTCTGTTTTTGTGAAGCAGGAGCAAAAACAGAGGCCAATTGGTTCATTGCAATGCTTAAATGACCAAACCGCATAAACATCAAGACCCCTACTCAAGAATATCTCGACAGAAACATGAACTGTTTTGCAAAAATGGAGAAGATCTAGTTAATGGATCATGAGAATCATCACCTCTTTTGGTGGAAAAACCTCAATACCAGGGTTCATTCTTGAGTTCACGGCTTCAAGCTTCATCGATAAGAACTGAAAACCGCAAACCATCTCATGAAAACACACATGTAAAGTAGAGTAACAAAACTATAGACAAGAGAAGAGAAAGAGGTTTTTCACACCTCAACTTGACGCTGCAACGATTGTATATAGTTGATTATCTCATCAAGAACAAGTGCTTTTCCAATAACCTACAAAATATAAACAAGTTTCAATCATATTACCACTCTTGAAAATCATATAAATATCCCATTGTAAAGTTTTACAATACCTTGTTACATCCCGGTACAAGATCTTGCAAGATTTTCATCCTTTCGCTTATTTTCTCTCTTCTCGCCTACCAAAAACACAAAGCAAATTATCTTTTACACATTCAACAAAATAAAAGAAACTTTATAACATCATGTAAAATCATTACTCTTTCAGCTAAACTGTGACTATCAGTAGCTTGACCTCTTCTAGCTCGAACATGAATATAATCTTTCGTCGGTTCGATTTGTAGCTTCTTTTGTTCCGTCTCTGTTCCTAGCGATTCCGCTTCCGCTTTCCCATCACACACTTCATCTATCTTCTGTCTTTTGTTCTCACCTTCACTCTAATCAAACACACAAAAATAGTATTATGCGCGGCCTAACCAAGCAAATTAAAGAATTTGAATTCAAATTGAACCACTAAACCGGAAAAAAACGAATTAAACCGGAAAAACAGAGAAAATCCGTACCGCGCCATTTATGGAGACGATCTTCCCCGACTTAGACTCATCTTCCCTCCGTTTCCACGCGCCGGAGATACCTTCAATAACGGCCTGAGACAACGCGTGACTCATACGCGCCGGATCACCGTTAGTAGCGGTGGTTAAATCGGTATCTCCGAACTGATTCGGTCCAACGAAGCTTCTTCTCGAGGAATCTCCGGCGGTTGAAACTCCGTTTAACGGAAACTGCCAGATCTCCGCTAGATTAAACGGTCCTCCTTCGTTCATCATCCCACTTGGATCCATCAACTAAATCAAACAACACATACGACGAAACAAGTAACAATAACCTCCACCGAGTTAACTCAGTCGCCGCCGAGTCAAACCAGAGAGAAATGATTGTGGCTTCGTGAGTAATGCAAAACTCCTTGGACTGTGGAGTCTGTGATTGCGTTACTGTGTTGTTGTTAATAAATTAATAATATTCTCAACATTTTAAAAATACATAAAATAATATTTTCCAGTTTTTGAAATTAATTAATGTTTTTTTTTTTTATCTTTTATACCTCGGGAGCTACGGTGTTTATTAACTTCACTTCATGGCGAGGTTTCCTTACTCTGACCTATCGTTGACTTTGATCTTCTACGACGCGAGTGTACGTACGCTGCTCTTATGTTTTACTGTTGGATCTTTAAAGATATGAATCAACGGTGGTTATGGGATACACGTAAGGCTATGTGTGATTTATGGGAAAGAAACATACTTTATGAAAATGGAAAAGGACTTCGGGGAAGTGGGGACCCACGTATGTTTTGATAATCTGTTTTTGGGTTTATTAATTGTTTTTATTGATTAGTGATGGGGCAATGATGGGGTTGTGGATTTTAATGATGTGTAAGTATATGGATGATGGATAATCTTTTGTTTGGATTTTTCAATTTACTAAGCTTTTAGGTTTAGGTCTTACAAGTTTTAATGAGATGATCATAAATTTAGATTTAGACCGTAACTTCATATAAGCAAACCATATGATTATAGTGAAAAAGGTGGGGAAAAAAACAAGATTATTGTTTCTTCTGTTTAATATTAAATTTTGTTTTATAACTTTAATTTTTGTTTAAGAATAAGTGTTGCTATATATTTTCAATGCAAATTATATCAAAAGATTCAGTTTTATCTCTATTACTCCCTCTGTCCCAATATATAAGATGTTTTAGGCCTTTTCATTTGTTCCATTATATAAGATTTTCTCTACTTTCAATGCATGATTTATATTAGTTTAATGGTTTTTAATAGTTTTTAATTATGTAGTATCTTCTTCTATTGGTTGAATTTTCATAAATGAGAAAACATTTATTGTTTCTTAATATTTGTGCTTTTAGTCCAAACATCTAATAAAATGGGACAGAGGGAGTATTTTAATGTATTAATCAAAAAATAAAATAATACGTTGTATTTAGTGAGAGTAAAGAATTTAATTAGTTTTTAATATGTGTACAAAAATTTAATATGTGTGAGAAATTAGTTTCTTTAATTATCATCTTTGAACTAAATCTTAAATTGGCTTAAAACAAATTATAATTTCGAGTGAACCATGTATATCTTGTTTTACCTAAAGTTTTTGGCTATAAAACATACTTGAAGAACTAGCAGATTATTCGAATTATGATCAATGGGCTAAAGACTTAAAAAAAAAAACACTTGAATATCTAAAGAACATCAAATTAAATGGTGTTCGAATCAAAATTTAGTTATATAACTTTTCTGATAAAATTCTAAGTATACATATTAATGGTTGTTAAGTGTTACATTTATATTTTCGTATAATTTTATAAGAAAAAAGATAACAATTAATTCGTTGATATTTCATATGATAAATGTTGCTTGGTTGAAAATATAACATTAGAAATTATTTAAGTGTTCAGCTTTATGGTTGAGAGAAAAAGGAATAGTAGTATGTGCCAAACTCTTGCTTGTGACCATTTCTTATGTTAAATATTCGTTAGGCTTCACTTTCACCTATAAAGCTCTTTGTTTCTCCTTCCTTCTTCTATTCCGTAACTCAGTACCGCCCATGTCTCTGTCCTATGACGTTTCGACACGTGTCTTTGATGATTCCCGACAACTACGTGAGTAAGTGAGCATCACGCAATCATCGTCGTACCATGTTCCGCCTAACTTAACTCTTTTCAGACGGATAAAAGTGTGACGGAACAACAATTTTTTTTTTTTCAATTTTTGTTAAAAAAAAGAATTAGATTCCATTTTAGTAAACATAATTGTATTCTATAAATACATCTACATTTGAATTAAATACACTCCGACTCATTCTTGACGATTAATTCTTGATGATCAAGAAAGAAATTATATGAAAATGCTAGTTAATATCTATGAGTTACCGGTGATGAAAATTATAAATCATCTTTTCTTTTGTTTATATAGAGACTTTAGAAATCGTTAAATGATTTAATATATCTTTAACGGCATCCTTACAATGATGCTAAGAAACTTTGGGAAGACATTTTACTAATTGGACTAGTGCAACAAGACGAGTTGGTACGTTTGATGACCGATTCATCGGCCTATGCGTACTAAAAATAAAGCCAATCGAAAACCGTCAAGATTCGGGATGGTTAAATGTAAATATAATGGCAGCTATAACTAATCTAGCTAATCACACACATGAGCGGAATTGGTTAACAAAAAAATATCATTATATATCTTTGGTAGTTCAAAACTCAAACAAACAAGCATCGATTTAGAAGAAGAAGGTGTTTATCTTGTTTGTGATATGCTGAAAATCATGGAAGGTGACTGCAATGCTTATAATGATCTTATAAGACTGACCTGGTCTGAGGAGTTGGATCTATCGCTTATGTCCCATGATCATCATCAAATAGCATACCATTTGACAAAATTGGCCCACCAGCAACCCATTACAAGTTCACTGTTAACACCATGTAGTTCATTTTCACATACAAAGATATCATGCACGTGGAAAATACGTAATTTATGTGAAAATGAACTAATTGTCTACGTCACGGAATGAACAATAACAATACTCCACGTGCTTCAATCCATTCAATTGGCGCACGTTGGAAATTGTTTGAAAGTTATTTTCTATGTATTTTAACTTTCTGTAATTTCATTTTCCCAAATTTCTTTTACAAACCATCGAAAGCAATGAGGTCATGTCTCTTAATTTAATTTGGCTACAAGCCTAAAAACTATTCAGACTAATATGAACTAACAAATAGAAAAGGAAATAATCAAAATTAGGATTCTCACCAAGGTAATTTTTCAAAGTTAAATTGTTTTTGTCTTAGTAAAATTTATTATTGGTTGTAGATTGGGATTTTTTTTAAGATTGAGAAAATTATCCTCTTGAACAATTGTATTATGATCTTTTATCAAAAAATAGAAAAGATGTAGAGTAATACATAAAGAGCATGGATCGGTCCAATAATTGTCAATTCATTTTACGATATACAATCGCATAATCGCTAACATGATTTTTGATAAATAGCAATTGACATCACTTGCTCGTAAGAGCAGATATGATATAAATTAAATTAGACTAAACAGTTTAAACTTCTCGCTGTGCAACGGAAAATCGTCCACCAAACTCTAGCTTTAAAAGAACAAAATTTATAGAAAGCATTAGAGAAGTTTGGCTTTGACTGGTTCAAAAGAAAAATAAAAAAATTGTCTAACTATCATTTTGATAGCGAAAAATTACCACTAAAACAAAATTTTGATGGCACAATGAATTTTTCATCTTGTGGTAGTGGAAAAGGATAAAGCAGATAAGGTTTTGTTTATTTTTTTTGTTAATGATATACTATTATTCGAACAAAAACTTAATCTACAATGGATGATTTGATAAAGTTTCAATTTTGCTTCAAATTCGTTTTTAGTCAAATCTATTCTTAATTTTCAAAAAACATTTGTTTTAGATTGGATTATTTTTGTTTGATTCAGATTTGGATTCGGTTTTCGACTACACTATTTTAATTCGGTTTGTTTATCTTGATTAAACACTCCTAGCGAAAATGGTATATTAAAACAAAACTCTCATCCTTTTAAAAATTTCGATCAAATATAAACTTTATTATCACCAGTAATAGTATTAAGCAGATTGCTGATGCTACTTGTTAGATGTTGAAGTCATTGTCCATCAAACGAACAAAGCCCAAAAATTACAAATCATAATTTTTTGTAACAAAAATGTATTTGTCACTCCATCATTTATGATGAGGGGACGGTTGGTACTTGTTTCAAAATGAAAAATATGAAATCTTTTTAAGGTAGAAAACGATGGTACGCTACCACTGATCAACATCAATCTCTATCGAAGTATCAATTAATAATACAACAATATTTTATCAAGTTGTTGTTGTTTTTTTTTTTTTTATCAACTTGTTGTTGAAACAATTTTATAATAATTATATGGTTGAATGTGTATTTCTTCATATCGTTTCTCCAATTTGACGTTTTTGTTTTTTTTTGTCTAAAAGTATACTTTTGCGTTGTGGGCTCGAAATAACACATAAGGCCCATATATAAATACTGCTTGTAAAGTGTAATATACTTTGGTAAACTATACAAAATTTAATTTAAGCTTTGAAGGGGTTTTTTCTATTGATAATAGACTAAGATCGTAGAGCATTGCTTTTGTGTATGATCTCTAAAATCTGATTTCTATCTTTGGGATCAGAATGTAGATTCACACAGTTTCATAATAATGACTGCTTAATCACATAAAACCGAAAACGTTGGATGTGATTGTCATAACCTTAAATTACTTACGAGGAAATCACTCAAAAGAGTCCATGACCGTTACATTTCAAGTACAGAAACTTAAAACTCCTCTATCAAGATATGATATAGATTTTTCTAAAAAGATTTCTAGTTTTTGATTATTGGACAAAACTAGTTAATTTGGATTATATGCTTTTAATCTTAATCCAATTATTTGATTTATGAAGAAAATATCTAACCATTTGATTATTTATGTTTTATTACATTTTGCTTGGCTTATAATATGATTTTAAATCTAACATTTTTTTGTTATTCTGTTTATGTGATATGATGCAATTATATTTATATAATAAAAGATGTTTATTAGATAACATCATAATTTATTGAGTTGTTGCTAAAAATAAATAAATGGATCTAATTCGTAAATTTTAACAAATTGTAAGGTACTGTTGATATAAAAATGAATAAAAGATTGGTTGAAACTTGAACTGTACTTTGGAATTGCTATATTTTGGAGTTGAAAATGATGAAATATGTTAGAGATGGTCTTCAACCCCTCCCCACTCACAAGTCACAACCGCTCCACGATATGTATTTGATTGTCGTATAGTTGTGAAAAAACACGTTCTGACCAAAGAACATCATCATATTACGAATTTTGTAGCAGGATGGACAAAAAAGAACACAAATTTTGACTTACCATCGTAAAAAGAGAGTGCCCAAATCAACCAAGAAACAATGTCTTCGATGCCTTTACTTTTAAAGAGGTTGTCTTGGCCTACGTCTGTCAATTATGCATGGAACTCGTGGCTTTGCTCCAAATGGGACTCTTTGGACGCAGAAGCGGGAAACAAAAGAAATTGCATGCCAAATGAGTCATGAACATTGGTATTAGATTTTTTTTTTGTCAACGATTTGTATTAGATTATTCCAAGATTTTAATCTATTTTTAAAAATAAGTGTAATTACTATATATTTTTTTTAATATTTTTATATTTTCATATAAATATGCATTCTTTTTAATATAAATATTCTTTTCTAATTTTGAACCCGCAAAAATCAACTAGGCCCGATTGACAATCCTAACTTTAGATATCTCTCAATATATATATCAAACACTATTTTTAAGTCTCTATCACCATGTTTATCTGAATCCAGTTGGTTTCTTATACCACTTTAATTTTTCCAGAGAGTTGTTACATCGTCAAGGATCAAGTTCATTTGTTACAATAAATTAAGAAAGTAGAACCTTTGGTCCCAAGTGTGGAAGCCGAAACTTGCACAATCAAAATTTGTCTAGGGTTCTTTTTAGGAATACAATTTGCGAGAATCTCAAAGAACAACAGAGAAACTTAGTAACCAAAGATGGTGTTCTTGATATTATTAATGAAAAAATTAGGTTTAGATCGTACAAAGAACTAGATCTTAAAAAAGAAAAGTGTTTGTTTTTGCGATGATTGCCTTCGAATATCAGAGCTTTTAGTAGTCTGAAGTCTAGAGCGTTTTTGCTTGTCCCCTTCTTGTGAAGTCCTTGAGTCGCTTTATATAGAGATAGTAAACCGCCTCTCCAGCGATATTTTCGGAAGATTTCCATTTTCCTCGGAGTCGGCTTAGAATATCGTGGATAAAGATACTTTTCTTATTCTTCGGAGGCTTTTGGAAGATTTCTTGATTTGCCATGATCCTTCAAGATTCTTCCTTCTCATTTTCGAGTATCCCGGAAATGATCCTTCTTTTTCGGAAATGATACCGTTCTATTCGGAAGTGATCTTATGAAACGAATATTTACCAAGTCTTTGCCTCGGGTTCCTCTGAAGACTTCTCCTCGGGTGACTCTGAAGGCTTCCCCTCGGGTGACACTGAAGGCTTCTCCTCGGGTGACACTGAAGACCTCCTCGGGTTCCATCTCTCGGCTCGGTGATTCCTTCAAGAAGTGGCCTCAGGGTTACTGGTGTGTAATCGGTTCGGGACAGGGTGGCGATGAGAGGGTACTCCGAGTCGATGAGAGGGTACTCCGAGGCGATGAAAGGGTATCCCGAGGCGATGAGAGGATACTCCGAGTCGATGAGAAGATACTCCGAAACGATGAAAAAGTATCCCGAGGCGTTGAAGTTTGGCTCGATTTCAAGAAATGGATGAAACCCGATTCCAACGCCAAGTTTGGACTTTGCTAGCTGGAGACTATACGCCTTATTGTGGTTACGTTTTACTAGCTATACACCAGTCAAATCAGAAAAGACAAAATGCAACCACTTACTAGTTTCCAACATCTTATCATTTCATTGCAAAACGTGATTATACCATTTCACAAAATGCCAATCTAATAAAAACAACATTTCCCATTGAAAACAATAAAACAAAAACAACATTTTTCTCACTTTTATAAAAGTAGTCCTACACCATGCACCGACCGTGTTAGTTTTCTAACATTTTATGATTATTGGTGATAATTATTGCTTTTTATATAATTATATAAATATTGGGAATATGAAAAGGAAAAAAAAGGTGGGATGTAGATGTAGTGAGGGTCCATGAAGAAGAGATTGTATAGTTGTCACAAGCAAAACAAGTAAGTCAGATTCATCAACCTCCTCTTTTTATTTAATTTTCATACCAATATAATCTTCTCCATTTTCTTTTGCAACCAAATTCATAAGGTTTTATTCACCACCTACATTCATTTATACTCAACTAGATTTTAGAACACTTGCCAATAGAACACATTTACAAACGTACATCAACTTTAAATTTTTGGATTCAGTAGTACCATAGCTATATTTCTTTTACTAGTTAGGACGGTATTTCCAAAAGCAATTACGGTCACTTATTTTAGATTTACCATTGAAGCAACAACACATTTGTTTTATCTTATTTAACGTTTTGTACTAATCTATAATTAGTAAATTACGTACAATATGCTTATTTGGGGGTTTTTCTCAATAATGTAACACTTTAATTTATGTGATGGAGAATGAGATTGTGTAGATTAGGATGGCAAATAACACTATATTTTTCGTTTATGATTCTCTGTATTTAAAGACATATCGATAATATCAGTGTAGAAATAAATATATTTAACCAGTAAAATTAATTTTAATATTATACATTCACGTAATAAGGCTTTTTTTTTTCATTGACTTCACAAATTAGTTTGCTCCTACGACCATGTCATTTGTTAATTTCCCGTAACAAGATTTTTTTTTGACGTATTTAACCGATTGCGAATTAATCACAATCACATCTTTTTTTTTTTTTTTTTTTTTTATGATTTTTTTTGTCAAAAATCACAAGCACATCTAATTATCAAGATATTGTCCATTTGTATAGTTTAATAAAAAGGACAAGTCAACAAGTCTACGTGTGAAAACAATGACAGGAGCCGGTAAGAATTTGACGCGTGTAATTTAGATGGCCATACTTTGCCTAACAAATGAAATAAACAAATACAATATACGAGAAAATTATACATGACAATACTTTTTGTTACCTAAAGTTTCTTTCTAAAGTACATATAGAAATTGTATGAGTTTTTATGGTTTTACTTTTGGAACCAAGAAGTCAAAAGATGTATGCACCACATAAACGTTTGAAGAAACTTTTTGACGCATGTTTTAGTCGAAGTCAATCTTTTGCTTCTTGAGTCTAGATATAACTTGTGTATAATGCTTATCTCTTCACAATTATACTTGATTTTTTTGTTAGTACAAATTATATATATCTTAGATGATCAATGTTAATTTCTTAGATATATAATTATAAATATTTTATTTGTAGTTAATTAAATTGTTTAGTAACTCACTTTCACCCATTTTCTAAGCTATGTCTTGGTTCAAGTTCAACCTCCACTTACATATAATTGTACACTTAAAGATAATGATGTATTTTATGATGAAATTATATATAGCTTTTTTATGTTAAAGGCTATATGAAAAAAGTATAAATCTTTTATATAACATTAAACTAAACAAAGAAACTATAAAACCACAACGTCGTATTTTAATAATCCTATATATTTGTTTTGATAAAATTCATATTAAGGAATTGAATTCAATGTATATATTGTATAATTTTGAAATACATTGTCATATACTGTATTAAAAACTGAAGTTATATTCATTTGATCAAATATACAGTTTAAAACAGAACAAAAAATAATATTCTGAGAACTGAACAAGCTTTTAACTATACTAAACAAATCCAAATTAGATTCTAATAAGTAATAACTAATAAATATTGATCTTTCACCTACTTATAAGTTATAACCATGTTCATGTAAAATAAAAGAAAATTATTTGCCATCCTAATCTACACATTCTCATTCTCTATCACATGAAGTGTTACATTATTAAGAAAAAAAAACCCCAATAAGCATATAGTGTAGTACGTAAATTACTAATTACACAACAGATTAGTACAAAACGTTAAATAAGATAAATCCAAATGTGTTGTTACTTCAATCCTAAATGGCTAAATCTAAAATTAAGTGACCATAATTGCTTTTGGAAGATGCCGTTAACTCACCGTATATGCGATAACTATTGAAATTTAACAACTTGTCATTTCTTAAAAATTCCCCAATTTTCTCAATTGACTTCACAAATCCCAAAAAATATTTAACCAATCAAAAAATTACTTTTTATTGTTTAATTACTTTTTGTTTTCGAAGTAAAGAAAAAAAAAAATCTTCTTCTTCACCAAATTATTTGTCTAGTTGTCTGTGTCTCATTTACCATATTTCTCTCTGAATTTTCCCATTACTGGATTTGAAGATCGTGTCTGGCAGATTCTATCTGATTTCTGATCAGAAGAAGAAGAGAGAAGAAAAAGGAAACAACTTTTTCTCTCTCTACAAGTTCTGAGTTTTTAAGAGAAAGAGATAAAGGAGACAGCTTCTCTCTCTCTCTATCTCTAAAAGTTCTGGGTTTAGAAAGAGATCTTATATGTTGAATTTGTGATCAGAGAAGAGAAGAGAGAGAGAGATGGGAGGTTGCGTGTCAACGCCTAAGAGCTGTGTAGGAGGTAAAATAAGGTCAAGCAAAAGGAGAAAGACTCGGACAAGACGAAAGATTCAGAAGAAGAGAGTTGTTTCTTCTTCTCGCTTATCTGACGGATCTTTCGATAATAATCACGATCGTTCTTTCTCTAATCCTACTTTCAGAGGTCTCTCTCTCTCTCTAATCTCTCAATTCATCAAAAACCCATCTTTTGTTTCTCTCTGCATTTCTCTATTGGTTTTGGTCTTGCTCTGTGTTTTTTGATCGATTTGGCTTCGTGGGTTATTGTCTTTCTTGTGTATCTCGAAGGTTGTTGAAGCTTTAGATTGATTGAATTCTAAATGTTAGGTCTTTTGATTGTTTAATGTGTTAGTTTGGGTAATTGGGGATTAGATTGTGGTTAGAGTGTTGTTAGATTAGCTAACAGTTTTGTGATTTATGTTTGATTTGTGGGGTTATTACTCAAAAGAGTGAATCTCTATATGGTTAATCTTTGATGAGCATTGAATTGTGAGGATCAAACTAAGAACCAGCATTTACATTTTGTTTATAATGACACTCAGACTCAGGGCTTGTGTCACTTTAGCTGAATTCTTCAGTCTCTCTATTAGAGTTATAATTATTCACCTGACTTGGTCTCACTGTTTTTATTAAACAGCAAGTGTTGATGAAACTTGGTTTGATTCCAATCTCGCCTTTGAAACCGATTGTGATGAGGATTTTCACAGTGTTCAGGAAGGTACAAGCAAAAGCTTTCCTAAACATTCATTCTTTTGATTAGTCTTAGGATTAATATATCGCTTTGTTTCATCGTTTACTGGTTTTGTTTCAGATATTTTGTCAGTAAACGGAGGTGAGCGTATCTCAGTATCGAGTATGTCATCTGTTAGAGACTCTAACCTTGGTGGTTCCGCTCGGAATTCTCTAAGCGATGGTCTCAAAACTTCCAACTCTCACTCAACCGTAGATGATGTCATTTCACAATCAAAATCAGAGAGTGCTTTGATTGACGCTAAGCAGCCTGTTTTTATTGACGAGATATCTTCAAATGCTGGTGATAGCTCTAGAAAAGATGAAGGATTGTTGGAAAACTGCGGGATTCTTCCGAGCAATTGTTTGCCTTGTCTTAATTCAACTGTTCCTTCTATTGAAAAGAGAAGGTCTTTAAGCTCTAGCCCTCCGAGTACGAGGAAAAAAGCTGCGCTTAAACTATCTTTCAAGTGGAGAGAAGGGCACGCTACCGGTCCTTTATGTAAGTTTCAGTTGTGGTTCCAATGCATTTGAACTGAAGGGATTTCAATCCAAGAACTCACTTTGTTCTCTACAATGTTTCAGTTTCTACAAAAATGCAGTTGCAGAGACCGATGGCAGGTTCTCAGGTTCCGTTTTGTCCCCTCGAAAAGCAAATGTTCGATTCTTGGTCAATTATTGAGCCAGGTAGTTTCCGGGTTCGTAGCAAAACTTATTTCAGGTAAACAAACGGAGAGAGCTTGTTGTTTCAAATACCTGATTGTATGTTATGTTACTAACTTTAACTGATATTTCGTTTTCTTGGTAGAGAAAAGAAGAAAGAGTTTGCACCAAACTATGCTGCATATAATCCATTTGGTGTCGATGTATTTTTATCTCAACGTAAAGTAAACCATATAGCGCAATACGTGGAGCTTCCTATCGTTACCACCACCCCGACCAAGCTCCCATCAATCCTTGTTGTAAATGTTCAGGTATATTGTCTGATTCCATGGCTAAATCGTTATTCTTTTGCATTGTCACCGGTGTTTTTGTTTGATGATGATGTTGCTATTGGAATCATAGATTCCATTGTATCCAGCTGCAATTTTTCAAGGTGAAACTGATGGAGAAGGAATGAATTTTGTTTTATACTTTAAACTTTCGGATAATTATTTAAAGGAGCTTCCACCTCATTTTCAAGAAAGCATTCAGGTAGTTTAATCTTCCACCTCGTAATTCTGTTTTTTTTGCTCTGTGCTCTTCTGTTGAATACGCATTTTTAAATCGCTTTGTCTTTGGAAATATGCAGAGATTACTAGATGATGAGGTTGAGAAAGTTAAAGGCTTCACTACGGATACGAATGTACCCTTTAGAGAACGGTTAAAGATATTGGGTCGTGTTGCGAATGTAGACGATCTTCAATTAAATGGTGCAGAGAAAAAACTCATGAATGCTTATAACGAAAAACCTGTGCTTTCACGTCCACAGCACGAGTTCTACTCGGTATGTCACAAGTATCATAAGAAATGCAAATCCTATTGAAACTTGAACTTAACTTTGAATTTTGAACTTGTAGGGTGAAAATTACTTTGAGATTGATATTGATATGCATAGATTCAGTTACATATCACGTAAAGGATTTGAAGCATTTTTAGACAGGCTCAAGCACTGTGTTCTTGATGTTGGACTCACAATTCAGGTAATGTGTTACAATTTGTTGCTTCTTTGATGAACTTTAGGGTCAAATTGATGTGGTTATCAACTGTATAATGTCATTTTCAGGGGAATAAACCAGAGGAATTACCGGAGCAGATTCTGTGTTGTGTCCGGTTAAACGGGATTGATTACATGAATTATCATCAGTTAGCTCTTAGTCAAGAAGTCCTATGATAATAAACAAAAGATATGAACCTTTTTTTTGTTGTTGTTGTTGTTTATCTTCTTTTCTTCCTCAAGAACACAAAATCTAAGAGATTTTTCGGTTTGAAGAAGAAGAACTCAAAAATGGAAGCATGAGTATATAAAAATACATCATTCCGAAACATGATCATACCTCGGAGATTGTCTACGTCTCTGTACAATGACCAATATTTCGACTAGTGCTCATCATAAATATCATAATTGAATGAGAATTCACACACAACAGTAGAATTTAGTGATGTATTTTGGAAAACTGTTTTCTGATATTTGATCATGTATTGGTAAAAATATACATACTACTATATTTTCTCCTAATCATACTATACATTTAAAAGCGGTATAAGTTTCAATTTTCTTTTACCGGTTTTTAGGGGATCGTTTAGAGCAATGATCTTGACCGGGGCTCTATGGAGGAGCAATGCGAAGGGCTTTCATATGTTTCCTCTCTACAAGAAGAATAAGGCATTTGAGTTTCGATCCCTCGACTCTAGTTCAGTCTTTTTTCTTGTTTAGGCTTCGTTTAGCGTAGTGAACTTCTTCGTCACTAAGTTTCTGTTGTCTCTTTATAAGTTTTGGCTTTTCTATTTGTGGATTTTTGCCTCCCTAACTAGTTTTGGATTCAGTCTCTTTCTTTTGGGATTAATTTTCCAAAAATTTTACCATATTCCGCCGATCTTTTATAATTCTTTTCAAAACTTATTTTTTTTTGTGTTATTATATACCATATTTCCATTTTGACTTTTCAGCATGCTTGTGTTCTTCCGGTGTCAAATGGGTCGGCCTATATCCATTTGGGCCGGCCTGCAATAGTCACTATTTGTTTTTGGACCGCAACGGACCAGTCTATTAGGAACGCAAGCGAAAAAGTAATGTCTAGACCTGTTTCTCTAAGCCCGTAAATTAGCAGACTAACATGCATGTTTAAATTATATATTTTTAAAAAAATTAAAATTAATCTTCAGAAATTTAAATCAACAATTTTTAAATTTAAAATAGCTTTAGTATTACTCTTTTTTTTTTAATATTATAGTTTTTACACATTACGTTTCTTTATTTTATTTTATCATATATTTCATATATTTTATACATTAAATTTCCTTATTAAATTTCTACATATTTATTCATTTTTAGAGAAATAAAATAAATGTCGTATTTAATCGAAAAGGATAAAAGTTGACCCCAAAAATCATCTACTAATAAAGGATAAAAAAGTTGAGGCAAAAAAAAGAATAAAATTGGAAAAAGAAAAGTAAAAAAAGAAAAAAACAGTAAACAATTAAAGAAACCGAACAAAAATAAATTCACGCGGGCGAACCGGGAGGAAATGAACCATAATTCGAGTCGGTCTAATCAATCCCAGTTCACAAACCGAGCGTTTGAAAGACGCTAAATTAACTTCAATACAACGCGAGTCATTCGAACCGGCCAAATCAATCCCGGTTAACAAACCGAGCGTCGGAGAGACGCTACACTGACTTGAATACAACGCAGAAACTCCTTGTTTATATACTCAGCCTCCTCCTCCACTTTTCATTGTACGTAAAAAAAAAACTTTTAGGCTTTTTGATTCCGGCGAGGTCTCTGCTTCTTTCTCCTCCTTCTCCGTCGTCTCTGTCGTCTCCACATCGTGCTTCAGCCTTCAGGTTACATTCCTCAATTCCTCTCTCTGAGTCTACGACGAACTACAATCGTTTTCGTTAACAGTTTCGGCGGTTTCTTCACGCCTGAACCCTAATTTTTCCGACTTCGACCGAACGTGTACGGTAATTTCCGGTTCTCTATCTTGTGTGACATTCGTGAGACGTAGTTTTAGGTTAGTTAGATTGATTTCCATCGGATTCATAGATACTATTTGTTGAAGTTTATGTTATCGAATAGTGTTGGTTTTGATTTTTCGTACTCTGTTTTCGAATTTGATGATTCCTAGTTATGAATTACACGATTTGTGATGTTGCCTTGTTCAATGTTGATCCTATTTACGAGTAATTGTGTTGTTAATTCGTGTAAATTGGTTCGTTTTTGGGTTCTGATTAGCTGTTTCTTCTCATTAGTTTGTATCACGTTCATGATTTGGAACTTGATAACTTCCATTATAGTGTTTGCTAATGTTCATGTTTTCTTTTCTTTTTTTGTTGTACCAGGCTAGAAGAAACAATTCCTTTGGCTGAGGTCAGAGTCGTGAATTTCTAGACGAAGATGTTTGGTTCTTCTAATCGTAAGTGATCCTTTACCTTATTATTTATGGTTTTGTAGTGGCCTGTTTAATTTGCACGGATCTTTCCTTTGTTTCTTAATCAAATTTGGATATTTGTAGCTTTTGCAATGCTAACATGACCTGTTTATTATGTTTTACAGCTTTTGGACAGTCATCTAACAGCAGTCCATTTGGGACCCAAACTCAATCTTTGTTCGGGCAGACCAATAACGGTAGTAATAATCCTTTTGCTCCGAAACCCTTTGGTACTTCTACTCCTTTTGGCGCACAGACAGGGAGTTCTATGTTTGGGGGCACTTCAACCGGTGTGTTTGGTGCACCTCAAACTTCTTCACCTTTTGGTGCTTCACCACAAGCGTTTGGGAGCTCTACTCCGGCTTTTGGAGCATCTTCTGCTCCTGCATTTGGTAGTTCATCGTCACCTTTTGGTGGTAAGTACCTTTTATGTATTTTACTGCATAAACTATACCAGGCCTGGAATAAACTATATGTGTTCATATTATGTGATAGATACATTGATAAGCCTGATGGAATAGGATTTACTTTCTCTCAGTAGGACTTAGATTGTAAAAATACACTTTTGCTACTGGTTTCTGATTTCTTCAAGCGTTTGATTACCTGTTAGTTTCAGGGTAGCGATATCCAAGTTTTCTGGTGTTCAAAAGATTTGTTACTACTTCCAAAATTAGTAGTGTTTTTCGTTTTCTTCATGAAAGTACTAGCTCCTGATTTGGTCTAGTTTGTTTGTTTTCTTAGGCTACAGGTTCTCATTAGTCTTTTGATATATCTCTTTCTAACGAAGACTGATAAATCTTTTCTTACAGGCACTTCTACGTTTGGTCAGAAGTCTTTTGGCCTCTCAACGCCTCAGTCAAGTCCTTTCGGAAGCACCACACAGCAGTCACAGCCTGCCTTTAGCAACAGCACTTTTGGTTCATCTACACCTTTTGGTGCCTCTAGCACGCCTGCCTTTGGTGCGTCAAACACTTCCGCATTTGGCGCCTCAAACACTTCCGCGTTTGGAGCCACAAGCACACCTGGGTTTGGTGCCACAAGCACACCCGGATTTGGTGCCACTAGCACACCTGGGTTTGGCGCATCAAGCACGTCTGCCTTTGGCTCCAATAACACACCTGCTTTTGGTGCTGCAACTACTCCTTCATTCGGCTCCTCGAGCTCACCTGCATTTGGCGCGTCACCTGCTCCAGCCTTTGGTAGCTCTGGCAGTGCATTTGGTAACAATGCCTTCAGTTCTGGAGGTGCTTTTGGTGCATCAAGCACTCCTGCGTTTGGGGCATCTAACACTCCTGCCTTTGGGGCATCAAGCACTCCTGCGTTTGGGGCATCTAACACTCCTGCCTTTGGGGCATCTAACACTCCTGCCTTTGGGGCATCAAGTACCCCATCTTTTAATTTCGGTTCTTCCCCAGCTTTTGGACAGTCTACCTCAGCATTTGGTAGCAGTTCCTTTGGTTCTACACAATCTACCTTTGGAGCCCAAGGTTCTCTAGCTAGTCCTATTCAATTACAAATTAGAACTGAAAGTTCCCACCCATTAAATGGTAACTAATTATGTTCACATGTTTTGTTTTGCAGGTGCACAGGCCTCGACCCCAACATTTGGGGGTCAATCAACTATCGGGGGTCAACAAGGGGGGAGTAGGGTCGTGCCTTTTGCACCTACAACTGAGCCAGCATCGGGCACTAGTAACCAGACTGAGAGACTACAATCTATATCTGCCATGCCTGCATACAAAGAAAAAAACCAGGAGGAGCTTAGGTGGGAGGACTACCAGCGAGGAGATAAAGGTCATATGCCAAACAAATCCATGTTATGCGTTTGTCTTAAGGTTAGATGTTTGTACTTTATTTACCAAAATATTGATTCTCTTGTTGTTCAATTTTCAGGTGGACAACGTCCTGCTGGTCAATCTCTTGGAGGTGCTGGATTTGGTGTAACAAATTCTCAGCCTATATTCTCTCCGTCATCAGCTTTTAGCCAGACACCTGCAAATCCAGCAAACCCTTTTTCAAGCTCAATAGCCACAAACTGTTTTGCACAGACGACTCCAACAACTAACACAATTTTTCCCCCTTCCTTTGGCCATCCCACTACCCCATCCTTTGGTCAACCCACTACCCCATCCATGTTTGGGTCAACTGTATCAAATACTACATCCGTTTTTGGATCATCCCCTAGTTTTGCAACAAACACATCACAGCCAGTTGGTTCATCAATCTTTGGTTCAGCTCCTGCACATGGGTCAACTCCAGCATTTAGCAATGGTGGAAATTTTAACAACAGTCAGTCATCTCCGCTGTTTGGTTCAAACCCCTCATATGCACAGAATACCACTCCTGCATTCAGCCAGACTAGTTCTTTGTTTGCACAGAATACCACTCCTGCATTAGGACAGAGTAGTCCTGCACTTGGACAGAGTAACTTTCAAAGTACACCTTTCACTGGCTCTGCGAATATGTTTTCAAGCTCTGCATCCCTAACTACAAGCATCTCTCCCTTTGGTCAAACAACAGTGAGTTTCTTTTTAACTAATTTAAATGCCAGTTCACTTCAGAGTTGATGTCTCTTTCACTGCCGTTTGAGTTATGTAGGGATTTCTAATATTAGTTTATTTTTGCAGCCTGCTGTTACACCCTTTCAATCAGCTCAGCCAACTCAACCATTAGGTGCTTTTGGTTTCAACAACTTTGGTCAAACCCAAATAGGTATGTCAATCAATCAAAGCACCCTGAATATTATCGTCTTGAATACTAGAAGCTAAGTCTTTTATGTTTATGTTCTGAAGCTAATACCACTGACGTTGCAGGTGGAATGGGAACTTTTAGCCAAGGCAACTTTAATCAAGTGTATGGTCTTTCTGACATCAGTGTTTCAACTCTTATTTCTTCTTTTAGATAATTTATTAACCCAGTAGTTTTATTGTACTTAGGAAGTTGCATCTCTAAAGCTTCATTCTTTTTTTTTTTTTTGCTTTGACAGGCCTGCGATGGGTAACTCTGCTGTTATGCAACCAACTCCTGTTACAAACCCATTTGGAACACTTCCTGCTTTGCCTCAGATTTCAATTTCTCAAGGTGGAAATTCACCTTCGATTCAGTATGGTATCTCCAGCATGCCTGTAAGTTTTTTCTGCCTTTTTCAACACCCACACACCACCTTTTTTTCTTTATAACTTCTTTCCAAATTTGAAGCAAATAAAATACATCTCTTCTCATAGATACAATGTTACAGAAACAAATGACTGCTCCATGTTATTAACCCGTATATTTTCCTTTCTTCATAGGTCGTTGATAAGCCTGCTCCAGTTAGAGTATCACCACTCCTAACTTCTCGACACCTTTTACAAAGACGGGTCAGGCTACCTACAAGAAAGTACCGTCCTGGTGATGATGGTCCAAAGGCATGTTTTCTGAATTTTGGCTTTGTCTTGAATATATCTGTCTTTAGTTTTGTTACTGAGGTTCTTTCTACCTGTTTGTTTTTTCAATGTTTGTTCAGGTTCCATTCTTCAGCGATGAAGAGGAGAATTCCAGTACACCAAAGGCTGATGCGTTTTTCATTCCAAGGGAAAACCCTAGAGCTCTATTTATACGCCCAGTTGAAAGGGTAAAATCAGAACGTCCAAAGGATAGCCCGACCCCACTGCAGGAGAACGGTAAGCTTACCTTTTTATTGGCTTATTTATTGCAAGATTGAAGCCTTCGTTCAATTGCAAAAAGAGGCTTTCTGTTGTCACAATAGCCCCTTTTTTTTCTAGACATGGCTCCAATAGTTTCTCTTAGATAAGAAGTGAAAAGTTTCCACTTAGAACATCTTATTTGATGCTACCTCTATAGCTGAACTTTCTAAGAATACTTGGGACTCGAGAAATGACGTGCTTGCATATTAATATAGTGGCTAAATTTGATCATATCTGACCTTATTTTACATGTGAATTTCAGGTAAGAAGTCGAATGGGGTTACTAATGGAGCCAACCATGAGAGTGAGTATTTAAAATATGCATATGTAACAAAATAGTGATTAACGTTTGTGCATTAGTGAGGCCATCCATTCACTGACTCTACTGTTAATATTTGCAGATAAGGATAACGGTGAAATTCGTGAAGCTACCCTGGCCAAAGCCAATCAGAAAACAAAGGGGACACATGAAAATGAAATTCGTGAAGCTACCCCGGCCAAAGCCAATCAGAAAACAAATGGGACACATGAAAATCACGGAGGCAACAAAGAAGGTTCACACAGTTCACCAAGTGGAGCAGATATCCAGTCATTGATGCCGAAGTTGCATCACTCTGAATATTTCACAGAGCCTCGGATCCAAGAACTGGCTGCAAAAGAAAGGGTTGAACCGGGTTATTGCAAGCGGGTAAAGGACTTTGTTGTTGGGAGACATGGTTATGGGAGTATAAAGTTTCTAGGAGAGACGGATGTGTGTAGACTAGACCTGGAAATGGTGGTTCAGTTCAAAAACCGAGAAGTGAATGTATACATGGACGAGAGCAAAAAACCGCCTGTGGGTCAAGGATTGAATAAGCCAGCGGTAGTAACTTTGCTGAACATAAAATGTATGGACAAGAAGACTGGTACGCAAGTGAAGGAAGGCGAGAGATTGGACAAGTACAAGGAAATGCTGAAGAGGAAAGCTGAGGAACAAGGAGCTCAGTTTGTGTCTTATGATCCTGTGAATGGCGAGTGGACTTTCAAGGTCGAACATTTCAGTTCCTACAAGCTTGGAGATGAAGATGATGTGTAGAAACTAGAAAGATCATATGTAGACTAGTGTCCTGTTTTTTTTTGGTTCTGTTTTTACTTTTTGGGGTTTGTCATTGGTCTGTTTTTGCAATATAATGTCAAAATGATGTTTATATATCATTAATGATCAACGGGTTGAATCGTCAAATTTTAGAAAAGTCATATTGATGTTGTTTTTGCCAATTAATATCTCACTAAGCAGCAGACAAAAGAAGAAGAAAAGAGCCGTGGAGGAATACAAAACTGACCTCACCACTAATATCTTCTTGTTTCGTGGTCTATTTAAACGATTAATTACTGACCTAAACTAAAAATAATTTAGACAAAACAAAGATGGGAGAGGAAGAGGAAGTGAAACTGTTGGGAACATGGTACAGTCCGGTCGTGTTAAGAGCAAAGATAGCTCTTCGTCTCAAATCGGTTGATTATGATTACGTTGAAGAAGATTTGTTCGGATCAAAGAGTGAGCTTCTTCTCAAATCGAACCCGGTTTACAAGAAAGTCCCGGTTCTCATCCACAACAGTAAACCGGTTTGCGAGTCTCTTAACATCGTAGAGTACATCGATGAGACGTGGAACTCATCTGGACCGGCCATTCTTCCTTCCCATCCTCATGATCGAGCTCTTGCTCGCTTTTGGTCTGCCTTCGTTGATGACAAGGTCAGTTTTTGGTGTCTTTTATCTGAAGTCCATCAAATTTAACTTTCTTCTTTTGTTGGGATCCTCTTCCAGTCTTTTGTCAAGAATTTGTAATGCGTGACCATTATTTTATGCGATGAACTTTTGATATTTTAGCGAGATACTAATTAAGTAATTATATCTTCCTTTTGGAGTGACAAAAACTTATTGTTTAGGCATACAGTATCTAGATTGTTGAAAACTTGAAATCAAATGGACCATGCAATATGAATTGTGAATAGTTGAAATCTAGTCCTTTTTTTCTTGTTGCAACAAAAACTGAACTATTTATTTATCACTCTAAATAAATTGATGGATGATTGAAATTGGTCCAAAATATTTTCAATGAGTTAAATCTTGATCATTAGGATGATTTTACCATGAAATAATCATTATTTATTAAGAAGTAAACCATTAAGCTTAATTTGTTTAAGATTTAGAACAAATTTGTATCACACTATTTTCGCTAAATAATTTTCATTTGAAGAATGCAGTGGTTTCCGGCTTTGATGGCAGCAGTGGTCACTAAATCGGAAGACGCAAAGGCGAAAGGCATGGAAGAAGTGGAAGAAGGGTTGTTGCAACTCGAGGATGCGTTTAATGCTCTAAGCAAAGGGAAATCTTTTTTCGGCGGTGAAACAATCGGGCTCATGGACATTTGCCTTGGAAGCTTTTTGGTTTTCTTGAAAGCTAGAGAGAAGCTTAAAAAAGAAAAGATTTTAACCGAATTAAAAACTCCTACTCTTTATAGATGGGCTAACCGGTTTTTGTCAGATGAAATGGTTAAGATTGTGGTGCCGGAAATCGATAAAGTCGCGAAGTTTATAGGAGAATTTGAGGATAGTGCTCAATCTGTGGCTTCTAAATCTTGAGATAATAGTAATATGTATTGCAATGCAGGTGTGTAAATTTAAGAAGAAAATTAGTTGAAGTGTAGTTTTATGAGATATTACCTCTCTAAGTCTATTGTAGCATTTATATTATGATGCAATATTGCAATGTATGCAGTCTCTTGTTGAAATTGACTTAAGAAAACGATGTGTATCGTTTAGAAATATAAATCTTTCAATTTTACTATATCTAGCTATTTCAGGTTTTGGGGATGTAGGTGTCTTAGGTTTTATATTCACTAATCACACATTTAATAAAGTAAACTTTATATGCGAAAATATTTTTCCTCCACGCTAGAATAGAAAATAACACATTTTTTTGGAATTATAAAATTTGGTTTCAGAAATGCAAATGAAGTTTAAAACTTGGGCCCTCAAGCCCTGGTAAAATTTCTTCTCTTCTTTCTCTGGCTAAGAGCAGTCCCTGCTGCTTCCAAAGGTTGATTTCCTTAAAAGAGATGAGTACTTTAGTCCTCATTTGTCTTTTTTTTTTTTTCTCTTACGTGATATACTACTACTAGTCTACTACTATTAAATAAAGAAAAGTATATGGTGGACAAAAAACTAAACAAATTTGAGAGACGAAACATTTTACAATAAATACACAAATGCATAGTACATATTACAAAAAAAAAAAGCACCAACAACAAGTTAAGAAATTAGACGTAAGAAAATTTGGATAAAATATACTCTATCGGTCTTATATAATATTAAGATTTTCGAGGTGTCTCAATTCACGAAGAGATGAAGATAGAGTTTCCAAGGTACAATCCTCGCTTAAGATAATTGAGAGACCCCTTAACCTTGACATACGATGAAGATCAGTCAAACAGCTGTGCTTTAATGAGAAGTTACTTAGTCTCTCCAAGTTGATTAGATTACCTAATTCCAACTTTGTCTCATCTTGTATTTTCCTCGGTAAAGCCAGGTATCTCAATTCTCGCAACCCTTTCAAGAAATCACACATGTAGACTCGAGATATCACATCTAGATCAAGATTCAAATAGAGCAGCGACTTTAGATTCCGCATAGAAGAAGGTAGATGAGTTAGTCTTACACGATGTAAACTCAAGTATCTCAAGTGGATGAGCTCTCCAATGCTAGCGGGTAACTTCCCTCCATCAAACTTGGCTCCAGAGAGGTCTAACACCCTCATCAACTGTAGCCTTGTAAAACATAAACCTGATTTCATCCAATGGATGGATAAGTGCTGCTTAATACCCATGAGAGATCTTAGCTTTTGATTCATGATATACCCCTTGTTATGAATTGTATAACCAGATATATGTATGACGAGTCTGCGAGATATATAAGGAGATTGAGATGTTGCAGTTGAGGTACTTGAATCAACAATGTGCAAGAAACTTTCTTCCTCAGCTTTAAGCAGACAAACTTCTCTCATCATGTCATGCAACTGACATGTTTCAAATCTTGAAGTACTAACGTTTCTTTTAGAAATAACCATGTTTCTCTTCGCCAATTCTTCAATGTATTTATCTGCAACCTCTTGAATGGTCGCTCCCTCGTAATACCGCGGTCTTGGTATTCCTTCTGCAGCCCAATAGTAGGACAACTTCCGAACATCTATTGGAAAATCTTCTGGAAAATGGGCAAGGTAGAGGAAACAATGCTTCAACGAAATAGGTAACTCTTCAAAGCTCAGACACAAAATATGATAAACCGAACTAATATTTCTGTCATTGAAGCTAGTCCCTCCAACGATGTGAGATTTAATATTCTCATATACCCTTTTCCACTCACGCGATGTGTATTGCGCAGCTAACAACCCGCCTAACACCTTAACTGCCAATGGTAGTCCGCCACAATGTTTGATCATCTGCTTACCCATTTCTTCCATTTCTTCATCAACCTTATATTCTACATAACATCAGCAGGATATGGTGAAATTACATGAATATATATAAGGAATGGACGTGTTGGAGATATTATTAAGGAAAAGCTGGATCATCCAAAGTAAGAAGTCATTGATCATTCTGATCAACATGGAAAACAAAAATTAATTAAACTGTCTTAAAGCTTTACCGGTAGAATTTTCTCTTGGAAACACAATCCGTTGGAAAATTGTCCAACATTCTTCGAGAGTTAGACAATTTGGTTTAGAGGTGAAACATTTTGGATCTGCTCGTAATCCCACACCCTCGTTGCGAGAAGTAAGTAGTACCTTCCAACCTACAAAAACATACCTTTCTTTACATATCTGCCTAACAAAAAACAAGAAAATAAAATTTTGTGACCAGTATGTGTATTCTCTTTTCGTTTCTACCATAACGGTGATTGTGAATATTAGGAAAAGAGATTAATCTAATGTATGTATCTCATAAGAGGTCACCTTTTTCCCGGGGAAACATTGGTTTTATTCTGTCCCAATCTTCTTCTCTCCATATATCATCAAGGACAATCAAAGCCTTTTGCGTTTCCAACACTCGAAAGAGTTTTTCTTGAAGTTCGTCTTCAGTCATCTCCGAGTCTTTATATTCTGGCCTAAGTTTCCGCAAGATCGTCTGCCACACATACTTCCTCGTGAACTGTTGTGTGACACATACCCACGCGAGTCCTGCAAAATGACTTTTTACAGTCTCATGATTAAAAACCTCTCTGGCGAGGGTGGTTTTACCAATACCGCCCATCCCGGTTATAGAAACCACTTGACTGCTATCTTCCTCCATCAAATAGGCAACCAATTTCTTCACGTTTTCCTCCAAACCCACAAGAATGCTATCATTATCGTAAGAAAACGTTTGGCGCATTTCCCTTTGTCTTTCCTGTAGGGACAGCGTATACCTTTCATTGACAATGACCTGTTGTACGCCAAGAATCTGCATATCGCGGATCACCTTAGCGATCCTCTTACTGACCGCTTCCATATCGAAAGCAATTTTCCTGCGATCAGCAATAACGCAAGAAAGTCGTCTGATACGTTTCTTGATGCCACTTGTTCTTCCGAGTTCTTCCTTTAGAAGAAAAGTTTGGATTATATCTTCTGTGTCATAAACTATTTCTTGGATCTCTTTTACAGTATTTCTCACCATTGCACTTGTATGTTTCTTGGCATCTGCATCTTTCAAAAATCCCCTTAACGTCTCTAGTTCACTTTTTAATTCATTAAACTGATGACCAACTCCCTGAAATCGGGCAGATTCTCGGAAAAGGAGGTCCCAAAGCTTCTCCAATCCAAACGACAAAAGTGTCTCAGCCATAAATCTTCTGCTCCAAGTAGTATAAAAATTCAAAGCGCAGATGGTTTACTCTGGCTCATAAAGTCACTACCAAGCTCCCATCAGATCCATTAGAACAAAACAATACTAGAGTCAAGATCAAAAATACAGACTAAAGGACTCTATAAGATATGATTGAAGAAAGCAGAAAATCAAGAAGAAAGTCATACAGAAAAAAACTACTCACCTCTGACCTCTCCAAGGAATTCGCTCGTCTTCACCCTTTGAAGAAGAAAAACTGAGTTAGTGAGGTATGACTGTTTTTGACTTTTTGCTACCAAACTCAACTTATGTTTTGTAAGAGAAGCCTTATAACGAGGAAGATGATCAATTGAGCAGGCCCAAAAATATATTGATGGCCCAAGATTTAAATACCTTTGTAATTCTTTTATTTATTTTGACAATAAAGATTTCTTTCGGAAAACTTCCCAATTCCAAGTTATATTTCATTTGCCAAAAGAATACGGTACATACTATTTTGACTCTCTTAAAAATACTTCAACTAATAATGATTTCTTCTTGGTTAATTTAATTAACAGGTGATTGTAATAATTTAAGGGATAATAGAAGAAAGCTCTATGCCACTTCTTCATACTATGTTTATCAGTCATTGTAATAATTTAAGGGAGCTTCCTGATGGGATGAGATTTATCACTTCCTTGAAAGAATTGCAAATTGTCACAACTGACAGAAAATTCAAGGAGAAATTGTACAGAGGAGGAGAAGATTACTACAAAGTCCAACACATCCCTCTTTTGAAAATTCCTCTAATTAGCATGACTAATTTGGGTGTGGATACTAGGTTTCCTTGTGAAATCAGAATTGACAACCAGGTAATATATTCTTTCCCCAATTAAAATTTCTTTGTGTAATTCCACTAGAATTTCCATTAATATTGCGTCGACAATGGCAACATTAATAGTGCTGAAGGAACAATTCTTGGGTTCACCCCTAGGGGTGAACCTTTGTATTCACCCCCTTTAGTTCTATCCAATCAATATGCCATGTCATATACCATTTAAATAAAAATTAAACAAACAAATAAATTAAATTAAAAATAAAATCATTAACAAAAAAATTACTAGTTTAATTAATGGAGTCGTAGACTTGAAAAAAATATATCAACAGAGTCGTTTTTCTTTTTAGGTTTTACAATTTCATTCCATGGCCATTGATAACATTAACTTCTTCACCCTATTAAAACCTTCATAAACCTGGAAATTATGTGTCTAGTCTCATGAAATCACATACATATTGAAAGTGCACACACACACACACATATATATATATATATATATAACTGTATTTGACGCTTTGCAGAATTACTATGAGTTCTATAATTCAAACGTTCATCGAGGAATCCACTATTTCAGTGCCAAGGCTATAGGATACGAATATGTCTTTCTAATCTTAAATGAGGATAAAAATAAAAAACAAATATATATGCATATAGAATTTTGAAATCAAAATCTAATTCTTTTGGTAGTTAAAGTAGTCTTCTTACTACACACTCTCTTAACGCAAAGGAGTGTTAGTAAAATTGTTAGGTTAGCTTTTTATGTCCTTCATTGTTTTTTTGTAAATTTTCTTCGGATCAAACTTTTTTTTTGCTTCACCGTGAAACTTTTCCTAATGGTTTTTGTAATTTTTAAGTGCAGATCGAATTGATTAAAAGGTCAAGCAAAACTAATGTTCAAGCAAAATTTGAACAAGTCAGATTAAGAAAGACAACCAAACCAAGTAATGATCCACATAATTAAGAGCCAAATCAACTCATCAAGTTTAAATCCAAAGCAATTAACACATTCTTCCATTACGTTTTGAAAATTATTAAAATTCAATTTCAGTTCCATGATTATGAAGGTTCTAATTGGGTGAAGAAGTTAATGCTATCAATGACCTAAAAAGAAAGACGACTCCGTTAGTATTTTTTTTCAAGCATATTACGACTCCATTAATTAAACTAATTTTTTGTTAATGATTTTATTTTTTAATTTAATTAATTTGTTTATTTAATTTTTATTTAAATTGTATATGACATGGCATGTTGATTGGCTAAAACTAAAGGGGGTGAATACAAGGGTTCACCCCTAGGGGTGAACCCAAGAATTGTTCGTGCTGAAGGCTATCTCACCTCATGGGCGGACCTGAGAATAGCCAAGGGATGTCACATCACTCGACCTGGTAAAATTGCTAATTTAATTGTTTTTAGTAGATATTCTCTCCGTTTCGTTTTAGTTGTTGTTTAAGGTTTTTCGGACAAATTAAGAAAATCATTAAATTTTATGTTTTATCCTTTATTAATATATTTTATAAATTATTTCATTAGCCAAATCATTAAAACAATACGGATAAAACTGAAATTTTCATTGTAATCTTGAGAATAATAATAATAAGCATATCTTTGCATTGTCTTGATGTTTTTGTTTCATATCCAAAACATTTGGTTTCTGACTTTCTGTTCGAGAACCATGCAGAAGAACAAAAAAGAAGTCTTGATTCTGTTTTCTTATCCATAAAAATAAATTATATGGGTTAGCCCGTATGTATCGGAAGCGGTACCATTCTCTTTTTTTTTTTTCACACTGTTAAGTTATAATTCACACTCGTAACTAGGCCTGGACGTTTGGGTATTCGGTTCGGTTCTAGAACCGAACCATTCGGTTCCAACTATTTTGGTTCTGAGATTTAGGAACAATATTGGAACCAAATCAATATCGGTTCGGTTCTGGTTCGGTTTCTATTCGGTTCGGTTCGGTTCAGGTAATAAATTTTGGAACCGAGTAGGAACCAAACTGTTTCGGATATTTTTGTAATCGAAAAAACAATAGAATTATAATGCAAAATTCAAATGAAATTATGCAAGTATGCAATGCAACATCACATATTAGTCATCATACCATTATAAATTCAAAAAATAGTTGAAACTTGCAAAGTATTAAGTCAAAAGACACCTAAAATTTCAAAAATACCACAAAACACAAGTTTTAAACACCAAAAGAAGCTTTGTCTTCGATTTGCAATGATTCGAAAGAGAGAGTTGTTGTCTGCGGCGTCTCTTTCTTTGAGAAAGAGAGAACAAACAAGAGTTTTTCTTTAGGTTTCAGAGAAATATATAAGAGGCTAAGAGAAATATATGGTAGGTTGTTAGGCTTGGGTAGTTAGGTTTATGTTTAGATGAGTTTGAAACTTTGGGTTATATAAATATAGGTTAATGGGCTATATTTTTTGGGTATCCGAATGGATATCGGTTTCTACTCGAACCGAACCGATACCCATGGTTCTTTGATTCAAGATCCAATCGATATTTTCACTAGAACCGGAACCGAACCGTACCCATCAATTTCGGTTCGGTTCGGTTCGGTTCGGTTCGGTTCGGTTCGGTTCTATGTGGATCCATATTTGTGTCCAGGTCTACTCGTAACGAACAGTTTGCCGTTTCAAATTTTAAAGCCGTAACTTTTTCATCAGCCTTGGTCGTAAATTTTCATGTTCTTGGTTTTGTATTGTTCTCGTCAACATTGTTTCTTGGATTGGCTCCAATCAAGGAAAGAATGCCAGTTAGCAATCAAATAAGCTCTGTAAATGTGTGTGTGTCTTTTGTATTGGATCTTTATTAACATGTAGGCTGTTTTCGCTCTTTCGATTACGACGATGGAAGTTGCTGTTCCGAAAGTTGGCCTTAGGATCATCACAATTACTAGGAGAATGATGCTCAAATTTCTGTGAACTCTGTTTGTTTGTCTAGAGCATTTCTTGGCTTTTTGCTTCACTTTCGAGTGTATTTTTTTTTTTTTTTTTTTTTGAAGCCTTTGATTTCTGTTTCTCTCTTGGCTCTTCTTTGATTTTATTCTGCTGATATGATGACTATCACTGGCAACTTGGTTCCTTCTGGTGAACCTCAGAGTCTCCTGAAACCGGCACCAATCAAAATCAGAGCTTTTGACTTTTTATCACTACTGAAGAAGTTCGAGCTCGTTGGGTGCCTTGGAGAGGTGAGTACCTCGTTTTCTTTCTTGGGAATATTCTTCAGTAATTTATTACAGAATTCGTTGAACTATTTGCTATGTTCAAAGGAATCTTATAGGGGCTTGGTAGAGAGTAGAGACATTAGGAGCTAAAAACAAATCTCTAAGGGACTTATGGCTCAGAAGCTGTTGAAGATTTGAGTGATTTCAGGGAGAGAATGAGCAATTTAATGAATCAAAAATGGAAGTAGAGATGTTAAGGTGCTTTTTGAAAGATGCTGATGCGAAGAAACATACAAGTGCAATGGAGAGAAATACTGTGAAAGTGATCAAAGATCCTAAGTATAATAGGCATGATTACCCGCTGAGTTTAAGCATGTCATGACAAACTAACAAGGATTCCCTTAGTAACGCCGAGCGAACCGGGAAAAGCGCAGCTTAAAGTTGGATGTCTTCGGATCTCCAAGGTGATAAGCGAAATGGAGATTTTTGGCGTACAACAAGTCATTGTCAGTGACCGGTATACGCAGTATCTACAGAAAGAAAAAGGTTAATGCGAAAAACGTTTTCTAATTACAAAGATTGTGTTCTTTTTTTGGGCAAGATAAACTTAGTAGTTATGCTAAGTCATAATTCTTTAGGTTTTGAGTTTTCAATAGACGAAATGCAAGAAACGGACCAGCCATTAGTTTTTCTATTGCATGCATTTTACATTGGATTTGGAAAGAATGAGAGGTAAGGGTCCTTCTTGGCTCAGTATTATCAGTGTCGTGTAGCGGATGTGTTAAAACTCATCGTTACACGTTTTCGATTCTATTCTAGTGATCACTATGGTAGCTGCAATGTATTAGCTAGTATTCTATATACTCATGTTATATTGTTTCTGTTAAAAAAACCTCTAAAGAAGTGATTATCATTTTTCTATCTTTTATTTCATTAGACAGAAGACTTAAACCAATGTGATGAATCCCACCAAGCTTGACCAATTTAACTGACATACAAAAACCCTTAGTTTCCTTTTTAATTTTTTGAACCAATGCAAAAATATATAACAAGTGGCCAAAGGTTGCCTTGAAGACTTTCTGGCCATAAGTAGGTGTTGACTTGGAGTCAACTCTTATCTTTAGAAAACAAACAGATCAGTTGATTGAGAAGCAAATTCCAGGAGGCGATTATATTACTTTTCTCTCTTTAGTTTCGCTGGAGAAAGGTACTTCGATTTTTTTTTTTTTTTTTGTAATATCAGTATTGTTCATGGCTTTGTAGAAAGATCTGTTGATTAGATCCAACAAAAATAGTATATTTCTCTGTAAATTTTGCTAAGGAATATATCTGAATTGTGAAGTCATGGATCCTCTTCAAGTGATTATTGACTACTACTTTCATTGTTAAGCAGGAGACTAATTATGGCTGAGACACTTTTGTCGTTTGGAGTTGAGAAGCTTTGGGACCTCCTTGTCCGAGAATCTGAGCGATTTCAGGGAGTTAAAGAGCAATTTAATAGATTAAAAAGTGATCTGAATATGTTAAGGTGCTTTTTGGAAGATGCAGATGCCAAGAAACATACAAGTGCAATGGTGAGGAACACTGTGAAAGAGATCAAGGAAATTGTTTATGACGCTGAAGATATAATCGAAACCTTTCTTCTAAAGGAAGAATTGGGAAAAACAAATGGCATGATCAGGAACAGTGTGAGAAGGTTTTCTAAACGCATGGGGCTTGCTTTCGATATGAGAGCAATAAGCGAGAGGATCTCTAAGGTGATTCGGGATATGCAGAGTCTTGGCGTACAACAGGTCATTGTCAATGAAAGGGATACAAAGTCTCTACAGGAAAGACAAAGGGAAATGCGACAAACGTTTTCTAGCGATGATGAAGATCATCTTGTGGGGCTGGAGAAGAGTGTTGAGCAATTGATTGGCTACTTGGTGGAGGAAGATAGTAGTCAAGTGGTTTCTATAACTGGAATGGGCGGTATCGGTAAAACCACCCTCGCAAGACAAGTTTTTAATCATGAGACAGTAAAAAGTCATTTTGCAGGACTCGCGTGGGTATGTGTTTCACAACAACTTTCAAGGAAGTATGTGTGGCAGTCGATCTTGCGGAAACTTGGGCCAGAGTATAAGGTGTCAAAGATGACAGAAGATGAACTTCAGGAAAAACTCGTTCAAGTGTTGGAAACACAAAACACTTTGATTGTCCTTGATGATATATGGAGAGAAGAAGATTGGGACATAATTAAACCAATGTTTCCACGGAAAAAAGGTGACATTCTATAATACATAATTACATACATTAAATACTTCTCTCTTTAATATATGTAATTTTCACCTTCTGAGTAAAAAAAATATAATAAAGGTCAGAACCAGACACACATATTGGTCATAAAGCATTATGTTCTTTTCTGTTAGAAATTATATAAAAATTAGATATATTTTGTATAGGTTGGAAGGTACTACTTACTTCTCGTAACGAAGGCGTGGGATTGCGAGCAGATCCAAAATGTTTCACCGCTAAACCAAATTGTCTAGCTCTCGAACAATGTTGGACAATTTTCCAAAGGATAGTGTTTCCTAGAGAAAACTCCACCGGTAAGCTTTAAGACAGTTTTATTAATAAAACTGTACTTAGGATGATCACAATCTACTTTTCCTTAATAATATCTCTCTAATACTTACGGGCATTCATGTAATGTAACCATATCTTGATGATGTCGTGTGTAGAATATAAGGTCGATGAAGAAATGGAAGAGATGGGTAAGCAGATGATCAAACATTGTGGAGGTCTACCGTTGGCTGTAAAAGTGTTAGGAGGGTTGTTATCTGCCCAATACACATTGCATGAGTGGAAAAGGGTATATGAGAATATTAAATCTCACATTGTTGGAGGAACTAGCTTCAACGACAGAAATATTAGTTCGGTTTATCATATATTGTCTCTGAGCTTTGAAGAGCTGCCTATTTATTTGAAGCAATGCTTCCTCTACCTTGCCCATTTTCCCGAAGATTTCCAAATAGATGTTGGGAAGCTGTCCTATTACTGGGCTGCAGAAGGAATACCAAAGCCGAGGTATTATGATGGAGCGACCATTCGAGAGGTCGCAGATGGATACTTAGCAGAATTGGTCAAGAGAAACATGGTAATTTCTGAAAGAGACGTTAGTACTTCAAGATTTGAAACATGTCAGTTGCATGACATGATGAGAGAAGTTTGTCTACATAAAGCAGAGGAAGAGAATTTCGTACAAATTGTTGATGCAAGAAGCTCAACTTCAATATCTCAATCTCCTTGTAAATCTCGCAGACTCGTCATACAATCGTCTTGTGATACAATTGATATGAATCAAAAGCTTAGATCTCTCTTGCAGCTCCATTGGATGGAAACAAAGCTATGTTTCACAAGGCTACAGTTGATGAGGGTGTTAGATCTCTCTGGAGCCGATTTTATGGGATATAAGTTACCGCCTAACATTGGAGAGCTCATTCACTTACGATACTTGAATTTAAACCAAGTAAGGGTAACTCATCTACCTTCTTCTATCCGGAATTTGAAGTTGCTCCTTTATTTGAATATAGATGTATCGCCTGTATTTCCAGTTTACATGTCCAATGTCTTGAAGGAGTTGCGAGAATTGAGATACCTCGCTTTACCGAGTAAAATAAAAGGTGAGACAAAGTTGGAATTAGGTAATCTAATCAACTTGGAGAGACTTGGTAATTTCTCAACAAAGCATAGCAGTGTGGCGGATCTTCACCGTATGACAAGGCTAAGGGGTCTCTCATTCATATTTAACGGCGAGGATTGTACTTTGGAAACTCTAGCTTCATCTCTTCGTGGATTGATACACCTCGAAAATCTTACTATTCTGTAAGATATGAAGGTGTTTCTGGTGAGAAATCTTCTTTAGCTGTCATTTGACATGTATTGTCTAAAGGCTTTGTTACATAAATTGTTTTCAATACGTCAATATTAAGTTTGAGTTTAAATATATGTGAAAAAAGAAATGAAACTTAGACTTTTATTCAGTTATATTAGCAAAAGGTAGTTATTTAACTAACCAGAGGAAGGATACTGTCTCTTCTCCTCAAGGACAGTCCTTTGGATCAAAACCATCTATTCCTGAAAAAAACTCAAACTCTCTGGGCTCTCAATCTGGAAAGAAGGAAGCACAGTGGAGAGATGAGTAGAGTAAAGGCAAAAATGCACCCTAAGGTGAGCCCTCCACACAGGATTGTTAATAATAGTGAAGGAAGTAGCTCTAATGGTATGCACTATGTCCTTCATTCTGCTATTGTGGCAACTCCAGGTTTTGGTTCATGAATCAAAGACTCTTGTTTCATATGGTTCTTCTAAGCAAAAGAGGTTGATGATTAACCATAAACCACCCTTTTACATATGAGGAACTTTCAGGGTGTGGGAAATACCCCGGCCCGGCAGTTCGGCCTCTTAGGAAAATACATGGTCAGTATTTTCCAGAATTGATATTTCTCTGTGAGACCAAGATATAAGGATAGTGTATATAGAGAATGTTCGTGGAGGACTTATTTTGACATATGTACAGTAGACATAGTTAGAAAAGAGTGGAGGTTTAGTCAAAGTCAAACTTGTTAATTATCTCCAAATACAGAGTTTCATATGGTTCATTCATATGTTAATCTAAAAGAAGAACATGGTTCTATTTCTGATTTGCTAAAAATCTTTTATAACTAAATAAAAAAAATTATGCTGGGACTTATTCAACAATAGAACAAGTGGCTGTCACTATGCAGTAAAATAGTAAAGTCTCTTACTATACATGCTTCATTCCTTCTTAGAGCATACACAGCGCTACACTCATGATATTACTTGTTAAACATTTTTTAATTATTAAACTGTAGTGGAAGCGTCAGAAGAAAAAAGAGAGAGAGAAAAAGAGATAGAGAGAGATAGAGAGAAGAAATTTGTTTTCTTTTTTATAATGTCAACACTCGGGTGTTATCCTACATCCCACTTGCATATCTTCTCCAACTTTTTTAATATTTTTCGTTTTAATATTAGTCACACTCTTGTAAAGAGTGCACCAATGTGTATGCCCTTATAGTGCAAAAATCATAAAACTTTATAGTGAGAATATATGGCATGCTTCTTCTTCCTTCTTAACTTATGTATTATCCTTAGTTAGCTGTTTATATTCTCTTCTCTTCGACATATCATCAATTAACCATTCATGCCATTTTTTAAAGTATAATCTATTCCCTAGAATCAATTATATATAGGCACACAAAATCAATGATTGATCAAATAAATATCGCAAGAAAATCAAAGGACGAACATAAAGAGAATATATATATTAAGGGCCTTGATGTTTGTTCTCGGTTGCCAACATAAATGGCAACAATGGCTAGACTAGCTTCTTGGGGCCTTGATGTTTCAACTGTTTGCAGTTTATGTTCCGCTGTTATTGAGAACAGAGACCATTTGTTCCTTGAGTGCGCTTTCGCTAGGATTCTCTGGAAAAATATTCTGGAAAAAATTGGTCACCCTCAAATCTTTTTCTCGGACTGGAATTCTATGTTGGTATGGGCAGGGCCGGTCCGGTCAAATCCGGGGCCAAATACGAAAAAAAAATTTGGAGTGTTTTTAAAAGTAAGAACTGCCAAAAAAAATTTTTTTGCTGGAGTATTTATAATTTTTATTTAATAATTTGTCTTAACTTTTGGACATTGTTTTCTAAATTATAGAAATTTTTTGTTAATTATGAGGCTTTTTAATTAATTATGGAGCATTTTTGTTTATTTTGAAGTTTATTTTACTAATTTTGAGGTCTATTTTACTAATTATGGGATTAAAAAAAAAAAAAAAAAAAAAAAAAAAAAAAAAAAAAAAAAAAAAAAATAAAAGTCTTCACAAAAATGGGCTTCAAAAATATGAGGTCCAATACAAATGTATCTTATAAATTGGCACAGGGCCGGGCCTGGGTATGGGTAAAGATAAACAACACTCCTCTCCCCTCACTATTAGGCTGCTTATCATCCACACTTTAGTCTACAATGTTTGGAGGCAAAGAAACAATCTACTTCATAATCAAATCACGGTTCCTCCGATGGTTGTTTTCAAGGACATTGACCGGCAGATAATCAACACGATTACAGCAAGGAGACACATGAATAATTTCAAGAATCTTATGAGGTGTTGGCTTCAGGTCCTCTGTTTTTCTATTTCTGAGAATGCATCATTATTGGACTTATAATGGGCATCCATATAACAACCCATTTTTTCATAACAAATATTACAATTTTTATATTATATTTTAAAAATTAGGGAACTTTGTCGTAAATTTTTACGGAAGAAACTTAAAGAGTCTCTCATTAATATTTTTGGAAACTTATCAATTTACATTATAACTATATTCAATTATTAATTATATGTATGTATATCTTCTATAATAGTAACAATAATTAAATAGTTAATATATTAATATATAGTACTCCGTGATAATAACAAAATATATATTAGATAAGTCAATTTTTGTTTATAGAAAACAGTCAAAACTCACAAGGAAACGATCGTGCCCTAACTTAACAATTTGTCTCTATATATCGAGGGAGAGAAAAGAGTGGGCAAGCTTAGAAAGTGAAAAACTTAGGTTGAAACTAGTAAGAATAATGACGACAATGTCAGATCTTGCTGTGGATTTGGTAGGGGAGATACTCTCTAGGGTTCCGCTAACATCTCTGAGCGCAGTGCGATGTACTTGCAAATCGTGGAACGCTTTATCTAAGCATCAGGTTTTTGGTAAAGCAGAAGTAGCAGCAACAAAGCAGTTTTTGGGGTTCATGGTAATGGGGTCTAGGGTTTGTTCCTTGAGATTCGATCTCCAAGGAATCCGCAACGACGGTGATGACTTCGTGGATCCATCTATTATAGGACTGCAAAAATCCGGTTTGAAAATAAGGAATAAAGCGTTTAAGAAAAATTACGGTAACGGACTTCAACGGAAAATTGGCCGAAGCCACATTGTCGAAATTGTAGTTCCAACATCAATAAAGCAAATAAGAGAACTTAACCAAGTCGAAATAGATAACGTCTATCACTGCGACGGCTTATTGCTATGCGTTACCAAGGACCGCTGGAGACTCGTGGTATGGAACCCGTATTTGGGGCAAATCAGATGGATTCGAGCCATAAAACAATTCAGCTCAGGTGACATGTTTACTTTGGGATACGACCACAGTAACAGTAGCCACAAAATCATGAGGTGTTATTATGTTAATGCATGTCCCTACTTAGAAACATAATAACACCTCATGATTTTGTGGCTACTGTTACTGTGGTCGTATCCCAAAGTAAACATGTCACCTGAGCTGAATTGTTTTATGGCTCGAATCCATCTGATTTGCCCCAAATACGGGTTCCATACCACGAGTCTCCAGCGGTCCTTCAATCCCCCATGGATTTTATATAGCCGGGTCGTGCCTTTGAAGGGAAATACTTACTTTTTTGCTCAAGATTTACTAAAGACAGAGAATGATGTGAATGCTAAGATTGAAAATTATTTACTCTGTTTTGATTTTACAGCAGAGAGATTTGGACCGCATATTTCTCTGCCATTTCACTCTTATGATGACGAGGCTGGGGCTGTGACTCTATCTTGTGTCAGACAAGAGCAGCTTGCTTTGTTATATCATAACCGTGAGACAGTTGAGTCATTAGAGATGTGGATTACGAATCAGATTGATCCCAATGCGGTATCATGGAGCATGTTTTTCAAAGTGGATATCAAACCGCTTATTGGTTTTCCAAAAGTCTTTGAACCTGCGAGCTTCTTCATTGACGAAGAGAAGAAAGTCGCTGTGGTTTCCGAAGGCGAATATTCATATCGTACCAATGAGACCTGTCGCTACCAAACACTTTACATCATTGGAGAAGATGGATACTTCAAATCTTTCAAAATTAGATGCTCTGACTCACCTGAATTGTCTTCTTATGCTCCAAGTTTAGTGCTCGTAGAAACCAAACAACAAGGCAAAAGGAAAAAGAAAAGGAAGATTAAAAGAAGAAAGATGCAGATTACTAATTAGTTCCATTTGCAATACTTTATGTGTTACGTACTTTTTCCATCATCTCCTGCTTTTGAACAATTATTAATTTGTTTTTGCTATTTATCATCTAACAAAGAATTCAGATTTTACATGTTATAGCCATTTTCTTTCAATTGTTCATGTCATCTTTTTCAATATCAATATTTGTATCTCAGAATTGCTTTTGCACTTGTTTAGATTAGATGTGATTAACGTAGGAGTTCACCGGGAAGTAGAGAGAATCATAAATTTAGTATGTTTGTTTATAAAAGAAGCTTCATGATAAGATAACTCTTGTTGTTTTTCTTCACTTACATGGTTCATAGTCTTCCTTTTCCATTAATGTGCTGGTGAATCACAAAGATACCCATGAATTTGTCAATCCCTATTTTGGCATTTGTAAGTTTATCATTTTTGTTTGCTTTTCATCAAGGCATTGAATAAAAACAGAGAGAATTCAGGTCTAAAGAAAGCCTTTGATATATTTTTTTTGTCAAAATCAAAACAGATAAAAAACCTTTTGCAATTGTCCATCTTGTTACCAAGAAAAAGTAAGTGGAAATGTGGAATATAAAATTAACTATCTTTTGAGCATGTGTTTATATCTCAGGAAATTGAAGCAAGTGAAGCCCCAATGCTCTTTCATTAGCATGGTCCAATACTAACTTTCCATTCTGAAACAAAATAAGTGTTGCCTAAGTATCTAATGAATAGAATTGAGTTCATGCAGCTAAATAACTTTTTCCACTCATCTATGTCTTTGCCAGACTTCTTGCTGATTGAGCAGATCCGAGCACGAGCGTAAAGAAGGTAAAACGGCTATATTTCCTTGCTCATGACATATATTTAATAAGGATGTGTAGATGTCTGCATAATAAAAATATGTATAGTAGCTAGCTTCCAAATTCCAGCACCTTGTCACTAAGCATTTCATCATTGGAATGGCTTCAACATTGATAACAGCAAAATACATTACTGTTGGTCCAAATTAGCTTGTTTATATTCTCTTTCTTTCTTATATTTGCAAGAAACATAAAACCTTTGAGAATCAAAGGAGATGTCATGTTAGCGCTTCTTATTCTCTTACATACAATCCTTAATTAGAATCGTTTATATTCTCGTCTCCATATCGTCAACTAACATTCATGCCATTGTTTCTAAGAGATTTAGTCGCTGGTATCAATTAATATATATGCAATAGTATGTAGAGGCACACAGATAAAGGGATTGATCAGCTAAAGATCGATCATAAGAAAGATCAAAGACATAAAGAGCATCATATAAAACAAATGTAATCGAAATGGAAAAAGAAAAACAAAGAAAACATCGATAAGCATTGACCGATGAAGGCACTTCACAAAAACATGAGACTCTCGATGTGATTTGGATAAACCTCCATGTTATACATACAGTCTTTATCAAATCCATAGCGGCTTCTAAATTCATCTCTCACAATTCCTTCAACCGAAACTTCTCTAATACTGTTCCTCCTCGGATCGAAATATAGAATATAAAACGATCCAAACAACCTCCTTTGTGTAAAAATAAGCTCACCAGCATAACTAACACCATAAAAGCATAGCTTTTCGCTCAGTATTGGGTCCATTTCAGAAAGAGGTAAAACAAAGCGTTTAGGCGTCCATTCATGTCTATCTTCATTTTTCAAAATCCATAGATCAATGGAAGGGAAATTTATAGTCTTAACTATGGCTAACCTTCCCTCATAAGGTACCACACGAGAATTCACAAAAGAATTACCCTCCGGATATTTGATCTGACCAAACTTTTCAGATTTGACATTAAAGCACATTATATTGTGTTCAAAACCATCACCAACAAAAATAGCGGCTGCATAGTACATGACTCCTTTAAAACATCCACCAAAACGTGTAGTAGGTCGATGCCAAGGGACACCGTTCGTTATTATTATACAATTACATAACCCTTTTTCTTGAGCTCCCACTGTAAGAATGCAGATCGTTGAGTCTCTAAGAACACGTAGTATCATGTATTTACCTTCAATCGAATCATATCCTACAACAATGCATCCTCTATCACATTTGCCTTGAGTGCCTTGGGGTTCAGGTAAAGTGAAGAAGCGTTTTAGGGTAGGGTTCCAAATCACGAGCCGTTCCGAAAATTCCAAGAAAACCAAGCCGTGTAGGTAATCATAACGACGGATGTTACCAAAATTAGAGTTTGAAAATTGATAACTTCCCAAACAAGAAAGAGGACCATCAGAATTATTGTTGTGTAGCGGAGACGAGAAAAGGAACAGCATGTCGTCTTTATAGACGGTTAGCAATACAGAACGCCGCGATGCCGCAAAGGCGTTGATGAAATATTGACTAGTGGTAATAGTGGACCAAAGCTTAGAGACGGAGCGAAATCTTAGAACCGATTTAGCAGGAAGTCTTGAGAGTATCTCAGCTCAATGGTTGAATCCAGAGGAATATGTTCTGATTGAGATGTATCATTATTATGTGAAGACATTGTCGATGAAGATTGTGTTCTTCTCTCGATCTTTCCCGTTTTCTTTTCCATGGCCGACCGGTTAACTATTTCACTTTCTTTAAACCCAAATTTGTTTGAGCATTGGTGGATTGCTCATTAGATCATCTCTTTAATATACTATTAAAATTTTAATTATTAGTACTTTTGTAATTTGGGAAATTTATCTTAATTTTTGTACTTTAGTTGAGGATCTATTAAATTTATCTTAATTTTTTACTTAAAAATAAATATATGAAATTGTATTAATTATTTATCTATACTAGTATAATCGCAGCACTTTTTGTGACGGGTGGGTAAAAAAGCTTTCGGGTATATCGGATACCCGACCCATTTTAAAAATTCCTTCACAAAAAATTTGTTGGATCGGGTTATATTTAACCCAACTCATACACCGGATATTCCATATTTAATAATTTAGATTTTTAGAAGATTTGATTAAGATTTATAATTATGATTCTCCTATCATCTTTGTTTGATTTGTTTTTAACTGTTTTGAATCATCATATAATACATAAAGTAAAAAAAAAAAAATCAATTTTTTTTTCTGCATATACTGTGATTCGAAATTTTAAAAACGGACATATATTATCCAATTGACGAAAATGTGTGTTCAACGTTCTACATCGATTAAAATATTTAGACAATGATTCAGAATCATATCATAAATAAGAACATTAATAAAATAAATGAGTTTTTTGGCGGGATGGGTTTGGCGGGACGGGTTTTTGAATCAACAATAATAAAAAGATTAAAATATCATTAATCTGCCGCTTCAATACGGATTTAATCCTTATTTTTTAATACAAATCACAGGACGGGTTAAGAAATTACGGAACGGGTTATATTTCGGAAATGATTTATATGGCGGACGAATTTGAATCAATATTTATATACCGCTTTAATACGGGTTAAATCCTCAGTTTATTAATAATTATCTCGTGGACTCGTGGTATACCGTTACTTAATAACAATTGTAAACTATAATACAAATAAATATGTTATAAGGAGATACAATTTACAAAATATTTTTATACTAACTTTAAAATTAAATCTTCTCTTATCAATATCGTCAACTAATATACATTCCATTGTTTCTAAGAGATTTAGTCAGCTAGCATCTATTATATATATGCATAAAAGTATGAAGAGGCTCACCAATCAAGGATTGATCAAATAAATAACATTAAAAAATCAAAGATATAAAAAAGAATCATATCAAAACTAAGTGTAATTGAAAGGGAAAACAAAGAAAACCTTAAGCACTGACCCATGAAGGCGTTACTTCACAAAGATATGAGACTCTCGATGTGATTTGGGTAAACCTTCATGCTGTACCTACAGCCTTTACCAAATCCATAGCGGCTTTTAAATTCATCACCCACACTTCCTCCAAACGAGACTTCTCTAATACTGTTTCTCCTCGGATCGAAATATAGAATATTAAACGATTCAGACAACATCAATGGTGCAAAAATAAGCTCACCAGCATTACTAACACCTTTGAAGTGTAGATTTTTCTTCTGTATTGGGTCCATTTCAGAAAGAGGTAAAACAAAGCGATTATGCGTCCATTCGTGTCTATCTCCATCCTTTAAAATCCACAGATCAATAGAAGGGAAAATCAGAGTATCAACTAAGGCTAATCTTCCCTCATACGATATCATACATGAACACCAATGAGAAGTACCCTCCGGATATTTGATCTGACTGAACTTTTCAGATCTGACATTAAAGCTCACTATACGGTTTTTAAAACCATCACCAACATCAACAAAGGCTACATAGTACATGACCCCATTAATGCATCCACCAAAACGTAGACTAGGTTTATGGCTAGGGACACCGTTGGTTATCATTCTCCATGATCCTTGTCCTTGAGCTCCCAATGTAAGAATACAAATTTTCGATTCTCTAATAACGCGTAGTACTATGTATGTTCCATTAATCTGATCATATCCCAGAATCCCTCCTAGGTAATTGCAATTATTGTCTTCGGTCCCTTCAAGTTCAGGTAAAGTGAAGAAGCGATTCACGGTAGGGTTCCAAATATCGAGCTGTTTAGAACCTTGCAAGAAAATCAGGCCGCGCACGTAATCAAAACGATGGTAGTAACCATATTTGAGGTTTGTAAATTGATAACTTGCCAGACAAGAGAAACGACTATTTTTGTGTAGCGGAGATGAGAAAACGAAGAGCATATCGCCTTTTCGGACGGTTATCAGTACAGAAGGCCGAGATGTCAAGGACCGAGTCGCGAAGGAGTTGATGAAATCTTGACTGGTGGTGATGGCCGACCAGAGCTTAGAGACGGAGCGAAATCTCCCAACCGATTTCGCAGGAAGTCTTGAGAGTATCTCAATGGTTAAATCCAGAGGAATATGTTCTGATTGAGATTTATCATTATCATGTAAGGACATTGCCAATGAAGATTGTGTTCTTCTCTGGATCTTTCCCGTCATCTCTTCCATGGCCGACGGCTCCACTATATCACTTTTTTTTTTAACCCTAATTAAACCCATTCCAATTTATTTATCCCCGTTACTTTTTCTTTTTCTTTTTTTCTTTTCTCCCTAATTAGTGAATCATATCTTCTTCTTTTTATTTTTTTCTTCTTTTTGGGCAAACTTTAGTGAGTTATATCTATAAAATCCAAATTGGAAGATCTCTAATTTATTCTCAAACCCATTTTCGGTCTCTTAAAATCATAACGAAAAAAGGAAAGTTAATATGGGAAATTTTAAATATTGATTAGGGAGTGATGTATTCATAAATTAACGAGAAAGCCATTGGTATGGCTTCATCAATCATGACAATACATTACATCACGGGTTGTTGTCATATTTAGCTTCCATTCCTGATTAGCTTAACTCTTAATCTTCTGCTTCTTGGCTTTTTGTCTTCATATTTAGCTTCCATTTCTGATTAGATGCTTATAAAAAAAATGTCTTTTTAAGACTTTAAATTTGTTTGACAAAGACTCTTGAGGTGTCAGATGGGCCGGTCCACGCCCATTTGACCCGCTCCGCAATGGTCCGCTTATGTTCTTGGACTGCAACGGGCCGGCTCGCTAAGACCGCGCCCGAAATATATGTGTTTAACTATCGAAAGTAAGTGGAAATATGGAATATAAAATAACTATCTTTTTCAACTCATCTATGTCTTTGCCAGACTTCTTGATGATTATATTTCCTTGCTCATGACATATGACCAAATATATAATAAGCATGTGTAGATGTCTGCATAATACATATATATGTATACTAGCTGCCAAATTCCAGCACCTTGTCACAAAGCATTTCATCATAATTGGAATAGCTTCACCATTGATGACAGTAAAATACATTACTGATGGTCCAAATAGATAAGTTGTCTCTTATATAACGTTCTTCTTCTTTATTTCTTATATTTGCAAAAAAAACATAAAAACATTGAGAATCAAAGGAGATTTTTGGTCAATAATTGAGTTTCTAACTATATTAAAGTTTTATGTATTAAGTCATGATTCATATTAAGGTAGTTATTTGTCAAGAGGCACAAGTAGGACACTACAAGAAATATCTTCATTGTTAGCGCGGAAAATATGCTATCATACATATAACATAGCGAATTCACAAATGCTATGACATCGGCAGCTATGGTAGGTGTCACCTATACGATAGCGTTTTCGCGAATGCTATTATAGATCGTTTAATTATAGCGGTGATAGAGTGCTCTAATATACTATATTATAGCACACGTTTAAAGCTATTTTATAATGTATTGTAGCATTTTTATATTTGATATATAATTTTAATTTGATTGATATATTATTATTATATTTGAACCCTGGTTTGCAAATTAAATTTAATTGGATTTATAATATAATTTTATATTTCAAAAATCATCAACATACATAATAGTATTATTATTTTATCCATTTTTAGTTTTTTACATAACATCATACCAAGTTTTAAACAAAATAAAGCTAACATCATAAAGACAAACTTCACTCTCGCCTCTTCTATGTGTTTCGCCTTCCCGTTAGCATTCCCGTGCATAATCCCTTTAAGCATGTGTATGACAAACTGAACATAAATTCATAAAAGCATTAGCCATAAAGTTAAATATACTGAAAAAACTAAAAGATTTGTTTGGGCTAGTAAACAAGAGATAAGAGCATCACATTGTGACTCTTAATCCTCTCTAAAGCAATTTCCAGTGGGACTATGTACGTTAAATACACTATTAAAGAAAGCAATTCATATGAAAAGTAGGTCTCACTCACCAGTGGTGATGGTTCGGAACTGTTCTTGACGAGCGGTATCCCAAATTTGGAGTTAATGTGATTGTCGTCAAGCTCAACAGTTCTTATCTAGAAATCAATGCTGCAACATAGTTCTACCATCATCAGAAAAGATAAACATGCTTAAGATAACAAAAGAAGAAGATAAAGCTTAACCTTGTCACTATGTGAAATCTGCAAGTTAGTTCACCAAAACCTGCAATCTTTGACATAGAGAACCAAAATCTGTAATTTCTCAAACCAAAATCTACAAATTAATTCATCAAAACCTGCAATTTACTTAGAAAACCAAAAAAACCAGCATATACAACTTAAACAAACCAAAACATGCAGTTTATAACTTAGAAAGACCAAACCTACAAAACAAACCTGCAACTTAAACAACCAAAACCTAAGAATTGTCAACAATGGTAAGTCGTAGAAGTGCAATGAATTGGCATGTGAGCAAGATCATTGTGAGGAATCGCAGAACTGAAGTGTCTCGTTGTTGTGATTGGAGTCTCTAACAAAAGACGAAAAATTCATCAAAACAACATGAATACAATAACACTTGAAACTCAAAACGACATGACGACAGAGAACACTTACTTGAATCTGAGCAAAAAAGATGAGAAGTAGGAAACATAGATGGAGAAAGATAGTGATAGCTTGTTTCGCCTTTTCCATCATTTAACTATGAAACTACACAATTCTCTCGCTCACACAAAAGACTCAAAGTTTGTGTCAAAGATGAGGTCAAACAACGAATCGAAAGAAAAAATAGACAAACTCAAATCAAAACACTAACTCAAACCTAGAAGATAGAATTATTGAATGAAGAAGAAACGAATTCAGCTCAAAGCTAATCAATTCATGACACCAATTCCACATCAATTAGTAAATTTGGGTTTCATCTCTCTTCGAATCGTTTCAAAATCAACTCAGACTCCAGACAGCCTAAATACTCAATTCACTAAAATCAATAACTAATCTCGCGATGAAAAGCAAAACCCATAAATGATTTCAGACAAAAATCGAAACTTGGATGTACCTTGAACCAAGAAGCCATCGCCTCTCGATTAAAAGAAGTGAATCTGTGATGAAGATACATGATATAATTGCTCAAATTAGGTTTTGCGCAGTTCATCTTTGTCGACAAAAGTGTAATCTGGTGGTGGTGCCGCCATTAGAGATCGGAAACTAAGGATTCAGATTTGAGAAAGTAGAAATAGAGAGAGATTTGCGAGGTAAAGATGCGCTTGTTGGTGGTGCTCCCACTAGAGATCAGAAACTAAAGATTCAGATCTGAGAGAGGAGAGAATAGAGAGAGACTTGCAAGGTAAAGATGCGCTTGTGGTGGTGCTGCCATTAGAGATCGGAGACAACGAAGGATTTAGATATGAAAGAGAGCGAGAGAGATATTTTTTTCTTTCGAGTGATCTGTTCATATTTTTTTTTTTTCCTAAGTATTGGTTTCCACGATAAAAATTAGGCTCTAAAAATTCCCGCTTAGTGAAAATTTCGGTTTAGCGTTATTAAAATGCTATCGTAAAGTTACCAAAATCCTAAATCTATTTTTAATAGCAGTTCAGCAAACCGTGCTATCGTCATGTGCTATTAATGAAGACTTTTTTTGTAGTGGGAAGAGACACAACTCATTGTGTTGTAGTGTTTGTTTGTTTTATATTTAAACTCATTTTCTTTCGTCAATTCTCTCTGTCTTTTAATTACCAAAGTTCTTCAATTAACCAATAGAGATGACATGTTAGCGCTTCTTCTTCTCTTACATTCAATCCTTAATTAAAATTGTTTATATCGTCAACTAACATTCATTCCATTGTTATTTAGCCAGCTAGCAACTAACATAAAAAAATCAAAGACTTATAGAGAATCATATCAAAAGTAAGACATGAGACTCTCGATGTGATTTGGGTAAACCTTTATGGTGTCCATATAGTCTTTACTAAATCCATAGCAGCTTCTAAGTTCATCACCCACAATTCCTTCAAACGAGACTTCTCTAATACTGTTTCTCCTCGGATCGAAATATAGAATATAAAACGATTCAGACAACACCCATGGTGCAAAAACAAGCTCACCAGCATTACTAACACCACAAAAGTTTTGCTTTTTGCGTCGTATTAGGTCCATTTCAGAAAGAGGCAAAACAAAGCGATTATGCGTCCATTCGTGTCTATCTCCATTCGTCAAAGTCCATATATCAATAGAAGGGAAGTTAAAAGTCTCAACTAAGGCTAACCTTCCCTCATAAGTTACCATACGATAATTCACACTAGAACGACCCTTAGGAAATTTTATCTGGTTGAACTTTTCAGTTCTAACATCTAAGCACATTATATTGTGTTCTAATAAACCATCCCCAACATCAACTGTTGCTCCATAGTACATGAGTCCATTAATACATTCCCCAAAACGTATAATAGATCGATGCCTAGGGACACCGTTGGTTATTAGTCTACATGATGTTTTTCCTTGAGCTCCCAATGTAAGAATGCAAATCTTCGAGTCTCTAAGAACGCGTAGTACTATGTATTTTCCATCAATCTGATCATATCCCAAAATCCCTCCTAGGTAGTTGCTATTATTGTCTTTGGTCCCTTCAGGTTCAGGTAAAGTGAGGAACCGATTGACGGTAGGGTTCCAAATCACGAGCTGTTTAGTACCTTGCAATAAAATCAAGCCGCGCAAGTAATCAAAACGACGGTAGCAACCATAATTCGGTTTTGTATGTTGGTAACTTCCCACGCAAGTAAAAGGACTATTCTTGTGTAGCCGAGACGAGAAAACGAACAGAATGTTGCCTATATAGAAGGCTAGCAGTACAGAAGGCCGCGATGCCAAGGACCGAGTTGGAAAGGAGTTGATGAAATCTTGACTGGTGGTGATGGTCGACCAAAGCTTAGAGACGGAGCGAAATCTCCCAACCGATTTTCCAGGAAGTCTTGAGAGTATCTCAGTGGTTAAGTCCACAGGAATATGGTCTGATTGAGATGAATCATTATCATGTAAGGACCTTGCCGATGAAGATTGTGTTCTTCTCTGGATTTTTCCCGTCTTCTCTTCCATGGCCGACCGCTCCACTATTTCACTTTCTCTAAACCCTAATTTGTTATTAAACCTATTCCAATTTCTTTATCCCCGTTACTTTTTTTCTTTGTCCCTAATAAGTGAATTATATCTTCTTCTTTTTTTGGGCTAAATTTAGTGAATTATATCTATAAAATCGAAATTAGAGATCTCTTATTTATTCTCAAACCCATTATCGGTTCGGTCTCTTAAATCATTGTAATTGAAAACGATATAAGGAAAGTTAATATAGGAAAATTTTAAATATTGATTAGGGAGTGATGTATTCATAAATTAACGAGAAAGCCATTGGTATGGCTTCATCAATCATGATAATACATTATAGTACATCAAGGATTTTCGTCTTAATCTTCTGCTTCTTGCCTTTTTGTCTTCATATTTAGCTTCCATTCATGATTAGATGCTTATAAAAAATATCCTTTTATGACTTTAAGTTTGTTTGACAAAGACTCTTGAAGTGTCAGATGGGCCGGGCCACGTCCATTAGGCCCACTCCGCAACGGCCCGCACCCATTAGGGCCGCTCCGCAATGGTCCGCTTATGTTCTTGGACCGCAACGGTCCGGCCCACTAAGATCGCGCGCGAAATATATGTGTTCAACCCGCCCCACAAAACCCATCGAGTTAACGGGCCGGCCCGCGAGCTTACCGATACTTTTGTATTTCCATTTCTAATACAGATATTTTTAACTAAAGTTTATTTTATTTTTATTGTTTTTAACTTATTAATTAGAAAAACAAATGTTCGATAGCTCAATTAGAAATGTATGTATAGTAACTATTAAAAATTGATCCGGATCTTGAGGATGTATGGATCTCTGCCCGAAAACCTCTAGTTAACAATAATTGAAAAAGAAAAGCACTTCAAGCCAATAGCATCGTTTCGAACCTTGTAATATTGTGGTGACAAGCAACACATGTTATGTCCGTTTAGAAACAGACAAAAGTAGAAGAAGAAGAAAGAGCCGTGGAGGATTCTTCATTCTTCTTCATCCTCTTCTTCACCGATTAATTAGAAACCAAAAAAAGGAAAACGTCTATACACAAAAATAAAAACAAAATGGGAGATAGAGAGGAAGTGAAACTATTGGGAGTATGGTACAGTCCATACGCCATAAGACCAAAGATAGCTCTTCGTCTCAAATCAGTCGATTATGATTACGTTGAAGAAGATTTGTTTGGATCAAAGAGTGAGCTTCTTCTCAAATCGAACCCGGTTCACAAGAAAGTCCCTGTTCTCCTCCACAACAACAAACCCATTGTTGAGTCTCTTAACATTGTTGAATACATCGATGAGACATGGAATTCATCTGGACCGTCCATTCTTCCTTCTCATCCTCATGATCGGGCTCTTGCTCGCTTTTGGTCTGACTTCGTTGATAACAAGGTCCGGTTTCTTTTTTTCTTCTTTATCCAACAAATTCAATTTATTATTCTTTCTTGGAATTTTCTTCTGGTGGAAATTTTTTAATTTTTTTATTATTAGTGTTACACTCCAATGAATCTATATCTTTCGTGCATGGCTTGATCGATCTTGGGGATACTTAAATCGTCCTATGTTACTGATTTTTAATTATATGACAAAAATATTGGAACCCAAACCCGTTTTCTTGTCGGTATAGGATTTTGGATTGTTGATTTCATCATCAAAGATACTAAATCTGATTCGGTAGGAGGACCATTGAGCATAGTTTTCTACCAAAATAATAGAGTTATTTAATATAAGGAGAGGTATAAAAAATTAAAAAGTGATGGTTTATTACGTAATACGTGGATTTAAACTCGGATGGTGACACATCAACTTTAGTCTTTAGGTCAAACGAATCCGGTAACTACTTTTATGTCTTGGTTTACATCAAGTAATTACTTCCTATACTAACATATGTTTATTCTGGTATACATGCATGTTAGTTTATTCTTAATTAAATTTATGCATAAGCATGTTCTAACTCTTATCCATAAATTTAATTAAGAATCATCAGGCTTAATCTGCCTATGAGGCTGACACTAAGACCACAATTGTTCAGTTGCGTTTTCGTTTGCGTTTCTATGCTATAGTGTAGAGGATATTCTAATATAGGGACGCAAAACAAACGTAAATAAGCAATTGTAGTTTATATGTTATTCCTAAACTCCTGTTCTAAGAATGCAGTGGTTTCCGGCTTTGAGAGTGGCTGCGATCACCAAATCAGAAGACGCAAAAGCGAAAGCCATGGAAGAAGTGGAAGAAGGATTGTTGCAACTAGAGGATGCGTTTGTTTCTATAAGCAAAGGGAAACCCTTTTTTGGCGGTGAAGCTATCGGGTTTATGGACATTTGCTTTGGAAGCTTGGTGGTTCTCTTGAAGGCTAGAGAGAAGTTTAAAGCAGAAAAGCTTTTAGACGAATCAAATACTCCTTCTCTTTGTAAATGGGCCGACCGGTTCTTATCCGATGAAACAGTGAAGAATGTGGTGCCGGAGATCGATAAAGTAGTTGAGTTTCTGCAAGAACTTGAGGTTAGAGCTCAATCTGCAGCTTCAAGATCTTGAGATTATCTTAGAAATGTATTGCAATGCATGTTTACATGTAAAATTAAATGAAATAAGCTGAAGTTTAAAGTGTTGTGTTCAGTGTATGCTAGGATTTATATAATGATACACAATCTATGGACTATTTTCAGTTTATTTTTATCGAAAAATGTAAGGGTCAGCCCAAGATTACCATGGGGTCCTAGGAAAAATCAATTTTTGCACTTTAATATAAAAAATATTAATTTTGGACACTTCAATTAATTAATTTAGATACTAAAATTACTATTCAAATTCTCACTACGTCATGTAAAAAGAGCCAAATTTGGGATCATTAACTTTTTTTTTAAAATTGAGACAATTTTGGATATTTTTCAATAACCATTTCAAATATTGCTTTATATTTTTGTAATTTTATTTTAATATTGAGTTTTGTGTTTCGATTTCACTCTTATTTTCGAAAAAGACGAAGAAGACGAAGAATTTGTAACTCAAGAACGTAACGGCTCAACAGGTGCAGCAAAGTGCCTTCGGAGATGTCCCTCCCCCCTTCACTCAGAGATGGAAGCTTTAATTTGGGGTATGAAGAATATCCTTTCAAGATGGATCGATTGTCAGACGTTTGAAACAGATTGTGAGAGTTAGTATTGATGATACAGTCACCTGATGAATGACCCGCTTTCTCCAATCTGCTAGATGAGTTTGTTTTACTCTGCGCCTATTTCCCTCTCTTCTCGCTTTCTCTTATTTCTCATTAATGTAATGTTAACGCGGACTGCTTAACCCGCTCTTATACACTTTTATTCTCTGAATTTTTTTTTATAGACTCTTTTCCTCTTAATTGGACAATCAATCTAAGAGTTATTTATTAATTACTGTGTGGTTGAAAAAAAAAAAAAAAAAGCACAAAGAGAGATTACAAATCAATATTCAAACAATATCAAACCCATTGATCTGAGCACCCAAATTTATAAATCAAACAACAATCTAAAATAAACAAAACGAAAAAATAAAAGGTAATATAGGCAAATTATTATGGAGTGATTTAGAAAAAAGATTAATTACGGAGTGTGTGTTCATTAATTAACGAGAAAGCCATTGGTATGGCTTCATCATTGATGACAGTACACTACATTACTGATGGTCCAAATAGTTAAGTCTCTTACTTTGCATGCTTCTTCTTTCTTATACTTGCAAATTATAGAAACTTTACAGAGTGAGAATCAAACGATATGACACGCTTCTTCGTCTCTTACGTACAATCCTTAAGTAGAATCGTTTATATTCGCTTCTCCTATCCATATCGTCAACGAACCTTCATTCCATTGTTATTTAGTCAGCTAGCAACTAACATAAACAAAATCAAAGACATATAGAGAATCATATCAAAAGTAAGTGTAATTGAAAGGGAAAATATTGATAAGCATTGAGTGATGAAGGCGCTACTTCACAAAGACATGAGACTCTCGATGTGATTTGGGTAAACCATTATGCTATACATACAGTCTTTACCAAATCCATAGCGGCTTTTAAATTCATCACCCACAATTCCTTCAAACGAGACTTCTCTAATACTTTTTTTCCTCGGATCAAAATATAGAATATAAAACGATTCCGACAACTTCCATGGTGCAAAAACAAGCTCACCAGCATTACTAGCTAACACCATAAAAGCATAGTTTTTCGCTCCGTATTGGGTCCATTTCAGAAAGAGGCAAAACAAAGCGTTTAGGCGTCCATTCGTGTCTATCTCCATTCGTCAAAGTCTATATATCAATAGAAGGGAATTTAAGAGTCTTAACTATGGCTAACCTTCCCTCATAAGGTACCATATGACAATTAGAATAACCCTCTGGAAATTTTATCTGGTTGAACTTTTCAGATCTAACATCTAAGCTCATTATACTGAGTTCTAAACGACCACCAACATGAACAGCTGCTCCATAGTACAGGACTCCATTAATGCATCCCCCACAACGTATAGCAGGTCGATGACTAGGGACACCGTTGGCTATTATTCGATGCCTAGGGACACCGTTGGTTATTATTCTCCATGATCCTTGTCCTTGAGCTCCCAATGTAAGAATACAAATTTTCGATTCTCTAATAACGCGTAGTACTATGTATGTTCCATTAATCTGATCATATCCCAAAATCCCTCCTAGGTAGTTGCAATTATTGTCTTTGGTCCCTTCAGGTTCAGGTAAAGTGAAGAAGCGTTTCACGGTAGGGTTCCAAATCTCGAGATGTTTAGAAAACCTTGCAATAAAATCAGGCCGCACACGTAATCAAAACCATGGTGGTAACCATATTTGAGCTTCGTAAATTGATAACTTGCCAGACAAGAGAAACGACTATTTTTGTGTAGCGGAGATGAGAAAACGAAGAGCATGTCCCTTTTCGGACGGTTATCAGTACAGAAGGCCGAGATGTCAAGGACCGAGTCGCGAAGGAGTTGATGAAATCTTGACTGGTGGTGATGGCCGACCAGAGCTTAGAGACGGAGCGAAATCTCCCAACCGATTTAGCAGGAAGTCTTGAGAGTATCTCAATGGTTAAATCCAGAGGAATATGTTCTGATTGAGATTTATCATTATCATGTAAGGACATTGCCGATGAAGATTGTGTTCTTCTCTGGATCTTTCCCGTCATCTCTTCCATGGCCGACGGCTCCACTATTTCACTTTTTTTTTTAACCCTAATTAGTTATTAAACCCATTCCAATTTCTTTATCCCCGTTACTTTTTTTCTTTTTTTTTTTTCTTTTCTCCCTAATTATGAATCATATCTTCTTCTTTTTATTTTTTTATTTTTTTTGGGCAAACTTTAGTGAATTATATATATCAATAAAATCGAAATTAGAAGATCTTTAACTTAATTTTCAAACCTCGGTCTCTTAAAATCATTGTAATCGAAAACGAAAAAAGGAAAGTTATATGGGAAATTTTAAATATTGATTAGGGAGTGATGTATTCATAAATTAACGAGAAAGCCATTGGTATGGCTTCATCAATCATGACAATACATTACATCACGGGTTGTTGTCATATTTAGCTTCCATTCCTGATTAGATTAACTCTTAATCTTCTGCTTCTTGGCTTTTTGCCTTCATATTTAGCTTAACTCTTAATCTTCTGCTTCTTGGCTTTTTGTCTTCATATTTAGCTTCCATTTCTGATTTAGCTTAAGACTTTAAATTTCTTTGACAAAGACACTTGAGGTGTCAGATAGGCCGGCCCACGCCCATTTGGCCCGCTCCGCAACGGTCCGCTTATGTTCTTGGACTGCAACGGGCCGGCTCGCTAAGACTCCATACCCGCCCCACAAAATCCATTGAATTAACGCGCCGGCCCGCGGGCTTACAGATACTTTTGTATTTCAATTTCCAATACACATTGTTTAACTAAAATTTTTATTATATTTTTACTGTTGTAACTTATTAATTAGAAAAAATGTACAATTTAGAAATGTATAGTAACTATTAAAAATATATTAATTAACTATATTTATTTATATCTTCTATAATAGTAACAAGAATTAAATAGTTAATATTAATATATACTCCATGATAATAACAAAATATATATTTGATAAAAAATTTCCCTTTTAATAGTATTTATTTCATGCATAATTTTATTTATAACAAAATATCTATTTGATAAATTAATTTATGTTTATAGAAAATAGTCAAAACTCACAAGGAAACTAAACGATCGTGCCCTAATCCCCTAACTTAACAATTTGCGTCTATATATCGAGAGAGAGAAAAGAGTGGGCAAGCTTAGAAATTTTGAAACTAGTGAGAATAATGACGACGATGTCAGATCTTTCTGTGGATTTGGTAGGGGAGATACTCTCTAGGGTTCCGCTAACATCTCTGAGCGCAGTGCGATGTACTTGCAAATCGTGGAACGCTTTATCTAAGCATCAGGTTTTTGGTAAAGCAGAGCAGTATTTGGGGTTCATGGTGATGGATTCTAGGGTTTGTTCCTTGAGATTCGATCTCCAAGGAATCCGCAACGACTGTGAAGACTTCGTTGATCCATCTATTATAGGACTGCAAAAATCCTGTTTGAAAATAAGGAATAAAGCGTTTAAGAAAAATTACGGTAACGGACTTCACCGGAAAATTGGCCGAAGCCACATTGTCGAAATTGTAGTTCCAACATCAATAAAGCAAATAAGAGAACTTAACCAAGTCGAAATAGATAACGTCTATCACTGCGACGGCTTATTGCTATGCGTTACCAAGGACCGCTGGAGACTCGTGGTATGGAACCCGTATTTGGGGCAAATCAGATGGATTCGAGCCATAAAACAATTCAGCTCAGGTGACATGTTTACTTTGGGATACGACCACAGTAACAGTAGCCACAAAATCATGAGGTGTTATTATGTTAATGCATGTCCCTACTTAGAAATCTATGATTTTAAGTCTAATTCATGGAGGGTTGTTGAATTCAATCCCCCATGGATTTTATATAGCCGGGTCGTGCCTTTGAAGGGAAATACTTACTTTTTTGCTCAAGATTTACTAAAGACAGAGAATGATGTGAATGCTAAGATTGAAAATTATTTACTCTGTTTTGATTTTACAGCAGAGAGATTTGGACCGCATATTTCTCTGCCATTTCACTCTTATGATGACGAGGCTGGGGCTGTGACTCTATCTTGTGTCAGACAAGAGCAGCTTGCTTTGTTATATCATAACCGTGAGACAGTTGAGTCATTAGAGATTTGGATTACGAATCAGATTGATCCCAATGCGGTATCGTGGAGCATGTTTTTCAAAGTGGATATCAAACCGCTTATTGGTTTTCCAAAAGTCTTTGAACCTGCGAGCTTCTTCATTGACAAAGAGAAGAAAGTCGCTGTGGTTTCCGAAGACGAATATTTATATCGTCCCAATGAGACCTGTCGCTACCAAACACTTTACATCATTGGAGAAGATGGATACTTCAAATCTTTCAAAATTAGATGCTCTGACTCACCTGAATTGTCTTCTTATGCTCCAAGTTTAGTGCACATACAAACCAACCAACAAGGCAAAAGGAAAAGTAAAAGGAAGAATAAAAGAAGAAAGATACAGATTACTTCTTAGTTCCATTTGCAATACTTTATGTGTTACGTACTTTTTGCATCATCTCCTGTTTTCATTCATTGGCTTTCATGTCCTTTTGAACAATTATTAATTTGTTTTTGATATTTATCATAACAAAGAATTCAGATTTTGTATGTTATAGCCTTTATTTTTCAATTGTTCCTGACACCTTTTTCAATATCAAACTAGTTATATATCACAATGCAGATTCCAATCCTCGCGATGTTCATTGTGATTCTGTATTGAAATCGGTCTCCTTTTAATTGCATGAGTAAATAATTCCTTTTGTCAATTTTCATGTTACTTGTTCAATGTTTAGTTTGTTGATGTGGCATTCTCTATTTATTTTTGTGGAAGCATCATAGTTTTAGATTAACGTAGGAGTTCATGTGGAAGTAGAGAGATGTGTTGAGAGAATCATTAATTTAGTGTGTTTGTTTATAAAAGAAGCTTCATGATAAGATAGCTCTTGTTGTTTTTCTTCACTTACATGGTTCAAAGTCTTCCTTTTCATTGATGTGTTGATGAATCACAAAGATACCCATGAATTTGGCATTTGTATTTTCGATTTTGTTTGCTTTTAACCAAGGCATTGAATGTAAACAGAGAGACTTCAGGTCTAAAGAAAGGCTTTTGAATATTTTTTAGTCAAAACAGATAAAAACCCTTTGCAATTTGGGTCGTTTAATTGCTATATGATGCATCAAATCTTGTAAACAGAAGTGATTCCTAGAAACTGGAAGCATTTTTGCATGACAATGGCCGTTGATTCACAAAGTAGGAGACGGCTTGTTTCCTCTGCTGAACCATTGACATGTAAATGTAAATGTTATTAATGTTTTGAGTGAAAGATTGATTCAAACAATGGTTGTTGATTGTGCAGTCTAATGTCAAAATATTAGGCTAAATATATAAGTAGGAATTTGGGCATATACTCACTTGACAATTGGCTTAGAATTCGGTATAGTGTTCAGATAAATCATAGAGGTAACCGTCTGCAAATCGTTCACATGGATTGCTCAATTGTTCATCTTTTTACCAAGAAAAAGTAAGTGGAAATGTGAAATATAAAATAACTATCTTTTTCAACTCATCTATGTCTTTGCCAGACTTCTTGATGATTATATTTGCAAAAAAACATAAAAACTTCGAGGATCAAAGGAGATTGTTGGTCAATAATTGAGTTTCTAACTATATTAAGGTTTTATGTATTAAGTCATGATTCATATTAAGGTAGTTATTTGTCAAGAGGCACAAGTAGGAAGAGACACAACTCATTGTGTTGTAGTGTCTGTTTGTTTTATATTTAAACTCATTTTCTCGTCATGTAAATAGCAACAAGTTTCAGTTTTCATAATTATGATCCTCTCTCTTTCGTCAAGTCTCTCTGTCTTTTAATTATCAAAGTTCTTCAATAAACCAACAGAGATGACATGTTAGCTCTTCTTCTTCTCTTACATTCAATTCTTAATTAGAATCGTTTATATTCTTTTCTCCATATCGTCAACTAACATTCATGCCATTGTTCTATGAGATTTAGTCGCTGGCATCAATTCATATATATGCAATAGTATGTAGAGGCACACAGATAAAGGATTGATCAGCTAAAGATCGATCATAAGAAAAATAAAAGACATAAAGAGCATCATATAAAACAAATGTAATCGAAATGGAAAAAGAAAAACAAAGAAAACATTGATAAGCATTGACCGATGAAGGCACTTCACAAAAACATTAGATTCTCGATGTGATTTGACACGCTTCTTCTTCTCTTATCCATATCGTCAACTAACATTCATTCCATTGTTATTTATTCAGCTAGCAACTAACACAAAAAAATCAAAGACATATAGAGAATCATATCAAAAGAAAGTGTAATTGAAAGGGAAAATATTGATAAGCATTGAATGATGAAGGCGCTACTTCAAAAAGACATGAGACTCTCGATGTGATTTGGGTAAACCTTTATGGTGTCCATATAGTCTTTACTAAATCCATAGCAGCTTCTAAGTTCATCACCCACAATTCCTTCAAACGAGACTTCTCTAATACTGTTTCTCCTCGGATCGAAATATAGAATATAAAACGATTCAGACAACACCCACGGTGCAAAAACAAGCTCACCAGCATTACTAACACCACAAAAGTTTTGCTTTTTGCGTCGTATTAGTTCCATTTCAGAAAGAGGCAAAACAAAGCGATTATGCGTCCATTCGTGTCTATCTCCATTCGTCAAAGTCCATATATCAATAGAAGGGAAGTTAAAAGTCTCAACTAAGGCTAACCTTCCCTCATAAGTTACCATATGATAATTCCAACTAGAACGACCCTCGGGAAATTTTATCTGGTTGAACTTTTCAGTTCTAACATCTAAGCACATTATATTGTGTTCTAATAAACCATCCCCAACATCAACTGTTGCTCCATAGTACATGACTCCATTAATACATTCCCCAAAACGTATAATAGATCGATGCCTAGGGACACCGTTGGTTATTAGTCTACATGATGTTTTTCCTTGAGCTCCCAATGTAAGAATGCAAATCTTCGAGTCTCTAAGAACGCGTAGTACTATGTATTTTCCATCAATATGATCATATCCCAAAATCCCTCCTAGGTAGTTGCTATTATTGTCTTTGGTCCCTTCAGGTTCAGGTAAAGTGAGGAACCGATTGACGGTAGGGTTCCAAATCACGAGCTGTTTAGTACCTTGCAATAAAATCAAGCCGCGCAAGTAATCAAAACGACGGTAGCAACCATAATTCGGTTTTGTATGTTGGTAACTTCCCACGCAAGTAAAAGGACTAATCTTGTTTAGCCGAGACGAGAAAACGAACAGAATGTTGCCTATATAGAAGGCTAGCAGTACAGAAGGCCGCCATGCCAAGGACCAAGTTGGAAAGGAGTTGATGAAATCTTGACTGGTGGTGATGGTCGACCAAAGCTTAGAGACGGAGCGAAATCTCCCAACCGATTTAGCAGGAAGTCTTGAGAGTATCTGAATGGTTAAATCCAGAGGAATATGGTCTGATTGAGATGTATCATTATCATGTAAGGACCTTGCCGATGAAGATTGTGTTCTTCTCTGGATTTTTCCCGTCTTCTCTTCCATGGCCGACCGCCCCACTATTTCACTTTCTCTAAACCCTAATTTGTTATTAAACCTATTCCAATTTCTTTATCCCCGTTACTTTTTTTCTTTGTCCCTAATAAGTGAATTATATCTTCTTTTCTTTGTTCCTTTATCGGGTACCAGTATTTTAATTAAGAGTGGAAAAGGGTCTATTTCAGATAATTTCTTCTTAATTATATCTATAAAATCGAAATTAGAAGATCTCTTATTTATTCTCAAACCCATTATCGGTTCGGTCTCTTAAATCATTGTAGTTGAAAACGATATAAGGAAAGTTAATATAGGAAAATTTTAAATATTGATTAGGGAGTGATGTATTCATAAATTAACGAGAAAGCCATTGGTATGGCTTTATCAATCATGATAATACATTACATCAAGGATTTTCGTCTTAATCTTCTGCTTCTTGCCTTTTTTTTTTTTTTGTCATCCGAAATTAATTATAGCTCAAAAGAGCCATTCCTGAGGAATGTTGTTTACATATGTGATATGAAGCGGTTCTGTACGAATTTTTCGTGCCAGATTATCCGCTTTTACATTAGCATTTCGAGAAATTAAAGATAAAGAAAAGGATGAGAATTCTTCCTTGTCACTCTGGAATTCTTCCAAGTACACTGAAAACGCCGGCCATTCGGTTGGAGAAGACACCATCTTCACCAGATCAGAACAGTCTGTAAGAAACGCCACTTCTTGATTATCTGCACCAATCATACACTTCATCGCCCAGAGAAGAGCCTCGAATTCTGTATGTAATGGAGATAGACTTCTACGGAGGTTGGCAGCTCCCATGGTTGGCGGCTCTCCGGTTGATGATGTACAGAACCATCCTATACCGGAGAATTTATCACTTTCTTTCCACGATCCATCCACAAAGCAACGACATCCACAATAATTCGAATCAAGTAAAGCATCCCCCACTCGAGAACGATTTACCAAATCCACAATACCATTAGTTTCATGATGAAGCTCGATTTGGGCTGACTGCCACAATTGTGCTTCTTTTTCCGCTAACCGAAATACCTCTAACGGATCTTTGTCAATATTTTCAAAGATTTTTTCATTTCTTGCTTTCCAAATATACCAGATAATCCATGGAAAGGCTGAAGAATCAAATTCCGAAGGTATTCTCCAAAATAAGTGGTCCAAATTCGCAAAAATAGACTCCGTTGGAAAAATTTCCATTGGCGTAGGAATCTGGGAAAGTGCCCAAACCTGTCATGCCGGGTGGCACTGAAAGAGTGTATGATTGATTGTTTCCACTGGTTCGCCACATCTGGTACAGCCTGTGTCACAATCAATTCCTCTTCTCCGCAAATTTTCCGTAACTGGTACACAACCCGTTAAGATTTTCCATAAGAAATGACGTATCTTAGGCGGACATTGCACTTGCCAAGAATGTGCTTTTAACGGTTTGATATCTGGGCCAATCAAGGATAAATTGGTCTCCAACCTTTCCAACCTTGTGGTATGATATCCCGATTTGACTGTATATTTTCCGGATTTTGTAAAATGCCAACCTAGTGTATCTTCCTTAGTTGGCGCAACCTAGTGCTTCTTGCCTTTTTGTCGTCATATTTAAGGTTCCATTCATGATTAGATGCTTATAAAAAATGTCCTTTTAAGATTTTAAAGGGGTGTTATTGGTTTGTGATTTAAATAGAGTTTAGTGACTTTAAATGTTATGTAGAATCTGTTGTTAATCCAATTAAATTTTTTTAAAAGTTTGTTAAAGTTTGGTGTTATTACTTTAATATTTGTAAAGTGTAATCTAAAATCTTCATAAATCTGGAGTTATTGGATTCATACTTTTATAAAGTCATTAAAAATTTTGTGTTTTTTTTTTGTCATCGAAAATTAATATAAATTTCAAAAGAGCCATTTCTGAGGAATGTTGTTTGCATATGTGATATGAAACGGTTCTGTACGAATTTTTCGTGCCACATTGTCCACTTTTACATTAGCACTACGAAAAATTAAAGATAAAGAGAAGGATGAGAATTATTCTTTGTCGCTCTGCAATTCCTCCAAATACACTGAAAACGCCAGTCATTCGATTGGAGAAGACACCATCTTCACCATATCAGAACAGTCTATAAAGAACGCTACCTCTTGATTATCTACACCAATCATACACTTCATCGCCTAGGGAAGGGCCTCTACTTCTGTATGTAGTGGAGATAGACTTCTACGGAGGTTGGCAGCTCCCATGGTTGGCGGCTCTCCATTTGATGATGTACAGAACTACCCTGTACCGGAGAACTTATCACTTCCTTTCCATGATCCATCCACAAAGCAACGGTATCCAGAATAATTTGAATCAAGTGAAGCATCCCTCACTCGAGATCGAGTTACCAAATCCACTGAACCATGATTTTCATTAAGAAGCTCGATTTGAGCTAACTGCCACAATTGAGCCTCTTTTTCCGCTAGCCGTAAAACTTCTAGCGGGTCTTTGTCTATATTTTCAAAGATTTTTTCATTCCTTGCTTTCCAAATATACCAGATAATCCATTGGGAAAAGTTGATGACTCGAATTCTGAAGGTATTCTCCAAAATAAGTGATCCAAATTCGCAAAAATAGATTATGTGGAAAAAATCCCCATAGCCATAGGGATCCGTGAGAGCGCTCAAATCTGTCATGCCGGGTGGCACTGAAAGAGTGTATGATTGATCGTTTCCTCTGATGCGCCACATCTGGCACATCCTGTGTCATAATCAATTCATCTTTTCCTCAATTTCTCATGTGTCACAATCAATTAAAAGTTTTGTGTTATTCAATTAAAACAAAAGAATCTATTATTGTTAATGAATTAAATTATTATATTATTGGTTTATGACTTTCTACACCTTTCTTCACAAAATAAAATCATAAAAAGTATCATCAAAATAAAGAGATTGTTCGGGAAACTTTACAAGATTATGAAATACTAATCAACAAGATTATAGAAAACTCTCCAAAACTCTCTAGCAATAGTTTAGAATCTTTCATTTGTTTACTTTCAATGATTTTATTAAAGTCATCAAAATTTCTTGTAAATTAGGAACCAATAACATTTGTTTGACAAAGACTCTTGAGATGTCAGCTGGGCCAGTCCACGCTTATTAGGCCCGCTCCGCAATGGCTCTTATGTTCTTGGACCGCAAAGGCCGGCCCGTTAAGAATGTAGGCTAAATATATGTTTATACCCGTCCTACAAAGTCCATCGAGTTAACAGACTTGCCCGCGGACTTACGAATAATTTTGTATTTCCAATGCATAATTTTTAACGAAAGTTAATTTTTTTTAATTATTTTAACTTATCAATTAGAGAAAAGAAAGAAAAAAAAAGTGTATATCTCAATTAGAAATGTATGTAAATTATTAAAAGCTGATCCGTATCTTGAGGATGTATGGATCTCTGCCCGAAAACGTCTAGTTAACAATAATTGAAAAAGAAAAGCACTTCAAGCCAATAGCATCGTTTCGACCCTTGTAATATTGTGGTGACAAGCAACACATGTTATGTCCGTTTAGAAACAGACAAAGTAGAAGAAGAAGAAAGAGCCGTGGAGGATTCTTCATTCTTCTTCATCCTCTTCTTTACTGATTAATTAGAAAAAAAAAAAGAAAGAAAAGGAAACGTCTATACACGAAAAAAATGGGAGAGAGAGAGGAAGTGAAACTATTGGGAGTATGGTACAGTCCATATGCCATAAGACCAAAGATAGCTCTTCGTCTCAAATCAGTCGATTATGATTACGTTGAAGAAGATTTGTTTGGATCAAAGAGTGAGCTTCTTCTCAAATCGAACCCGGTTCACAAGAAAGTGCCTGTTCTCCTCCAAAACAACAAACCTATTGTTGAGTCTCTTAACATTGTTGAATACATCGATGAGACGTGGAACTCATCTGGACCGTCCATTCTTCCTTCTCATCCTCATGACCGTGCTCTTGCTCGCTTTTGGTCTGACTTCGTTGATAACAAGGTCCGGTTTCTTATTTTTTTCTTTATCCAACAAAATCAATTTCTTGGAATTTTCTTATTCTCTATATCTTTCATGCATGGCTTGATCGATCTTGGGTATAAATATAATTAAATCGTCCTATGTTAGTGATTTTTAATTATATGACAAAAGTATTGGAACCCAAACCCGTTTTCTTGTGGGTGTAGGATTGTGGATTGTTGATTTCATCATCAAAGATACTATTGGTTTATTAATTTGTAAATCCATATAGAATTTGAAAATTTCTATTAATTATGAAATCAAAATATATGGATTTTGAAATAACATGTGTTTACCCATGGATTTGAATTCTTCTATTTTTCTCTTTCAATTCCATTCAAATCCATTTAAAACATAATTTGGATTCTCAAATCCAAAAACAAATGACTAAACGAATAACATATGATTTTAACTAGTATTTATAAATCATAGAACTAATAACACATGAATTTAATTAGGATTTTAAAATCAATGATTGAATAACAAATGATTTTTGTTTGGATTTCTAATTCCTTATAAATCCATGAACCAATAACCCCCTCTATATATGGATGTTAGATTTGGACTTAAATATCTCTTAACGCCTTAAATCTGATTTGTTAAAGATTATAACCGTAGGAGGACCATTGAGCATAGGTTTCTACCAAAATAATAGAACTCTTATATTTTAATATAAGGAGATGTATAAAAATTAAAAAAAGTGATGGTTTACACTCGGATGGTGACATATCAACTTAGGTCAAACGAATCCAGTAACTACTTTTATGTCTTGGCTTACATCAAGTAATTACTTCCTATACTAACATAAGTTTATTCTGGTATATATACATGCATGTTAGTTTATTCTTAATTAAATAGCATAAGCATGTTCTAACTCTTATCCATAAATTTAATTAAGAATCATCATGCTTAATCTGCCTATGAGGCTGACACTAAGACCACAATTGTTTATTTCCGTCTTCGTTTGCGTTTCTATGCTATAGTGAAGAGGATATTACAATATAGGGACGCGCGCAAAGCAAACGTAAATAAGCAATTGTAGCTTATATGTCATTCCTAAACTCCTGTTTTAAGAATGCAGTGGTTTCCGGCTTTGAGAGTGGCTGCGATCACCAAATCAGAAGACACAAAAGCGAAAGCCATGGAAGAAGTGGAAGAAGGATTGTTGCAACTCGAGGATGCATTTGTTTCTATAAGCAAAGGAAAACCCTTTTTTGGCGGTGAAGCAATCGGGTTTATGGACATTTGCTTTGGAAGCTTGGTGGTTCTCTTGAAGGCTAGAGAGAAGTTTAAAGCAGAAAAGCTTTTAGACGAATCAAAAACTCCTTCTCTTTGTAAATGGGCCGACCGGTTCTTGTCCGATGAAACAGTGAAGAATGTGGTGCCGGAGATCGATAAAGTAGCTGAGTTTCTACAAGAGCTTGAGGTTAGAGCTCAATCCGCAGCTTCAAGATCTTAAGATTATCTTAGAATGTATTGCAATGCGTACATGTAAAATAAAATAAGCTGAAGTTTGCTAGGATTTATATAATGATGCAATCCATGTGGACTATTTTCAGTTTATGTTTATCGAAATTGTACGGGTCCTAGGAAAAATCTATTTTTGCCCTTTAATATAAAAATAGTTAGTTTTGGACACTTCAACTAATTAATTTAGATACCTAAAATTACTATTCAAATTCTCACTAATTCACATTACCAAAAAACAAATCTCACTAATTCATGTAAAATGTCAAATTTGGGATCATAAGATTTTTTTTTTAATTGAGATAATTTTGTAATTTTTTTAATAATCTTTTCAAATATTGCTTTATATTTTTATAATTTTGTTTAAATATGAAGTTTTCTATTGGACCTTCGAACCGTCGCACCTCTCTTAACTAATATAAGCCGGCCTGGATAATGCTTTCATAACGAAAGTTAAGCGACATATCTTGACCACTAGCACTAATTTTTCTGTTTTACATTTTTAATTAGTCTACTAGTACTAAATTGTCCTCCATGGACCCTCTTCATTGCATCTGCTCCTGATAAGACAAAAGAATTAAATTTTGGAAGGACAATGATAAGTTTTCCGGACTAGGGTGGTTTTGCACACCATCACATGGTGAGCCGACAACAATGGGAGCTGCTAACCTCCGTAGAAGCCTATCTCCGCTACATACAGAATTCGAGGCCCTCCTTTGGGCGATGAAGTGTATGATTGGTGCAGATAATCAAGAGGTAGCTTTCTTTACAGACTGTTCTGACTTGGTGAAGATGGTGTCTTTCCCAACCGAATGGCCGGCCTTCTCAGTGTATTTGGAGGAATTTCAGAGCGACAAGGAAGAGTTCTCCAATTTCTCTCTTTCTCTAATTTCTCGATGTGCTAATACTAAAGCGGACAATCTGGCACGAAAAGTTCGTACGGAACCGCTACATATCACTTTTGTAAACAACATTCCTCAGGAATGGCTCTTCTGAGCTCTATTTAATTTCGGATGACAAAAAAAAAAAAAAAAAAAAAAAAAAAAAAAAAAAAAAAGACAAAAGAATTAAATATCATTGAACCAATCAAAAATTTTCTGGTCAGAGATCTAGTAGCGCAAATATATTTATTAACAAAAAAGCTAACAATTATTAGAAGAAAATAAGAGTGAAATCGACAAAACACATAACTCAAAAAAGAAAGATATGAAAAATGAATAATTTAATATAAAAATAATAAATACCTTTTCTGAAAAAAGACAAGGTCCCAAAAGACCCAGCTCAAGTCCAGCTCTCTTAATTCATTACCTCTCCACATTCACACCATCTTCAACATCTCTTTCTCTAACAATGGAGATTTTTCAGAAGGCGAAAGCGGTTCGTTTGCGTAGCCACCACGACAAGTACCTAGTCGCCGAAGAAGACGAAGAATCTGTAACTCAAGAACGTAACGGCTCAGCAGGTGCAGCCAAATGGACCGTTGAGATAATCCCAGGCTCAACAAATCTCATCCGTCTCAAAAGCGCTTACGGAAAATACTTAACGGCGTCTAATAAACCGTTTCTTCTTGGAGCCACCGGAAAAAAAGTTCTACAGACTAATCCTAGTCGTCTTGACTCGTCTTTAGCTTGGGAACCAATTAGAGACTCTGCTTTGGTTAAGCTTAAGACTCGTTATGGTCACTTCCTTCGTGGTAACGGTGGTTTACCTCCTTGGAGAAACTCTGTTACTCATGATATTCCTCATAGATCGGCGACTCAAGAATGGGTTCTTTGGCATGTTGATGTCGTTGAGATCCTCCCTGCAAACTGCAATCACCACCAGCAGCAACAGCAGCTGCAGCTGCAGCTACCTCCGTCGCCGCTTCATCATTCGGATTCTCTTGATTTCACACCTGGATCTCCTTCCAGATCTAACCGTTTCTTTAGACAAGAGGTGATCTTCTTTTGATCTAAATTGATAGAAAATGGTGTCATGCTTTAGGTCCATCTGAAAATCCGCTCAGTCGGCTACTACAGGCATCGCGATTAGGCGGTTTTGGCATGGATTACATCTTGTTATCATGAATTTGTTTTTACAAAGTTGATGATTCGTTGACTTGATGTTTTTATGTGGCAGTCAACGGATTCAGTGGCGGTTGGATCGCCGCCGAAATCGGAAGGGAGAGTGATATACTTCCATGTGGCGGATGATGATGGCGATGTTGAAGATGATTCTGTTGAGGTAAGTTCGTTTACTTTCAAAGGCAATGGTGTTGAAGAGCTGACTATGAGATTGAAAGAAGAGAGCAATGTCGAAGATGTTATCGTTTGTACTCGTAGTCCGTTGAACGGGAAGCTTTTCCCATTGCGTCTTCAACTCCCACCTAACAATGCAGACATGACTGTCGTCTTAGTGCCAAAATCATCAAAAAGTGAGTTTCTTTTGGTCCAAATGTCAAGTCAAAATCGTTGCTTTGTCACTGACATTTGAAGTTGTTGTCTGTTTTTTTTTTATGTAACAGTAGCAGAAGAGTTCATCAAGTGAGATCTTTGTTTGAAGCTGAGCTGTGAAATGAAGGATTTGGCTGCAATTGTTTGTTGTTAATTGAGCTAAGAATGGATTTGGATTGACTTAGCGATACTGCTTGATTACCAAACTTATGATTTATACAAAATTGGTTGCAGCGGTTATTGATTCACGCTGCTGCCTATACCATTCTTTCCCTTTTGTCCAACTCTAATGCTCAATCTCTTTCAATTATTGCGACTAGTTTTTTTGCTACCAGTAGTCTAAACAAGAGCAGGATCCGTCTTTGAAGTGATGGAAACGAACACGATCCCTCACGATGATCTCAGTGTTGAAGACTTTTGATATCAGTTTAGTAACCTCGTGGCAATCGCTGCAGACACGTAGATTCTTGAATATACGGATTGGAGTCTGAGGTGGTAAGCTTATCAGACCAAAAGCAATGGCAAGTCTCTCACTGTGCAGCCTGAGGGAATACTCTTTGTTACCGTCATTTGTGGCATCCACTAAAGGTGCTTGAGAGCGATCAGGTAAATAACCAATTGATCTTAGCCTGTCGTCGATCACCTTCAACTGTTGGTATATCTGTTTCGTATGAGGGTGTGACGTGTCTCCTGCGAAAAACTCGTGGGAGATGCCATTTATCTCAATAGAACTGCATCCAGGCTCTTTTCTAATTCCATGGTCACTCATTAATTTTCTGACGATTCCAACATCGTTCCAACGGCTAGCTGATGCATAAACTCTAGACAACATTACATATGCGCCACTGCAGTTACCATTGGAGCTTTGGTTATCTTCCTTTGTTCCAAAAATATTTCTAGCAATTTCTTCACTTAGCTCCACACTAGCACCCTTTTTGCAACAAGCATCAAGGAGGCTTCTCCATATCACTGCATCTGGTTTCATCGGCATGGTCATCACCATGTCAATAGCTTCAGTAATGTAGCCTGCACGAGCAACAAGGTCGATGATGCAACCATAATGCTCCAACGCAGGTTCGATGCCATAATCTCTGACCATCATGTCAAAATACTGGCGTCCTTTGTTTACCATGCCTCGGTGGTTGCAGGCAATGAGGAGGGCAACAAACGTGACTGAGTTCGGTTTAACATTCTTGCCTTCTTTCACCATACGGTCAAAGCAATCCAGAGCTTCCTCAGCTCTTCCATGAGTAGCAAACCCTAGAATCATTGCATTCCATGAAGCTAAGTCATGTTTTCGCATCCCCTGAAACACTTGCTCTGCCATTCTCAACGACCCGCATTTGCAATACATTTCAATCAACGAGTTCTTAATCAGAACATCCATAGCAACATCGATATCACAATTTCGCAACAGAAACGCATGTGACCAAGTACCTAATGATAAAGATCCAAGACCAGCACACGCACTCAAAACACTCTGCATCGTATAACCATCTGGTTCAAACGATTTCTGCATATCTCTAAACAATTGTAATGCAGAATCATACTCCCCAACCCGAACCAGAGCATCAATCATCGAATTCCACGAAACAAGACTTTTCTCAGGCATTTCATCAAACACTTTCCGTGCTAAATCCAAACATCCACAAGATCCATAAAAATGAATCAAACCATTGTTCACATACACATCTCCACTAAACCCATGTTTGACAACCTGACAATGAACTTGCTTCCCTTCCGATAACCCGAATATATAAGCGCAAGCTTTCAAAACAAACGGAAACGTATGCTTATCCGGTGCCGATTCACCTCTCTCTAACATTTTCCGGTAAAGCATAAAGGCTTCTTCTTTCCTTGAAACATCATGAGCACATGCTCTTATAAGAGTGTTCCACATAAAGGAGCTATGGTTTTCAATGGAGTCGAAAACCCGAAACGCGTAATTGACGTCGGAGAAGGAGGAAGAAAGCTGGAGGATTTTGCCGTAGAGAAACAGAGTTGCGGATTCGTCAGGGTAAGTAGTACGGAGAGTGAAGGCGTGGAGTTGCTTGAGCTGAGACATGTCTGAACATGTCTCTGCTAAGGAGAGAATACGTCGGTGATGGTTACCGGCGGTGGAGGCTGAGGGAGAATAAGCCGGTGGGATATGAGGAGATAATGGGTGGAGCAGAAGACTGATAGACATTGGATGATAATAAGTTTAGTTGTTGTAGGGGAAATATTTTAAGTTTGAAATTTATCAAAAACCAATGTTTGAAACCTCCACCCACATGGCAAACCGGATTATATTTTGGGTCATCAGGTCATTCCATTAACTAGGTTTGACCGCGAATCAATTGATTTAAATTTATTTGATATATTTATATACATTATATAATTTTATGAATGTAAAAATAAAACTAATTATAATATATTTAACAAAATATAAAGTCTTAGTAACAATAATTAGCGATTAAATTTTCTAAATCCAACTAAAACCAAAAATACTAAGATAGTAAAAGATCACGAATGATGAAAATAAACAAAAAAAAACTAAATTTAGATAAGACGAGAAAATGTTAGAGATGACGAGAGAATTTTGCTTCGTAGTACTCGTCGTCCAGATTAGGCCTGGACAAAAAAAACCGGACGCGATATCTGAACCGATACCCGGACCGAAAAAACCGGGTTGGGGCGAGTTAGGGTATTCGGAAACTACCTCATTGGGTAGAGTATTGGTCAACCCGTGGTATCGGTTCGGGTCGGGGATTACCCGTTACCCATATAGGATACCCATAAACCCAAAGCTGAAGACATGTGTTTATATACGTATATAGATATAGTCATATAGTCTTATATAGTGGTGGAATATGAGCTTATGAGAGGTATTTTTTCAGTCATCACCCATCTATCAACTTCCAACAAGGCTACAATCCTACTTCTATTTCTATCTAGTTCAATGTTTTTGATATTTAGATAATCGGATTTATGTTTTCATATTCATATTCGGGTTTCTCTACTCTTAACTCTTAGATATTAATCATTGTGAATTTGGATTGGATTTATATGTCATGTTTATGTTCTATTATCTTTATTTGATGTTTTGTGCATGTAAAATGGTTTAAAAATCGGGTAATGGAGACATATTTCGGGTTTATGGATAATTTACCTATTTAAACCCGAACCCAATGGGGACTCTAAATTTTTGGGCTTTTTTCAGTTCTCATACTTATTACCCAGACCGACCCGGAACCTGACGATACCCAAACTGGAGCGGAACTGAATATTTAGAAATACCCGAATGGGTTGTAAATTCATTACCCATTTAACACGAACCCGAACGGGTTACCCATATGCGTAGGCCTAGTCCAGATAGGCTTTCACGGCCTCTTTCAGTAACCAAAACTCTGGTACCTTGTACATTTTTCTTGACGGTTTTAAATGGTGCAGCTGATGAGCTTCGCGACGTAGAGAAGAGCAGGATTGCGGATTAGGAACTGTTTCCAGGAACCGCCAACAAATGTACTAGAACCTATGGTACTCCAAAATCTGTGTGGTTTTGAGAGGGTCCCATATTGTGTCTCGGTGCGAGGCGGGAACCCGTAGATGGCGTCTAATTCGTGGATAGACAGCTTGTAATACTATCTGTCCTAAAAAAACACTGATCCAGTTTTCAGAAGTTGTCGAGACCTTACTCATCTCTATTAATTATTAATATATATATATTGGTATTACTAAAAAAAACGTAGAACAGTATTATGAACCATATCCGACTGGTAAAAGCTTGACTGGCTGAGGCTTATATTGGAGGAAGTCCGTCGCAACCTCCAAAAAACCACTCAAGACATTCCAAGCTTTGTTATGTAGTATCGAATATGTATTCTAAATTTTCATAAAAACAGAATATACATTACTTGGTCTCCAGCTGTTTATTAGATCCATAAAAATGTTATACACTTCTTGGTCTCCAAGTTTTTTATCCTCCATATACATTGTCAAAAAAACAATTCTTAATCTCTTTGCTCATGATACATTTTATTATTTTAAAGTTGTAAGGACATTTTCCATCCATTCATATGAGAACATTATGATATAATTCATACACAAAAATGTTGACTCCAAAATATAATATTACTTTAGTAGTGTGATAGAAAACTAGATATTAATGAGTGTAACGAATCATATCTTTTGGTATTTACGCAGAAATACTATTTTCCCTCGCCAGTCTCATAACAACAAAAAATTGCATGTACTAGTTTTTTTTTGATAAACAATTATACAAGTAAACCAATATAACAAATTTAATCAAGATTCAAAGAAAAATCCAAACACTTCTATAACTATATATATATATATTTTTTTTTCTATTTTGGTCAAGCATACTTCTATTTCTATAGGATATACAAATACATAAATAAACAAGATATAAATTAACACCATATCATTATTTGTTTTGAATAAATTAACACCATATCCTTATTTGGGACTAAAACACAATAAGAACCCCTTTTTCGGTTTAAAAATCTTATCTATCTTCTTTTGTATTTTAACCTCATCAATTCCTTCTCCCTTCACGGTTAGCAAGTCGCTTTGTATATTATATGTTACAGAACTAACTCCTAACAAAAAAAGAAACATACATTTATATAGATTTTTTTAGTATTTTAGTGTTATTGAAATGTTTTCTATGTCAAATATATATTTAGTAGCCACTATGTATAAAAATAAAATGGTTTATTTTGGCTCACAAAACTATTCGATTGTGTTTGTGTACCTTTACGACTATAGATATAGTCTAACATTTTTTCCCTAGCTTTTTCATTAGTAGATCCAAACTTGAATGTATATTCTTCCTATAAAAAAAGAAATTGTATTAAAATCTTAGTGAATTCATTTTATAAGCAATCCCAGGTGCTAAATATGTAAAACTACATGTATAATTTTCCTTTTTAACGAGCTTTTATAAAAATTAACGAACCATTTATTGAAAAAAAGTTCAGAATTTCAGTAGAGATGATGATCAAAGCAATGTGATTGCGAGTTTTCAACTTAGTAGCCTGCTTATAACATCTTTTTTTATATTTGATCATCAAAATGCACAATTTTGAAACATTTATGTAGTCTTACAGCAATATGACACATAGTAATATTATAATTTAGGTTCTGATATATGTCAAACAAGTGTAAAAAATTATAACATATCTTAAGAAAAACAAAAGGAAAATTGTAATAGATAATAACATAATGAGCAAAATAAATAATAATTGTAAGAATATATTGTATGTTAAAAGAAAAATCCAAACACTTCTATAAACTATATATATTTTTTTCTGTTTTGGTCAAGCATACTTCTATTTCTATAGGATACAAATACATAAATAAGCAAGACATAAATTAATCAATATTGATGAGGTTAAAATACAAAAGAAGATAGATAAGATTTTTAAACCAAAAAGGGGTTCTTATTATGTTTTAGTCCCAAATAATGATATGGTGTTAATTTATTCAAAACAAATAATAATATGGTGTTAATTTATGTCTTGCTTATTTATGTATTTGTATCCTACAGAAATAGAAGTATGCTTGGCCAAAACAGAAAAAAAAATATATAGTTTATATATCTGAAAGGTTTTGAGAAATTTATATTTAACAATAACATAATGAGCAAAATAAATAATAATTGTAAGAATATATTTTTGTGCTAAATTAACCTTTAAATGGCAAAAAGAAAAATACAATCTTATTGATAGAAAAATATATAAGAAGTTTTCTTTGATCAAATATAAGAAAAAAAAAAACTAAAAGTAAGTATGGCATATAGAAAGAAATCAAAAGTTGTATAAATTTATGAAATTTTAGCATAGCACTGTGAGACGTGTTATCTTGTAAGCTCCGAGATTTTAATTTGTATTTAAAACATAAAAATTTTAATTAAAATTATACAATATTTTAGTTTAGATGTGCTGTCATGTTGGAGTAAATAAGACATACAAGTTAAGATACTACAATAATCGATCAGTCACCTCACCGAGAATAGATAGTTAATACTTATCATGCCCTTACAAGTTACTATCATAATCTAAAAGACGGACCCTAAACTATCCTGTGACCGGCGTTTGGTAAATGCTCGCGGTAAAAGAACCAGTGGCTCGCAAAAGTGGATTGTAGCCAGAAACAGTCCAATCATCAGTAAATAGTGTCGAGGAACAATCAAAATCTAGCCAAGAAGGATCCCAAACACCACTGTTGGCGCAGACCCCCCAATTATCTGTGACCTCCATTGGATCCGCGGGGAAGTATTCGCTGCCGGAAAAACCTAATGTGAAAGGATCAAGGCGAGAAGAATCCGGAATAACAACATCCTTAGAAACCTTGGAAGTAGAAGAAGATTCCAAATTGGAACACTTTCGTGGGAGCCACGGAAGGCATAAGCCAACTCGTCAAAGACACCACCAAACCCTAGTCTTTGACCTTCGGACGAAACTACTTTTGCGGTTTGAGATGATGGCGCTGTTGTCTGAAACCCTAAGATGATCATTCTCTTCCGTTTCTTTTGGCTTGGGCTTCTTAAGGATACTGCGTTTCAGTATACTTATCTTTTGTTTCTTGACTCCAACTAAGTGTGAGTCAAGGTTAAAGAGATGGTTTCTCAACTCGTCACCGGACACACCCTTGAGATTTGGGAACTCGTAGAGATCGCAGGCGTGATGCTTCCTCTTGTAATCAATCAACGCATTGAACTTGGCCACGATCTCAGGTAGGGTTTGTGGGTTATGATCTTGAGGCTGAGGCCAGACATGGAGATCGTCGTCCGGACCGTAGCAGATGAAAGCAACAGAGTTACCGCAGAGAACATAGAGCTTAGTGGCTTTCTTCTTAAAACCAGGAAATCTCTGTTTGAAAAGTGTCTCTTTCTTCCTCTGCAAATCATCATCATCGGAACAGGACTTGTTTGGTTTTTTTTCACGAGGAGCCATCTTGAAAGAGAGAAAAGATGAAAAACTCGAATGATCGTAAGAGAGAAATAAAAAGTATAAAAGTTTCAATCGTAAATCGTAATGTAGTTGATGAAAAGTGCAAAAGAGAGGGCATTGGTTTTGTAATATATAGAAAGAATCAATAAGGTGATGATTTTTCACAATCCCACAACGGTCATAAGTTTTGTGATAGCGCGTATAAAATCTAAGGGAAAAGTGGATTTTCATATCCGTACTTTTTACAAAGTGTATTTTCATACCTAGACAATTTCGTAGAATAATTTACAACCCAAACTTCAAAATAATTTGAATCTTATACCTAATCTTTATTAAATGTGCAAATATCGGAGTCAATCTAACGGGTGTTAGTCAACACCGTTACGATGCTGAGTCATCGTACACGTATATGATGACGTGTCTCTAAACAACGTCGTTTTGCTATGTCTTGTTAATGTTTTAAACTTTTTGCAAAATTGGGGACTCGAAGTTGGGATTGAAGGAGAAATTGGGTAATTTGAGTCCAACATCTTCAAAGTCGAGCATTCCACTTACCCAATTTCTTCTTCAATCCAACGAATTTGACATCTACTACATCAACAGTCTCGTAAATTCTCTTATAAACCTTTATTGGATCATAGGTCATGACAATATCAGTCGCTCTCTTGGTGTTAGAGGTAGTTGTAAGGAAAATGTTTGTATAGAACTTCTTAGACTTGATGGTTTTGTTTCTATTTGCACTCATATGAGAAAATTTGAGATAATTCATAGATAAACAAAATTTTCTTCATTTATAAATTTATTATTTCAATAGTATGGTAGAAATCAATGAGAGATACATATTATAACAAACTACGATTATTTTTCAAACCATTTTTGTGATAAAAAATGCATCTACTAGATTTCTTTTCGATATTACATTATACGAGTAGAAATATAGAACTTGGGTTTAATCAACAATCAAAGAAAATTCTAAACACTTTTATAACATACGAATGCATAGTTAAGCACCATACAATTATTAGTCATAATCCAAATACTTTTACAAATAAGAAGAAATTAAAAAAAAAAAACACCATATCATTATTTGGGAATACAACACAATATGAACCTCTTTGGTTTTGGGTTATAAATCTCATCTATCTTCCTTTGAATTTCGGTCTCCTTAATTCCTTCTCCAAACACGCAAAACGCGTTCATTTGTGCATAATAGCTTACGGATATAACTCCTAACAAAAAAAAATACTTTCATAAACATAATTTAAATTTTGAAAGCCCAATTGCAATGTTTTATATGTAATACATATATAAATACATAACCATTAGATTGTGTTAACATACCATCAAAACTATAAATACATGTTAGAGCTTTTTGCTTTAAATTTTGATCAGTATCTCCTAATATGAATGTATAATTTCCCTGAAAAAAAAAGAAATTAAGTTAAAGGTTTATGAATTCATGATATAAGCAAGACATGCTTATGTATGCGTAAGCACACACACACACATATATATAACAGGCTTCTTAAAAACAACTGACCATTTTTTGAAAAGTTAAAAAGTTTAGAATTTCAGTTGAGATGGTAAAAAAAAGGTCTGATTGCAAGTTTGCAACTTAATGGCTGCTTAGAACATCTATTTATATTGGATTATTAAAATATACATTTTGATATGTTTATGTAGTTACAACAATATGACAAATAGTAATATTTAGCTTCCGACATCTGTAAAAGTTTTTTTAAGAATTATAACATGCTTCAAGAAAAAATAAGAAAACTAGAATAACTAATAAAAACATTTTCTTAAAGGTTAGTTTCCAAACACACAAAGAGCAAATAATAACATTTTCTTAAAACAGTAAGATATATAGCCAAATTAAAAAGTAATATATGGTATATTGAAAGCATTTTTTTTAATTGATATATGAAATTTATTCAATATTGACATGTTATCTTGTAATCTCTAAGATTTTAATGTGCACCAAAGTTTAAATGTGAGAAGAAAAATAATTAACTAGTCCAAGATTTTAATTTGCATTATAAGTCTATAGCATTGTCAAATATGACACATGTTATCTTGTAAAACATTAAAACTTTATAAACTTTTCAGAGTTAATAGGGCATTTTTGGAAAGAGACACACCAAAAAGGCATTTCTCAATATCTTACAAACTATCTTCTTTATTTTTATCATCTTCTATTATTAAATTTTGTAACAAATGTAATCACAATGTAACATTTGAAATAGGAAATTTAGAACGAAATAATAAAAAAGGAAATAAGTTTTTGAGGTGTTCTCTGTTTTACTAAAAGATCAGCGGGTTTGGTAGTTTCTCTTATTACCCATCTAATTTGAGTTGTCTCAAATTTTTTTCTCCAATGTCTAATTTTGCAAATCTAGTTATGTACGCCAAAATTAGTTATCCTACCGTTGATCAATGTTGCAACTTCTTGGTTATCCACTTTTGAATAAAATTTTGTATACCCTTTACACCAATAGCTTTACAAAGCAAAAACTAAGCATGAAGTTCAGTTTCTTATGCATAACCTGTTATGAATCTATTGCTTTACCCGATAAATTCCGTGATCATCACGCATTATCCATCATGCTCTTGAAGGTAAGTTCATGTTAATTAAAATTTCATCATAATTGCCCTTGATTCATACTTTCTCAGATGTAATCTAATGTTGACCTGATTTTCTACTTGGGAGACCTCTATTACGAGCCCCTTGCAAATGATTTTAGTACATAAAATATCTAATCACTCTTCTGTATCCTTACCAAGCATGTTAAGGCTTTGTTTCTATTGGATATCTTTTTGTTGAAAGATCAGAATATATCTACTCGTCCAAAGTCTACTAGAACTCTATTAAGGTTGCTTTTCTTTTGTTCTCTGAAAAAGAAATTAAATAAAAAAAGGTAGGGTTTGGAGAGCTCCGACTGATCTTATATAAATACTATGTAACCTATAATCGCAGAGGCATACCTTTTTGTTCGATTGTCTAGTATTCTAAGGTCGTTTTTCTCTTAGAATACTAGAAATGGTGCTAAATCGATGGATTTATTATTAGATGTGCAAAATTTCCTTAACCAACCAACAATTGATGTTATGGTGCTTTGTGAATTGATTAAATTCTTAATATTTGTTAGAATTACTTGAAACAAACCATAGCTTAATTCTTAGATATTCTCTCATAATTAATAGTTAGTAATGAATAAATTAAATTGTGCCCATTAGCACAAATAGCCCTGGGCATAAAAACCGAACCCGAAAAACCGAACCGAACCGAACCGAAAATATCCGAAATTTTTGGTTTTGGGTATTACTAAATAACCGAATGGTTCTCTTCTCAACTATCCATGGATATCGGTTATTAACCGAACCGAACCGAACCGATATCCATGGATATCCATTTTAAACCACACACATTTGACTAAAGAGGTCTATCTTCTATTATTTTGTCTTTGATTCAGCGTTTCATTTTTTTTAGATTTATATCGAGAGAGAACAAAAATCATGTTGTGTTTTCTCTTGTATGCTCTGTTTTCTAAAATGAAAAAGAGAAGAGAGAATAGATTTTTGTTAATTGTTATTGTAACTTTGTGTGTGTGAGTGTGACTACGTGATTGTCATTGTAACAATTAATATTTGGTAAGAATAGATTCTTGTTAAATTGTTATGTGTTAGTGTGTGTGAGTGTGACTGTGTGTGATTGTGTCACATGAAAAGAAGAATGGAAGATCAACTCAAGGACTTGAAGATGCTTGTAGAATCTAATAATCTATACTCTAATCTCTCTTTCTATCTTTCTTTCTTTCTCAAGTCTCTTTTGAACTTAATTATTTTGTTGCGGTTTCAACTCTTAAGTCTCTCATTTTTTGAATTTTCAACTTGAATTATTGCATTTTGAAGCTTTTGGTTCATATTTGGATACATTATTAGCATAAAAATCTGTTTTTATTCGAGTAATAGTTCGGTTATTTGGATAGTATGGTTATTTGGTGGGTAAATATCCGAACCGAACCGAACCGAACCATACCCAAAGGTATTTCGGTTATCTTATGGTTCTCTTCTCAAGTATCCAAACCGAACCGAACCGAAAGCTAACCGAACCGAACCGAACCGAACCGAACCGAAAACAGTTCGGTTCTCATATGGTTCCTAAGTGCCTAGAACCGAATAACCAAATAACCGAATAACCGAACCGAACCGAACCGAACAACCGAACGCCCAGACCTAAGCACAAACAACTTTCTTATCCCCCGTAAAGGTATCTGTATTGATATTATAAAAGATTACAAATACAATAACGACAATAAAATAGAAGAAAGGTTCCAATTAAAGTATTAAAAGATTATGCTTGTCATGTTCTTCTTCTACCTTACTTTACATACACGGACTCCACTACTCTCTTCTTCATTATCTCCTTCCTCACGCTTTCTCTTCATTTTTGATTCTTCTCATTACTCTATCTTTGTCTTTCTCAACACGTCCTCTAAAGTTTCGTGGCGATTTCGAACTGTTCTTGTCAATGGGGGTTGATTACTACAATGTACTCAACGTGAATCCAACCGCAACCGAAGACGATCTAAAGAAATCGTATCGAAGACTTGCGATGAAATGGCACCCTGACAAAAACCCAATTTCAAACAAGAAAGAAGCAGAAGCTAAGTTTAAACAAATCTCCGAAGCTTACGATGTTTTAAGCGATCCTAATAAACGTCAGATCTATGATCAATACGGTGAAGACGGACTTACAGCGACAGAAACGGCGTCGTCTCAACAACAGAATTACTCTTCTGGTAACAACAATAACAATGCGGGATTTAGGTATTATCCACGTGATGCTGAAGATATTTTCGCTGAGTTTTTTGGCGCATCTGAGAAAGTCTTTGGTGGTGGTGGTGGCGGTGGCGGGAGATTTAAAAGTGCGGAGGCGGGAAGTCAGACGAATAGGAAAACACCGGTGAATAGGAAAGCTCCAGCGATTGAAAGTAAATTGGCTTGTACTCTTGAGGAATTGTATAAAGGTGGGAGGAGGAAGATGAAGATTTCCCGCGTTGTTCCTGATGGTCTCGGGTTAGTATTTCATTACTTATGATCTCGATGAAATCGCCATTTTCGATTCGGTTTCGTTCGTTATGTTAGTAGTTCTTGATTTGGTAAATGAAATTTGGAAATGTGTTGAAACGTTGATCTAATTATTTTGTGGTTTCTTGTGTGATTCAATGGATGATCCTCTGTATACGTTTCTTGTTGCTCTGTTTTTGTGATCGATCTTGATGGTAAAATTCGGTAATCAAGACGAAACATTGATCCAAATTGTTGTGTTTTTTGACATTTAAGGTTGATATTCTTGTTGCTCTGTTTGTGACTGATCTTGAAGATAAAATTGAGAATTAAGGTGAAATATTGACCCAAATTATTGTGTTTTGGGCAATCTCTAATCATGTTCTGATTGCAGAAAGACAAAACCAGTGGAAGAGATCTTGAAGATAGACATAACACCAGGATGGAAGAAAGGAACAAAGATAACTTTTCCAGAGAAAGGAAACCAAGAACCCGGTGTTACTCCCGCGGATCTCATCTTTGTTATCGATGAGAAACCGCATTCGCTTTACAAAAGAGACGGTAACGATCTGATTGTAGACAAGAAAGTTTCACTGTTGGAGGCTTTAACAGGGATCACTCTTAGCTTAACAACACTAGACGGAAGGAATCTGACTATCCCGGTTTTGGATATCGTTAAACCGGGGCAGGAGATAGTGATTCCTAATGAAGGAATGCCCGTTTCTAAAGAAGTTTCCAAGAGAGGAGATCTAAGAATCAACTTTGAGATATGTTTCCCCTCGAGGCTAACATCGGAACAAAAGACAGATCTCAAGAGAGTTCTTGGTGGTAGCGGAATTGGCGCTTCTTGAATTTAAATGTCAATTCAGTGTACATACATATACAGAATTGATCGGTTTTCGATTTTGATCTCCTCTCTTGATGGCGAAATAGTAAAGAGGATTGAGTGTTTTTGGTTGTCTAAGCTCTCCTTGTTGTAATCTAATTTATTCGGATTCTGTTTTCATAAGTTATATATGTAACTTTGAACTTTTTACAAGCTATTCGAATATGTTCTGTATCCTTTTGTTTTTCCATTTAGTATTTTAACATATACTTCGAATGGGACTCTCTCTTTTTTTATGGTATAGTTCTTTTAGTTGCCATATTCACCTTACCATTGTTATATTTTTTTCAGAAAACAACAAACCAAAAACTCAACTTCAAACAATCAATTCACAACACACATTCAAAAGTATAATCTTTTGTTTTGTAAGGGGAAAAACAAATCTTAAACCCTATGTTTTTCAATCTTCTTCACGAGCTCATCAGGTTTGGCTCCAACAACCCTATCAATCTCTTCTCCTCTCTTCACAAAAACAAAAGCTGGAAGTGTAATAGCTCTATATGTCCCAGCCACATCCTGGAATACATACCAAATAGCTTAGTCTTGAAACTCAACGTTCATGGTTTCGGTTACAAGCAAACCATATGATAATTCTTCTTCAAGTAATAGAAAGAGAGCAATTACCATTAGCCTATCCACATCAACCCTAGAAAACACAGCTTCTGGGTACTTTGAAGCAATCTCCTTAACTCTAGGTTCCATTGCTTTACAAGGCCCACACCATGCAGCTGTAAAATCAATTACTAGCTTCAAAACCACAAGAAATTTTTCCAGTTAGCTTAAAAGCAAAACTATTTCATTTACATGTAAACAAGATTAGGAAACACAAATAGTATAAGATTTACTACAAACATTAGTTTGGTTAGATAATTGAAATACATTATATGTAGTTTTCGAGTAATGTATACCAATTTGTTTGAGCCTTTCATGGAATCAAAGAGAGATTTCCATTGTCTTCTTGATTCGATTTCCACAACCAATCCATTATTGGTTTCCGTTGATGAATGAACATCATGCACAGATGAAACATTGGAACCCATTGTCTTCCGAATGTGTATGTATGGAGAAATGATATTCACTTATTTGCTAGTGGTACTGATATGCATAGAAGAGAGACATGGAGGAGCTTTATATAGCGTTTAGTCGGAGGAGTTAACGTGTTGGTTATATAAATAAGTAATTGCAATGGAATATGATTCAATTTGCAATCCTTCTTTAGTTCTAGCCGTTGATTTTTTTTTTTCTATTCAAGAATATAAAGCTTATCCCAATTTAGTTTCGCTTTGTGTTTTTAAAGTTCCAGTTAGTTGTTAAATATTCTCCACTATATAAAAATAAAGGTAGTTGCAATAAACAAGTTCATTTTATTTTTTGGGTGGATAACAAACTGCGGCGGATCGATTTTCTAATATAAAAATGGTAGCCGTATAGGTAGTTGATTTTTATCATAAATTTATTTTAGTTTATTTTTTGTCAATGCTATAAATAACAAATTAGTTATAAGTGATTTTATTTAAATAATATGCACCATCCACTTCAAGGATCCAATACCTAAATAATCTTTATGCTATAAGTTATTATATTTCATCACAAAGAAATTTATACCCCTGATTAAAAAAACTTTACATATATACATATTGATTTTTGTTTGTTAGTACATATATACCTATTGATGTAAATGGGCTGTTTGATATTATTTACTTATCTTTCCATTTTTTTTGGTTGGAGGCAATGTTATCTTGCTTATAGCTTATTCCTGTTATCTTCCTATTTGTGGATTACTTAGAGCATCTCAATCGACTGCATGAGTCTCTAAATAATACTCCCTCTGTTTTCGAATAGTTGTCGTTTTAGAAAAAAAATTTTGTTTTTAATTAGTTGTCGTTTTCAGTTTTCGATGCAAAATTTATTACTTTTTTATTTTTTATATTTATTTTTATTATGCAACTTGATTTACTATTGGTTAAATTATGTTTAGGTAGATAATTAATGATATTTTTATATTTAAAAACTAACAACATTAATAGTTTCTTAATTTGTGTGCATATAGTTAAAACGACAACTATTCGAAAACGGAGGGAGTATTATTCTTTTAATTTAAGTTAACTAAATAATAAAATTTTAATTTTAAAAATAAAAATAAAAGTAAACCATTTAAAAGATGTCACATTGCAAGAGAATATCTTGTTTCGTATAAGAACTAATTTTTCTTTTTTCTTAAGTAACCGATGGAGATGTTCTTATGTCTTTACTAAAGTCTTTAATTTACATTTACATACAAATTTACAGAACGAAATTAGAATAAAACGAGAAATTTTTTTTGAAAAAGACCATGCATGTCATTGTAAATATGTAATGTTGTTTGGTGTGTAAGAATATTGGTTTGTGTTAAAAAGGAGCTGTCATCAAACTCTTCCTCAAGCTCCTTCTTATTCCATTTTGGTACTTATAGGAATGATTTTGAAATTAACAATTTATTCGATACTTGGGGACAAGACATGCACGTAGCCACGTACATCATCTTTAACTTTTTGCCCATAAACTTTCACATCATCCTCTTAGACTTAAAACTATTCTTTTTTTTAAATAAAATGTAAAATTTACATCAAGTGCAACGATTGTTTAAAAAATTTTATACAACTCATTAGATTACTCCTTATCTTGAAGCAAACCAAGCTTCCATACATCCATCATATCTTCTATCTCCTTGTTTCCGTATCGAGGAGATCCTATTCCGAACATGTTTGTCGAGGTTACGAAGCAGTTGCGCTGGCGGTAATGGTGATTCCCCATGCCTCCTGCTATTTCGTTCCCTCCATATAGAGTAAATAGCGAGCTGAAAAGCGTACCTCGTTAGGAAAAGGCATTCAATTCTCAATGACTTGTCTGTGAAGATTTTGAGAATATCTCCCCATCTTGTACTCAAAACTATTCTAATTCTCAAGGAACTAGGAATGCTGATTTAAAAATACAGTTCGGTGATTATCGAATATCTTAAGCTTTGGAACATATTGTAGGGGTTTAAGAATCTCGATTTGAAAATTCGAAACCATTTTTTGGTCCGATTTCTAATAAAATTGATACGCCACTGTTTTATAAGAGCTGAAAAAAAAAACTTGTAGAAATGGTGGGATCATAGTATGCTATATAAATTTCTCAAAAATAAAAATAAAAATATCAAGGCATTATCTAAGAAAAACCATTATTTTATAAAAACACCTTTACTAAAAATTGAAAACATTCAGGAATACTTCTTAAATTTGTAGAAAGCTTTCCTAAAAACTTCTTTTTCCCTTACTAAAAATATATTGTATTTTGAATTTTGGAATTGTGTAGTTTAGACTTTTGATATTCAAACATGGCTAACAAAATCATTTTTTAACTTAGTTTTTGCCTTTGAATTTATTCAGTTTTTACTTTATCATAATTTATCGAAAATATTACATAAGGCGACATTCTTATTTTCCGTTAAAAAACACTTTAAATTGGTTTGTCAATCATAAAAGTGGCATGAGTGCTGTGCTACCCACATATTTCTTTATTCCTAGCTCGATCTACAAACTTTAGATTCTGATATGTTTCTCCACAATCTGAAGAATTTTTTTCCATGAAATCTCATCCGTACAATTTTCTATTATTCATTTCTAAAAAGATAAATATATATTATTGATTCTCTCTCAATATTATTTTCTTTGTGTAGGGTGGAAACACACAATTAGTTCAATGCCTCTGTCGTTACTTTTCTGCTACTTAGCAATTTATTACAAGTACGTATAAAATAGTACAATAGCTCAGTACAATTGGTTGTATTTTTGCAAACAGAGTGGGAAAACGTAAAAAAGAGTTGAAAAGACGAGACTTAAATACAAGTGCAAGTGCTTTTTTTTCTTTCAAATTTATAATGACTACGTCCATTACGGTTTCCTAATTGTGGTTTTGGGTGACGTCTTTTCGTTTAATCTTTTTCACCTCATGCATGTCAGCATGTGTTATGTGTACATATATCTATACATTCTTATTTTTTTAGTAAACTATATGTTATAAAACAGTAACTTTAATAATTGAGAGTTTGGTTTAAGAATTAATTGAATATTTTTTTTGTTAAAATTGTAGTGAATTGATTAGTTTAAGAATAGAACCAAAACCAAGCTTAATTAAATTAGATTGATTCCTCATGTTTCAAAAGAGGATTTTAGACCCAAAACAATGGTGATTTTTTCTCAGTATCATTAGCCCAAAAACAATTTTATAATGGACCAAACCACATAATTGGGCATGATCCGTATCAATGAACTGATACATGTGATACTTAGTTTCATGTGACGTGGCAGAAAGCCATTGGACCGTAAAACGCGGTTTTGGTAAAAACAGAGAAAACAAAAAATCATTTGCTCGAATCGCCTATTTTTCTCTTCTCTCCTCTTCACGGCGAATCGTCGATACTTCTTCTCATCCTTTCTCATCGCCGACGGTTCTCTGTAGATCTCCGTCGAAGAAGCACATGCACATGCTTCACCTCTCTGTGTCTCGTCGTCATCTGTCTCCGTCGATCTTCCGTAGATCTCCGTCGAAGAAGGATCTGTCGGTTGGAGAGAAGAGATCTCTGTTGATACCGATATCATTCTCACTACTGAAAACAGATTTATTACTAGTATCATAAAAATCTCAAACAATAAACAAATATTAAAATTAATAAGAAAAATTGCTAATGATACTCAATGAGTACTAACTATGTGTATATACTACCACGTTGCTGGCTCCAAGAAGCCTGGAACGCTGCTCCCAAATGCTGCTGCCGCTGTTAATGGTGTGGCTTTCTACCGGACCCTCGCTGGCAAGCTCGGCCGCAAGAAAGTTTACGGTAACCTTTGCTAATTTCTTGGCCTTAAATCTGTTCCAGTACTTTTACGTCGTTTTAAAATGTTCCATTAGTTACAAGAAAGTAGTACACCATATGGATTAAGTATTTAGTTGCCGTGAAAAAGTCTATATTCTGAAGTTGTTGAATTTAATCGATTGGTAATACTAGAACTATTAGTTCACGGGAATAATAGTAAAAAATAAAACGAATCACGGGAATCTTAATAAACAAACGTGATTTAACTGAAAAATATACGTAAAAAATTCATCTGATTTTGGTTATCAAATTTAGTGCAATGGCGGATTCGACTCGGATCGGTGGGACTAGTGGTTACTTACCGCCGGAGAGTTTCCTAAAAACAAACCGTTGCTAGTTGCCACCCTAAAACAGATGTTTTGAGCTTTGGTGTTGTGGTTTTTGAGATTGCTTCGGGTAGACATGCCGTTGATCTTTTCTTCACTGAAGATAAAATCATTTTGCTTGATTGGGTTCGGAGATTATCTAATAACCGGAAATTACTTAACGCCGGAGATTCTCGGTTACTAAAAGGATCTTATCATAACTCCGATATGAAGAGATTGATTCATCTTGCTTTGCTTTATTCGTTAAACAACCCAACACATCGTCCCAACATGAAATGAGTGATCGGAGAACTTTCCAGCGAATTTTCATGTAACTTACCGGCGTTACCTTTGTTTAAGAGCCATCCTCTTTATTTTCCTTTATCTACTCTAAAATCAACCTCAACTTCGGCCACGACGACTACGACTAAAAAAAACGATGACCACCACCTCCACAACTAGCTTCAACGCGTCTTTGGAGTTTGGAGTCGACGCCATCGTCAAACTACGTTACTACCGTTGAGGATTCCATTTACCAGACGGCGGAGACTGGAGAAAATCAGTACTTTAATTACAACAGCTAGAGAGTGACGTGATCAAAGTCTTTCGTATTGGACACGCTAAGGGAGACTTTATACAGCGACCTCGTTTTATCCACTGATAATTTATCCGATGCGCGTCCCGTTGCTGAGGTTGATTTCGATACGGCTTATTATGGTTTACTAAACGGAGACCAGCAGATTGTGGTGAAACATCTCAGTATGACTAAATGTTTCGACGCTTGTTACCCGGTTCTCCACCGAACTACTTAACCTCAGGGCTGGCCCAATAGATATTGTTGCCCAAAGCAAAACCAAAGTCCTTGCCCATTTATTTTAAAAAAAATCAGAAAATGACAGTTTTGAGGTTATCTTCAAAAGGAACAATTAATACAGTGTTAACCACTGCACTACCAGTTATCTTCAAAAATTGATGCCCCTTAAATCTATATATATATGTTTTGACGCCTAAAGCAAGGGCTTTGCTAGCTTTAGCCTAGGGCCGGCCCTGCTTAACCTAGCTAGGCCGGCTTCGAAATCTTAACCTTGTTATGCCCAGTGGGTGGTGCACTGAACATGGAGAAATGCTTGTAGCGTACGATTATTCCGCGAATCGTAAGGTAAGCCCATCTTCTTTTCCATAACCGTATTTCGAGAAACTCTGTTTTGCGATGGAAAAGTCGGTACAACGTGATTAAATCGCTTGCTTGCTCTGTACGTTACCTCCTCGAGGAATGGGACGAACAAGTCATTCACCGAAACATTACTTCCTCAACAATATTTTTAGATAAAGTTATGAATCCGCGGCTCTGCGGATTTGCATTGGCAGAGTTTTTATCTAGAAACGATAAGGCTCATAAAGCTACAAAAAAGGAAGGATCCGCTCAAGGGATCTTCGGTTATATGGCACCAGAATTCATGGAATCCGGCGAGGTACAACCATGGCGGATGTATACAGCTTCTGCATGGTGGTGCTGGAGATGGTTATGGGGCATCCCTTAGTGGATTACAAGAGGAAAAAGGAAGATGCTCTTCTGGTGTTCAGAATCCGCGAAGTAGTTGGTGACCGGAAAAAAACTCTTCGAGGAGATTGCAGATATTCATTTGGAGGATGTGTACGAGAATCGAGAATTGGCAAGGCTATTACGGTTAGGGTAGGTTTGCACGAGAACCGATCCGATGTTAAGGCCTAGCATTAGCCAAGTGGTGAGTATATTGGATAGAAGCGAAAGGTTCTTCGAAGAGGAAGGAGGAAAAGAAGGTGACGTGAGCCGGAAGCAAATGTATAATTCATTGATTAGACAAATGCAAGCGTATATGAATAATCTCAGAAAAAATCATACAATACATAAAAATTTAAGACGACAATTAGTGACTTTACATAAGAACACAAATTAATAAAATAATACTCTTACAAATTTAATAAAATGATAATTTTGTATATGAATATACTACGTGACAAAAAAAAAAAAAAAAAAAAAGAAAAAAAAAAAGAATATACTACGTGACATATAACATAATACATGAATCTTTTGTAGTATCAACGAAAGTAAAGATTCGATTTTAAGGGAGATTAATAAATGTTTCATCGATATGGAAGGAGTCAGCATCACGACCACACCTGTTAAGTTTTTCACAACCTCTATGGTAATGGTTAACTGGTTGTTTGACACATGAATTGGGGTTTTTGTAGCCACATGCCGGAATTTTGTCTTTTCCAAGTACAGCTCCGTACCCTAATGTTCTTGCTTCTCCACTTCCACAAAGCATAAATAATATAATCATCATTGTAGCAAAGAGAAAAACAATAGGACTCTTCTTGTATGCAACCATATCTTTTTTTTTTTTGTAAATTTTATTCCTAACTATTTTTGTGCTTTGCTACAAGAATTAGTGAGTAATTTTTGTATACAATGTTTCAGAAATTTATAATGAGACAAGAGTTGGTTAATAAAGTTATGCTGTTACATATGCCAGGGAAGAATGCATATTCATGGAGTTCATTTGTCATAAACATCTTTGTTTTTTTTTTTGTTGATAATTTGTTTTATCGACTGTAATATTTAAAATAGATAAATCAACTTTTGGAAGGTTTGTGAATATGCCAGCAATGTTTTTGGTTACATAACAAATTGTAAAGACTTTTGGTATTTGTATTTTAAACGGTTAAAAACTTTAAATAAAACTACAACATTTTAATCTGTAAAACTGAAACGGTTGTTACCCTAATCAAAATTAAACATAAACAGCCACATACAAAAATTAACTTTGTTTGCAATATTAAACGTAAAAGATAGAGTTAAAGCAAAGATATACATAAATATTACATTTAAAACCACTGAGATCTAAATCATTACATCAACTTCGACTATTTTCTTATATTCAAACAACATACTCCCTCTGTTCCCAGATATTTGATGTTTTAGAGTTTTAGTTTGTTCCACAAGTTTGATTTTTTAGTTTTTGTTTTATTTTTTATTAATTAAAATTAATATATCGTAAACTTCAATACGTAATGATTAATTGTTATCTAATACTATTGGTTCAAATTTATTAAAAAATATCTAGTATAAAAAAGTAATTGACAAATAATTAAACAATGATTGTTTCTTATTATATGTGAAAACTCTAGAACATCAATCATCTAGGAACAGAAGGAGTATTGTATAAGCAGAAACCTTAGAAATGGTTTCGAGTCTGTTTATTGGTTCCAAGTAGAGTTTGGATACACCAATGAACAAGAGCAAACACAATTGTTCAGAGTTCAGACTCTGAATTATAAAGGTCAAAGAAAGCCAGGGCCGGCCCGATAGATATTGTTGTCCAAAGCAAAAACAGAGTCCTTAAATACCAACTTCTAATTATCAATGTTGCATAGACGATTGATAATGAGTTGGATGCATGACATTTCCCGATAGAAAACCTGTAGCAGCTACTTCTTGGAGTCCAATAGCTAGCAAATTCTATGGAGGATATAATATTACATGTCCATCTTCACAATGCAGATGCACTTCTGGTGCCACACTGTTTATCGACATCGTTCCGTTTATGTAATCTGGTGTGGACCATTTCCGCAGAGGTGGATAATGTGATTCCGAGACTTGACCGCACAGAATCCCAGCAGTGACTGTCTTAACCGATATATCAAATGAGTTTCCCCCATGTTGAGGTTTACACCTCTCAAAGCCTCAAGCTTTATGTCATCAACACCAAAACGGAAACAGAGCAAGCAAAATATGGAGAAGAAGAAGAAATATAACAGAGCAGAGGAAAGGAAGAAGAGGAGCACACAAGCATTTTTTCACCCGGTTCACGGTGTTAACGAACCGCTACGTCCGGTTAGGATCTTTCGATCCACATCCTTCACTATGAAGAGAAAGAGGGTGACTACAAGATATGCAAGTGAATGCCTTAAACTCTCACTACACTCACTTTGGCTCTCATCTTTGCTACTTGAGAAACTACCCCAAAGCTTACACTCTTACATGTTTCTCTCACCCCTTTTGATCTAAACTCCATAGATCTACATTGCTTGTGCTTTCTCTTGCTCTCTCTTACATCTTCTCAAATGAACCCAAATCACCTTTTATAGTGACAACACAACTAGGGCTTCATGTGCAAAACCAAACCTTAAAGGTTGCATCTTGAAAACGCTTGATGTGCGTTTTGTCCCTTCACCAATCAAGCCTTAATGACAAAGCACAAGGAGACAAGACTGTACTATCTTGTGCCAACATTTGAACCAACAATATTTGTACCAACGTGGACACTCCTCTTTGTGGTTCAAAAGCACTTAACTCAACCCAAGTTCAATTCACATTAACTTGAGTTAGTTCTTAACTTGCTCATCAAGTTCACATCTTCACACCCCAGTCTCTTCAAAGAGCACAAGTAGATTACTGGACGGCTTTAACCACGAACGTGTACATGGTACGTGAACTATGATATTATATTAGTACCATGGGATTCAATAGTTATTGAGGAGTTATTACATGCACAATACCTGGTTTGTGTAGGCTTTCCACAATTTGTTGTGCACTTATCTGAATAGTAGGCTCCACGATAATCACAGGTTCTTTCAAACCATTTTAGTTCTCTGGTATTTGAGTTATATTGTCCAACCTTGGCCCAAGCCCATACTTCACTAAAGCCCCACTAAATAATGTCAACGATGTTCAGTTCAACCCTATCTCACAATCATTAATACCAATTTTTGGTCACATTCTCCTTTTCTTTGTTTTTGTCCAAAGGTTACATTCCTTTCTTATGGCTTATGACGTATTCAACATTTCACTATCAAGTTTTAGTTAAATAAAAAAACTGGTGTGGTGTAAATTGAACATTCACTTTATGGAAACTCTGTTTCCTTTTGGTTTGATAATTGGTCGACGCTTGGGAGCTTAGTTGATATTGCAGGTGAACGGGGATTCATTGATCTTGGGATAGTTAAAGAATCTTCAGTGGCAGAGACTTGGACTCGGAGACGCCGTAGGCAGCACCGAGTCGATCTCTTAAATGACATAGAAGAGACACTGGATTTACAAAGGCAACAACGCAGCGAAGAGAATGACATTGTGTTGTGGAAAGGCAAAAATGATGTTTATCAAGACAGGTTCACTACTAAAGATACGTGGATTCAGATCAGAGCTGCCTCTCCCATGGTCTCTTGGCACAAAGAGGTATGGTTTGTTCACGCTACTCCGAAATATGCGTTTTGTACTTGGCTGGCGATTCAAGACAGGCTTTCCACGGGTGACCACATGGTTAAATGGAACAGAAATGTATCGGGCAATTTGTTTTCTGCAGCAACTCCGAAACGCGCAACCACCTATTTTTTTCTTGCAGCTATGCTTCCGCAGTCTGGACTGCACTCGTAAAAGGACTATGGAAGTCAAGGATCACATCAAACTGGCCTCAGATTCTAGCTCACATCTCAGCTCAATCTCAGGAACATGTAGAACTCTTCTTACTTCGGTATGTTCTGCAAGCTACAATCTATACAATTTGGCGAGAGCGAAACAGTCGGCGACACGGAGAGACACCAAACAGTCCATCAACTCTGATCGGATGGGTTGATAAACAGGTCCGAAATCAAATCACTACCATCAGACATATGGGGGACAGGAGGTTTGAAAAGGCGTTCCAAGTTTGGCTCCGAGCTCGAGCTTGATCGGTTTTTCAAAACTTTTTCTCAAACTCATTTAGAATTTCAGATTGTGGATTCAAATTTTTCTTTCGATAACTCGTTGCACTAGTTGTAAAAACGTTATTTTTCTTTGAATATAATTTAACATTACATTAAAAAAAAAAAGAACATTCACTTTATCATGGATTCTAAAACGTATAAAAAAAATATAACCACAACTACAACTTATGAGGTATGCATCGATTTATTGCGCATGTAATTTATATAGACTACATGCATAAGTATTCATGTATCTCTATAGACTATAGTCACTGTATACGTGTATGCTTACGTATGAATACGTACAGACATATTCATGGAATTTTTCGATGCATACGTATATTTATTTTTGATAACTTTGGATGTTCCGTATTAGTATTGACTATTGAATCAATATAATTTAACCACAAGCGATTTAAACCTTTTGACTAATTATGACTACAATATAATTTAACCACAAACGATTTAAACCTTTTGACTAATTATGACTAAGTTGGAAGAATCTGGCTAAATTTAATTTGCAAGCACCAGACAACACAATCATCTAGTAAGACAGACGTTCTTGATTTTACTCTCAACATATATATATATTTTTTCCTAGTTGGAATTAAACTAAAAATGACTGAAATTACGTCTTGTTTTGAATTGATTGTCATTTCACAAATTTGATTAATCTTTTGATTGCTAGTTCACCTAATTTCTCTTTCTTTCTTTCTTTTTTGTTAATATTTCTTATTTTAATCAGGTGGTATCCCAAGTATGGAAAATGTTTCACGAAGGGTCCAATCACAAATTCACAATAAAAAAAAATTCATATCAATTTAGTACGAAATTGGGGGTGGGATGGTAGAATATGTATTACATTGTTACTAAAATTAATTATCTGTTTTTACTTTGTGAATATGCATGGTTCATTATTTTTCAACTCGAAATCCCAAAAATCTAGCGTCCACTATATTATGTCACCTCTCTTGTTCTTGCTGTTAAAAATTTCCACTTGTGTCGATCATAAAATCCACCTTGACGAAAGTTAATTTACTTTTTGCTTTTTGAATTGAGGAATAAGAAGGATTATTCTACAATATTAGTTATTATTCCAAATTTATTGTTATTCAAAATAATAATTAGTTTTGATTTTTTTAGTTCTTCTAAAATATAGTATTATTAGTATATAAACTTCGTATAAATTTTTAAATATACAAATTTCAAGATATGTTAGCTATCAACTGGATTCATAAAGTTTTTAAAATAAAAAATTTGAATACACAAAGCTCTTTAAGAAATCATTAAATCTCTCAACCGTCTTAATAATAATAAAAAAATTTAACTTCCACTTTTCGCATGGTATTTTTTTGACATGTACAAACTACAAGGTGTTAGTGCGTTTCTTAACCCCCAACTCATCAAATATTCAAACTTATTATCCAGTATTTTGAGAAACAACATTGATTTCAACAATTTTAGTCGACCGTTAAAAATTGATGATTCGGAAGATACGTTGACAAAGGGCATTTCATTTACACAAAACCACATCGTTTTGTTTTTCTTTTTAGAGTTCAAATAATGAAAACGACGTAATTTTTAAACTCTGATGATTTAGGGATTTTAACATCTTCTTTTTTGTTTCATTCGTAAGTTTATGTTTCTCTGCTACGACAGTGTGTCATAGTTTCAAAAAAATCGGGATATGAGGTTCTCTGTGGATTACGAATAACATGAAAAAGAACGACCCGATGTTAGAATCCCTAATGTGTGTCTTAATTTCAAAATTACGTCGATTTTTGGACTATAAGAAGCAAAAGACCGATGTAGTTTTGTCTAAACAGAATATCACTTTGTCGTTCTCTTTTTCATCGTGTTGTCCGAGTTATCAATTTTTAAAGGTTAACTAAAAATTTTAAAAGTTAATGTTGGTTTCGGTTCAAACCTAGAACCTAGGTCATATTTTTGAATTTTGGATGAGATTGGATTGGAAAAAAAAATGTACAGATAAAAAAAGACACCATACGAAAAGTCGAGGTTGAAATACACATTTTTCTCGCCTTCTTAATATTACCAACTCTATGTAAATCAAAAATTCAAAATCTTATCTTACTGACCCCTTGTTTAAATTAATAAACTCTATGTACATGTACATATAAAATTCTATATAGAGACCTTTAACGAGGTATATTACAAAAATAATTTGTTTGTACATAAATTAAGCATATGAGATGTTAAAAATATTTTTTACTTTTTGTTATAAAAAAAACTAAACAGAATGTCATAGCAATGTTTCATTTGTTTTAAATTGCAAGCAATGTTTGAAAAAAAAAAAAGCATATACTAAAATAAATATTTTGAAAATAAAGGAGTAATATATATCCAACAAATGATTTTATTACTTTCTAATTTGCAATCAGTAGTCTTTACATTATTGGTATTTTAATATGTTATTTGAGAATAAAAGTTGACTAAAAGTATAAAATAAAATTTTCATATTAAAAAATATGAAAGTTCATTTTACCAGGACTAAAGACATCAAAACTTCTATTTTGTAGTTAGAATTTATAGGTTGAGACTTGAGATCATAGAATATTTTGACCAAAAAAAAAAAAAAAAAAAAGATCATAGAATATTACATTTCCCCTTTTTCCATTTTGGCGGCAAATGGACACATCCTATTTTTGTTTTTCCTTTTCATTTAAAATTTTTTTGACGCTAAGTGGGTCTCATAATTCGATGGTAAATAATTAAATATTAAGTATAAATTATCCACGTCATTATCTATTCCTGATCATTCATAACTTTATACACAAAGTCAAAAGTCAAAGGCTTTGACTTTTGTAACTAGAATCTATATATTCTTTCAAAAAGTAATTATCTAAAAATAAAAAGAAAAATATTATAATGAATGGTAATGACTATGATACTATATATATATATTCCTCAATTATTTTGATTCACTAAAGATGACATAAAATTAATTTTTCCTCTTACGAGAAAGAAAACAAAAGTGACAGGAATGGTAAACTAAGGAACAATTGTTGGCCGTTCAAAAGAGAGGAACAATTGACGGATTAGGTCTATTGATGGACATTAACAAGACTAAATGAAAGTGATATATAGAATTGTTGTGACAATGATTTCGGACTATATGGAAGTCAAAGAGTTACACTACTACTTTGCCTTTCAATAGTATATTCATATTATTGGCATTAATATAACCAATAACCATTCATACCTCAACTATAATGATGTTGTATATTATTAACAACACTAAATGGAAAACAAAAATTTAAATAATGAACACTAATTGGAAAAGTTAAAGCTATCAACGCCAACTCTTCGAAAACGGTCCTAGTGCCATTGCCCATTTAGAACTTCTTCTTTTCATAACTTTATGTATTTTTTTATTGCACATTCTCACGTGATTAATCACTATTGTATTATCACATTTTAGCAAAACACTGGGGAAATATATAGATTTGAGTTTATATAATTGAGTTTTCAACACTTATCACATTTATTTTGATTAGTGTATATATTTATTATAAAAAAACTTAGACCTGAATTTAAGACTAATATAGATGTTGTAAAACGTTTGGAATTTTGACTTTTGACTGTTTATATATAGTGGCTAACAAAACAAATCACAAATCCACTTATCCTCAACAACCGGAACAACGACAATACCACTTGGTCTTGGTTAGTGTTTGTTGATAAGATTTAAAAAAGGTCATAGTTTAAATCCAAGTAAAATTAACAATTACTACAGACCACATTAAATGTTTCTGATTATATCGTGTAGGAACAACAATATTTGGTCTTCTCTTCGGACCAGAAAGTGTGTGCTACGTACGAAATAACGTAATCCTATAGATCAATAGTAATGTTATTTCACGTCCCAATAAAACTTTAGGTTTTACTCCACTTACAAAATCGAGTTTGGCCCCCCCCTACATGCATGTCACACCTTGAAAACACTACTTTTCTAAATCTGGGTGATAAAAAAAAAGTCATGGAATTCTTTTTTAGAATTTGTCAATTTCAAAACCAAAAGAGGAATGGTATAATTTGATGCATTTAATGTCAAAGAAACGCATTTCTTATAGAATAGGTATGACATGAATACATGATTCCCCTTGACACTATATTACTTCATCATTCTTATTAAAAGTGTCCTTTTAAATTTATTTCACACATTAAAAAAAGCAGTTACCATTTATGTAATAAACTTTTTTAATACGGATTAAGTCATTAAACGGGATTCTGTTAAATAAATATGTGTACCCAAAATACAAACGATATTTTTTTTTTTTGAACACCGTAAATACAAACGATATTTATGCAACAAAATAAATTCACAAACCTTCACGTCGTAGAAACAGAGAGAACAACTTTTAAAATAAATTAATTGTATTCTTCAGTATATATACACTATAAATATATATATATATATATATATATATATATATATATAACAGTATATTTAATAAAAAAAACATGTAATTAAAAACTAATTTTGTGTCAATAATTCTCACGCATAGACTACTATGTTTAAACTCATGTAGTAACGTAATGTAACGCAATGAGTTTGCCATACACTCGTGGTTAAAGATTAGTCTTGAGAAGTCTACTTTATACATGGCTGGAGTTTCCGAGATTCAAAAGGAAGAGATCCTCCAACAATTTTCTTTTGAATATGTTACATTACCGGTGAGATATTTGGGACTTCCGATGTTAACAAGAAGGATGATATTTTCGGATTATCTACCACTTTTGGAAAAGATCATATCACAAATTAATTCTTGGACGGTCAGGGCTCTCCTCTTCGCCGAGAGACTTCAGCTGCTAAGGTCGGTGATTTTCAGCCTCACAAATTTTTGGATAGCAGCTTTCTGGTTGCCTAAAGCGTGCATTTATTAGATAGATAAAATATATTATGCGCTTTTATATATGGTCGAGACGTTCGAAGAACTCTCGGAAAGTGAAAGTTGCATGATCCGATGTTTGTACCCCAAAAAGGGAAGGTGGCCGTCTATGACTGCAATCAATTGAAGACGCAAACAAAGTGAGTGTTTTGAAGTTGATTTGGCGTATACTATTAGCAAAGGAATCACTGTGGGTGAAATGGGTGAAAATATCTAATACGAAGTGGTTCCTTTTGGGCAGTGAAAGATACTAAGACTTGTTGTTCTTGAATCTAAAAAAAGCTTTTGTATATCGAGAAATAGCAAAGAAGTTCCATCGAGTTGAGGTTAGAAATGGAGAAGCTTCATTTTTTTGGTTTGACAAGTGGAGTAATATAGACTGTCTCTATGAGAAACTTGGAGCGAGAGGTTGTATTGATTTGGGAATCTTGGTAATTACTACAGTAGGAGAGGTGATGGACATGAATCGTAGAAGAAAGCACATGGCAGTTTTATTGAACCATGTCGAAGAGGCAGTAAGACAACAAAGATTCACACGGAATGCTAATGAGCCCGATGTTGTTTTATGGAAAGGGAGAAATGATCCTTACCAAAAAGAGTTTAACTCAAAAGAGATGTGGTTGCAGATACGCACCTATAAGCCATTGATGGAGGAAAACAAAGGAATCTGGTTTGCCTACTCGACTTTGAAGTACTGTCTCATTACATTGCTAGTTGCAAAAAACCAAAGTAGCAACGTGAGACAAGAAAATCTAATGGAATAGACAAACAAATTCAAGCTGCATTCTTTGCCAACACACAGTAGATACAAGGGATTACTTGTTCTTCAAGTGTCCTTATTCTCTAAAGGTGTGGAAGTAACTCGCAACATGGATACTCCTCCCTAATTTCACGGCAAACTGGAAGGACATTCTCAAGCTGATCAACGACAATGGTATTGGCAAGACAAATAAAATTATTTCATATTAAGGTACATTTTTCAAAACGCAATCCACTCCCTTTGGAGAAAAATAAATAACATATGACATGACAATGAACCATCTCCAAGTGAGAGGATAGTAAAATTGATTGATAAAAATATTCGGAACCGGCTAAGTACAATTCAGAGTGGAGAAGATTTGAAGTATGCAGAAAGCATTTAAGATTGGTTTGAATCAAGACAAAATAAAGATAACTCTGTTTTTTAGTTTTTTAAAACAGTATGCATTAAATTGTAAACAAATTTTTTTAAAAATATAATTTAACATTAAATTCGAAAAAAATAAAATAAAACAAACGTAAGGCAAACTTTTAAAGTATATGTTCTGGTTGTATACAAGAACAAAAGCTGATTTTTTTAAAAAAAAATCTAATTATATAACTTAGGAGGCGTAAGTTATGCAACTTATCAACTAAAAAATGTTCTGCAAATCCATCATTTACATCTGTTATGGTAGACAAGACATGTCATAGAAATGCTTCATTTTCTATATTCAGAAGTAATTGGAATCTTCAGATGTTTTTTCTTTTTGCTTTTTTTCCCTAAGAGAGCATTTATATAGAAAGACTAACTTAACAACGAGGTCGCATCATTATAATTGCTTATGAAGAATTTATGTCCAAAGTTACGAGCGATTTTTAGCCATTCAAGGGGGACAGAATATCGGCTTTATAGCCCAACATGGATTTGTAACATCCTCCATTTTCAGAAAATATCAAATATATCATAAAAGATTTGAATTAATCAGATTACTTTTTGTATGGAGTTTGGTAAAAGCATTATATAGTTCTAGTGGTAACGTCTGCACTGTTTGATCCACCTGTTTCTTCATTATAATACAATAATGTTATATGCTTAGGCTGATTTGTAAAATTAATAAATCTTTGCTGGATAACCATCCAAAATTGTTTCTAGATCGAACGTGCCGATCCAACAAAAGATATGTCTCAATCGAAACATGTAAGACTTCAATATTTACGACGAATATATAGGCTCCTAAGAAATTTAATGTACATATTTTCTTAGATTGACTAAGGTTGTCCAAGATCAAGTGAGAGTTTAATGTTCTTAATTTTATCAATTTATCATGAACATATGAACATTTACGATATACGTCATGATCCAAGATCATTAGGCTGATGATGTAATCGCACATTGTTTCAAACTATCGTCTAACCTTGACTCATATACCACTTGTTACTTATCAATCATGATGTTAATTGACCTCCAATTCTCTGGAAATCTTATTGACCCATAGGATTCACTTTTCTATCACAATCGATAACTCAGAAAAAAAATATCCATACACGACTTATTGATTGTACGTACCCGTTGTAAGACTTATACATTAGTATGTAGAAAAGCTTAAGTGATTAGTTAACTTTATATCTAATTTGTGATGCACATTTCAGGGCCGAACACATGTTAGAAAATTTGGATAGCGATATATACTTGGACTGATATTTTAATATGCAACCTATTTTTCAAATACAAAATATGTTTATATATATATATATATATATATATATATATATATATATATATTAATATCCAACCTCATACCTTATCAGAATACAACTTTTTAATAATAATATGTATTTGAATTTCAATATTACTTATTTTTATATGAAGGCATGAAAATAATTTTGTATTAAAAATATGATTTTTTTTTATTAATGATAAAAATGAAACTAAGTTAAATATATATATATATATATATATATAATACCACTTTAAACAAAACTATATATATATATATATTGAGTCGTATAGGTGTATATCATGATATATATTGGGATGGATTAGAAAGACTAACAAATTCCAAGTTCTTTTTCCATCCCTATTTTTTATTTCTGCCACAGTTACATCACAAAGTCTTTAATCATTTTGTTTTGCCATTATGCATGTAATTAGTAACATAGTTGATATTTTTGAAAAATAGTACAAGATTTATTTTTCAATAACATGCACTATGAGGGTTTGAAAATTTTATTGTTTCATAAACGATGGTACTATATAACACATTAAGTTTGACAAAAACCAATTAGTATTGTTTTTTTTTTTTTTTTTTTGTGTGCAAAAAACCAATTAGTATTGTATGTTCGTTTCTTCAATATGCTTCAGTTTTTATTTTTGATTACCATAAAATATTATTTTTAAAATACATAACCTAAAATTAGAAAATTATTCCAATAAATTAATATAAAATAATAAAATAGTATTGTTAAATTAATCATCAATCAATCTCTAAATATATGTTTATGGATTTTTGATTTGAAGTCATGAAACAAATATCCTCAAGCTTCCCTACCCACCATTCCTTTATCGTTTTTACGCAATGACTATCTAGTATCTACCATTGAGCTTCTGTCAACAATAACTAATACAAATATAATTTACAATTAAGGTGGATAACTCCGTCACAAAAGTAACATAATTCATAGTGTAAAACATGAGAAAAAGAATCGTTCGAATCAAGATGATTAGTTGATATATAATGTTGTAATAAATTTGTAAATAGCAAATAAGCATTTGGACGTACTTGTGTAGAATTACTGACCAAATATGGGTTAAGAGACATGTAATCGTTTGAAAATCGGCGTCAGACCCAAATATATTTTACGAATTTTCCATACTAAATGTTTATGCTCACATGTAAAAACTACTTTTCAGTAGATCATCTATACTAACATACATATGGATTAACACTAAAGTTTCTATAGATCGACATTATAGCAGTTTTTTAAACCTACATAATTTTGAACGTGACTTATATACAACAATTATTTATATTAAAAACAATAGTTGACAGGAAAGTAAAAATTTATCAAAAGAAGGACCCAAGGAGAATGTAAATTTGAGCCACTATAGATTAAAGAAAATTTTGTGGCCACTTTAATATGCGGCTGCCAATGCCCTTGCTTTCTTTTCATTGTACTTGTGACTCAAATTTTCAAACTCACACCACCTATGTTCTTCTTCTTTTATATTATACGTATTATATAAATACAAATTTTCATTATATTATAGTTATTTCAGATGCATTGCACTTGGAACTTAGACACCGTTTTTCTAGTTTCAAGCCGACTAACCATACTGTGATTGCCGCGTGTACAATAGATCCAACAATGCATTTGTTTTTTAAAAAGAGCTTATATGAGATTTGACAAATCTAGCAGAAATTATTAGATTTGGGGTCCATATTTCTTCTTAAATCTAAAACCAGTTGTTACAATAATTAATATGAATGTGTAAAATTACCTTTCTCTGAAATAGGTATTTAGACTCATATATAGTTTGATCCATGTTCTCATCAATATTATATTTGAGTTGAATAATTTACCTACCGAATAGAAATACATCTTTTGGTTTTTGCTTCTGGAAAAAATACACAAAAAAATGTAAAAGAAAATGCAGATCAAATAAACTAGAAATTTATGCAATACGGATATCACTTCATGTTAGCCTATCAACCCACGTCCTACATTAGAAGAGTAGAAAAATAATTGTTTAATAAAACGATTAATTGGTATCAAAGCCTATGTTCAAGAAATGGGTCTAGGAAAGTAGTGTGGAATGCATGTTTGCTGTAGAAGGAACTTTCAGTATGACCTTGCAATTAAGGGGTGTCGGAGTATGGGTACCAGGTTTAGTTGGAGGAGAGGCTATTGGTTTATTGTCCTTTGTTTGGAAGGGAGTTTGAGGAGAAGCGGCTAAACCCGTACAGATTTGTTGTTGGATTCCTTTCTAAAAGACCCCTACTAATCGAAGTTAGACTTGATTTATATATTACATAGTTTTTTTCTAACTTCCAATGTAAGACATAAGTAGATATCCCAACAATGCTGCTCCTCAACCTTTATTGTATGTGTCAACATTGGTATATAATGCAATTAAGGGGTGTCGGTGTATGGGTACCAAGTTTTCTGCTATTGATTCGTAGTAAGTAAATGTCTAGATCTTGGCTAGGTACAATAACCCATTTACAAAGGATGTATAAAAAAATGGTTTCGGTTGGATATCTTTTTACCTCTGGCTAATATAAACACAAAATGTTTTGTAAGCGTTAATGTATTATATTCATACATCTATACAATACTTAAACGCTTACAAAACATTTTCCGCCAGAAATTATAGAGCTATGAATTGTTACCATGAGACTAATAATTAACTTACTTGTTTATTCGGGTATTTATTTGTTTTGTCAATAAAATCTATGAGGTTTTTACTCAGCTTTTTGCGGGGAGTTGAACTTTCGTGTTCAGACATCCTGTAGAAATGGCAATGCCACTAATTCTAACGGGTGTTGGCCGTTTATTAGGTTTTTATGTCACAAAATTTATTTATGCGAAATTAACGCATGTTATTTTAGATATTGTATATAGAAAATCTTGAAATGCATATTTAATTTGCACATTTTTCTCTTTCTTTGATGCGTATACTTCAACGACTAACACAATCTCCTATATGTAACAACATAATAACCCGTGAGTCTCTCTTTTTTTTTTGGTAGGAATAACCCGTGAGTCTCTAACAAAATGAAAAATTAAACATCTTATATAATATGAGAAGGTTTTCTTCTAATTTTTCCTACCATTGCGACATTTGGCACTCTCTTTTGGTGACATGTGTCCTCCTTCAATGCATCAATGTTTGTTTTAATTTATTTAAAATATTTAGTTTTGAAAGTTTGTGCCTACAATTTAATTCCAAAAAATATATTTCTCTTATCCTATCGGTACATTTGACATGTATTTAAATTGAAATTGTATCTAATTTATTTTACCAAAATTATTATCTACTTAAAATCACCACTTATCTATTGGTACAATAGTACATTTTTTAAACTTCTCATAATATTAGTACATTTGGCATCTATTTTTAAATTTAATTTTTTTCCTCATTTTTCTATCTTACATAATATTTAATATCTCCATAAAATACATTTCTAATCTTTTCTAATTTGTCTTTTTTTTTCTTCTTTCCAATTTCACTTTTTCTTTTGTTTTAGTTTTTATAACACCAATTTATTCTCACATGTTACAACTCCAAGTTGGAGTATTTATTTACAATTTTTATTACACAATACATTTAATGTATTTATATAGTATAATATAATTTACAGGAATTATTAAATTTAATATGTCCTCCCATATATTGTTTTATAAATGTCTCAGTAAATGAAACTCTAACTTATGTAACAGTCAATGTAATTTTAATAAAGAAATATAGTAACATGCATTATATTAATGTATTCCTCCATGTGTTACGCATTTTCTCAAAATAAATGTTTGTGAAGAGTTTTCTTCTCCAGTAACGCTTTTCATGTGGCTTCTAATACCGAAATATATTAGTGTTTTTTTTTTGTTCTGGAATTAGTTACCCAAAGTAAAACCCACAAATGAACTTATTAAAACATATGTAACGTCAAACAACTCTAAATTGATGTATTAGGCTAACAGATAACCACAATAACTCCAATTAATTCAAAACATTAAATCCAATTAATTCTTGTATATATTACCCACATGTGAAGCTAAAAAAACTCTTGTAGAGTTTTTGCTTTTTCCAGTCCGTTCTTTTATTTTTATTGACTTTTAGTTGATTTCTCTTTATTTCAGGCTATCATCCACGTAATAAAAATATCTACAAAAGTTTTCTCATTTGGTGTTCAAGTTAGTTAGGTTTGTGATTTCATATGGTGATCAAGTTAGCTTCACCAACACCATTAGTTCTATATAAAAGTGTTCTATTTTTAAGTTCTATTTTTAATTGTTTCTCTATTTTTCAACTCACCAATAAGATTTATATACATACATTGAGAAAATTTATATCTATTATTATGGTCAGTTAAAGTGTAATTATAAATTTAAGTATTTAGATAAATGGCAGTACATTATATTTATTAAATTTTTTACTCTTATGATCTATATGTATTCATAAATTTGAAAACCATAAGTTTGTTAAAAAATTTATGATATAAATTGAAAAACCATTTATGTAATTATTCTCAACATCACTTATCAAAAATTTAAGAGATTTTTTTTTTTTTTAATACGTAAAGTTGTTTCAAGATGATTTTGTTCTTGAATACGTAAAACTAATGGGACCATGAGTCAAAAAAAAATTCAAATAGTTTATGCCATTCTTTATTTCTTTTACATAATTACTCAACGTTTGAGAGGGATCGACGTTTGAGTTTCGTATATCTCGAGTAAATAGTTTTCTGATTTTTAATATTGTATACATTTGACTTGATTATGTTTTGAATTCAATTTTTTTTAGTTAATCATACAAATTAAGTAAGAAATAAAGATCATATGAAAGAATATAAAATTTGTATTTATTTTTATCAAAATTTCCATAAAACCAATCCAATGAAATTCAACCAAAAAATTTAAAAAGTTCCACCAAAGGTTTTTTTTTTATCTATGCTCATGGGATTTTTGAAAAGAATTATGTTTGATAAGGGTAATTGCATAGAATATCATAATTAACTTATTCAGTTAAAATCTAACATGTCACTAAAGTATTTAGGTAAACGGCATTACATTATATTTATATTTATATTTGTTCTCTTATGACCTACATATATATATATATATATATATATATATATAATAAAAATTTTATTTTTGAAAGTTTATATTAAAAAAATTTAGTTCAGGTTTAATATCATCCGAAATCATTTTCCTAAATTAAATATGATTATAATTAAGTGTAACATATATTTTTTTTGTGCAAAAGCTGATTCAATTTAACTTAGGTTTGGGCCAGGTCCATTACAAGAGAAACCAAAGACTGTTTTGCCAATGAATCGGCATCAGAGTTCTGCAAACGGGGAATGAAACTAAACGAAATAACATCAAAGGTATAAGATAAATTCAGGATATCGAAGAGAATCCCATGAAGCTCCTTGTGATGAAGCTCCGATTTTAAAGCTTTGACTAGCTGTGCTAAGTCAGAAGCAAGAAAGAGATGTGAAAAACCCAGATTAACATATATAAAATATGTTTTTGCTCATTTGGACCACCTTGCTATTTTATTAAATTTAATCATTATCACAAATTATTTAAATTTCTCTTTAATTTTTAACATATATAGATAAAATTAAGCAAAAAAATTAATAAATATGAATATGTTTTACCTTTGATCTCCTAATTTTATTATGGATTATATGGATATAATATGTAAAGCTTCTTGTCGAGGGAAAGTCATGAGATTGGGAAGATCTACCTTCTGATGAGATCTAAGGAGGGAAAACGGCCGATATCAACCCCAATTATCAACTCGAACCCACATAAATTTTAAATAACAAACCTGAACTATGTAATCGTTAGCCAATTTTAACATATACCTGTTATTAAATAATGTAACAAACCTGAATTATTTAACCTTTAGCCAATTGAATAAAAGGAATGATTCAGATACAAAAGAACAGATAATTACGACTTTACAATGCTAATCTACATTAACAAATACAAAAAAAAACAATGTTCAAATTGGATAACAGTTAGATAGTTTAGGTTTGTTTTTTAAAAATGGTTTGAGTTCGGGTTGATAAGTGCTCGGGTCAGAGTTTGGGTTGAAAAAAGATGCAGAAAAATAGTTGGAGTTGATTTTGGCCGTTTTCCCGATCCAAGGATCGTGAATCAGCAAACAAGAGACTCTATGATGAGGTATGATATATATATATTTCCAGAATAAAATATTTTATGTAAATGGCGTATATTTATGTCATACCACCATGAATAAAAAAAGAACAAAATTTATTTTTTAGCAATTCACAAAAGTACTTCGAAAAAGGAACAAAAAAGTTAATACTTTAAAAAAATCTTCTCAAAAAACTATATTAATAATCGAACATATTACTTTAATACAAATTTTATTTTTATTCAGAATTAATATTAAATATGTAACCCACGCATCGCGTGGGCAGCTTTCTAGTAAAACTATATGTTTAGGTTTTTGCCCAAAAAAAAAACAACTATATGCGAATTATAGAAATAATTGAGACAATTGGTAACTAATACCAAAACAGTTTCAAAGTCTGAAATCAGAACCCAAATAATTAACACACGTCTTGATTCGTATATTAAAATAGGACGAAGATTTTACGCTGCATTTGACTTTGTTTTTAAGGATAATGGAACCATAATGTAATGTTACAAACTAAGCAAAAACTTGTTTAAAGAAAATGGAACCATAATGTAATGTTTAGAAAGAAAAAAAACAACATGATATATTGATATGATGTCTTGTGCGTTTTAATTAAATTCATACCGACAACCTTTTTGACTTGCTTCCCCTGTCTTTGTTTCTACCCATACAGAGATCAAAACACCACATTGCTATTAGCATTAAAACAAAAGAACATTAAAAAACACCTAACGAATATTCCTTAAATCTAATCATTTCTATTCAAATAAGTGCAACACACTCCAACACCTAAACCTGCCGATTCCTTCATACGATATACCTTTTGTACTTAGATTAGATTAATTAATAGTTGGAATAATTCCATTTGACAGTAAACCACTCTGATACAATAGGCTTTTTAGATAATAGACTTTATTGAATTACCGACAAGTGGAAAATTACGATCCCTAGTCTTGTCTTTTGCTTGTCATAATGAAATAGCTACCATATGAATTAGTTATGAAATTTGTACACATAAAATTCATAACTAATTCATTATGGTAGCTATTTTATCAATTTATTTAATTAGTAAAATCAATATTAAAATATCTTAAATTGATTTGCAGAACTTTGCTACTGAAGTCTGTAGACTGTACGTAGTTTTTTGCATATATTTTAATCCTACTCTTTGATGCAGCGTGATATTTGGAAATATTCCAAATATCTATTGTTATTATCTTTTAATTAATTATTATTATTATTCTAGAATATTCTATAGATTTTAGGGTTTTCTTATGTTTTATTATAAATAAGCCGTTAAGGCCTCCTTTGTAGGAAGTTGATTTGATTAATAAAATTAAAGAGCTTTTAGCTTTTCAGAGAAGAATATTCTCTAATCCTTGTTTTCGGTAGATCTCGAGAGATCTCAACGATTATAAGAAGAAGTAGGATTCGGTATTCGCGGAGAATCAACGAATTCCTAACGTTCTCTCGTTTCTGGTATTCTGAGGATTCAACAGATCCGAGAAACCCTAGTTTTCCGGTATTCCGAGGAATCAACGGATCTCTAGTTCTATCCTTAGAAGCTTCCGCTACTTCAGTTGGTATCACTCTGGAAAAGGATCAAATAAAAATATAAAAGACAAATGATTTAAAGTAGTTCATTTTTAGTATGAGAATTATGTCCACTACTTTTCGTTTGCTAATTCTTCAATTAACTATACAACCTGATAGTCTGATCCTATCACGATCATCCGTTGATCCCAAAGCATGCAATCAAATACTTTAACAAAAAAAAAAAAGCATGCAATCAAATAACTCGGTCATGCAACCGGCTATCCAATCCACCATATGCACACATCACCCAAATCAATGCATATTTTTATCAAAGTCGTTTCACTCTTTTTTACCCATCTATACATTCTTTTTCACCCAAGATAGTGTGCGTTTTTACCAAGTCAACAGCCATTTTTCGTCCTCACATTAGCCAAATCTAACATATCCAAAGAATCTAAACCGCTTTGTTGTTTCCCAACCAAGATTCCTCTGACGAATCTCGGGTTTAATTCTCTTTTGGTACGAAGAAGCATGCTTTAAATCGGAATGGACTAAAGGCTAGTTCCGGGTACCGAAAAAAATTACGGGCCAAAAGTCTGAAACTCCCGCGATTTATCTATATATAATAAAAAATTTCTGAAGTACCATCTTCGATCTTTTTCTCCGACTTTTCTATGTAAGAAAATGTTTCTCTCTCATTTTTTTGCTAAAAAGCTCATTTTCTGGGTTGTGACAAAATGATAATTTTTTTTTATTGAAATACGAATGATCCAGTTTTTAAAAAGAAATATAATAGTATGTATCATCTTACATATTTCATATAAAATCTCGAAATACATTTAAATCACAATTTTTCTAACCTCTTATATCACAATTTTTAATTAAATAGTTAGGTAAATTTTTCTGTCATCAATTTTCTTGGATTTTTTTTTAATAGTTATAAAGATAATGAGATTTTACCTTCCAATTACCAACCACGTACTGCCGTCAAGCACCCAAGAAACTTTCATTAGTCCTACACTATGACAAATCGTCGGTAAGCACGTCACAATTTTTAAAGTCATAACTAAGCTTTTTGGCAAATACATTTCCACAAAAACTGCTTTTTATCGTCATTTTCCAAAAGCATATATTTGTCCATACATATATATCTATGATTCTATATCAAATGCATAGGAACATATATCATCTGATTAGTAGACTGAGCTTGAAAGAGGATAATATTTGTAAAGATAGTCGTGTAGAATGTGGAACTTGAGGAAAATCCAAAGTGGCAACTGGCAACCCAATAATGTTAAAATATTGCTAAGAAAATGGAATCGACGACCAGGTTTCAGTGAATGAACAAAAGAGGAAAAAACGAAAGTGAAAGATAAAACTAAAATTAAATGAGAAAAAGGAAAAGGAAAAGTATTTTAAACCCAAAAAATAAGATTATGTAGCTTGATTAGTTTAACCCATTAATTATAATATTCCTAAATTAGTGCAATTTTTTTTCTGTCACCTCATAATTTTTAAGGTTAGTTCGCTATATTTATTTGTTGATGCAAATGTCTTAAGGTAAATTTTTGGAAATTTGATTGTCATGTACACGAAATAGACGTCGTCACATAGTTATACATGCAAATTTTGAAAATATTTGGTTATTTATATAAAATATTGCCATCAAATACGGACAACCCAAAATAAATATAAATCATGTTGCAAACACCATAACCATTTTATTCCGGTGTTTCAATTGCCGAAATCCAGCGTTGACCAAAAATCCGGATTTTGACAGCTACAGAGTATGATGGTTATGATGTTTGCAACATGGCTTATGTTTGTTTGGGGATATACGCATGTGAATTGTGATGTCAATATTTCTTATAACTAACAAGATTTTTATAAAATCTACATGTATAACTATGTGATAACATCTCTTTCGTATGGCTGATAATCATTTTTTCTAAATTTTTAATAAGACATTTTTTTTGTCACATCTTGACTAAATAGTCGTTACATATCGTACAATCATATTAGAAAATATTAATATATAACATGTTATTTGATAAAACAACATTACCAAAAAATTTGTTATCTCTTTCTTCGAACAACATATTATTTTTCTAAATCAATCTCATAAATTTTTTTTTGATAAAACAAAATATATATATATATATTTTTTAATATTTAATGTGTGGTTGACAAAAAAAAAAAAGAAAAATCAATCTCATAAATTAAAAGAGCATATCATTTAAGATAATAATATACGATTTTTTTACAACTCTCGTTTGTCATGCAACGTACCTAATTAAATGTATTTTTGTATAGAAATAAAAGATCGTACTTATTTACATATATAATGTAATAAAATCATGAAAATTTAGTATACATCTCTAACTTAAATTCTATATAAATTTATTTCATCTTTTTTGGAGCATGAAGTTAAAAAGAAGACAAAGAAATTCCATGTTCAAATATTTTCAAATCTAACAATAGATGAGGCCGAAAATCTACCCGAAGACGAACGCTGCAATTTTTTATTTTTGTATGGTCAATGTTTATAAACATATATGGACCAAACATATATATCATATATAAAATTTTGCATTTAATTACTATATTTACACATGAACATAATTTTATTGATACACCAAATAGCAGTTTTAATTGTTTTCGTGGACGTCGTTATCTTCATGTTTTCATATAGTCGAATAGATTGAGAAAAACATGAGGTATAAAATAGTAACTCCAAAATTCCAAGGAAGATATTTTCGAGTAGCCAAAAAAATATTTTCTAGTTATTATATACAGAAAATGAAAAAAAAATATATAAAAAAAAATAATAACACGAGTTTAGAGTAAACCCAGCAAATCTAAAATGGCAGAGACCTGCAATTTAAATTTAAACCGGTCAATCATCAGAGACCTGCAATTTAAAAACACTAATTATCTAATTAACTAGTATGATTGGGAGCTTTACTGTTATTCTTAGCTAGAAAATTTAAGATTAATAATTTTGTTACGGAAGATTTAAGATATTTATCATACAAGAAAGTTTTTAACAATGTGTATCATGTATCAGACCTAAATAAAGTATGAGGTGTGAAAAAAAAAAAAAAAAAAAAGTATGAGGAGACAGTGAAAGAGAAACAGAGTATGATAGCACAACCCAAAAGCATTAATACAAATATAATTAACACAATCCTTATCAACAAATACACTACGACCCTTAAATATTCCACTAAACTACAACCAAATACTTTAAACATGCACGATAGTGAGCTGTATCTTGGAAATTCATAAAAATGACATAAACTTTTGACTCATACATATACGTTGAAAAAGTATATGAAAGTAGAATGACCAACAAGTAAACATCACGAAGCATAAAATCTAAAATATCTATTGTATACATACTTATATACTTTATTACATTCCAAAATTCATATGATCTATCATAATTAGGCATCAAATTAAAAAATGGAATATTTGTGGTGGGATAGAGATCCACATCTTTTGTAGAAAGTGCGTGTGGGGCTTAACTTAGAAAAAAAAGAAGTAATAGTGAGAGGAGGAGACACACGGCGTTTTCGTTTCTGCCTAGAATCTACACTTAGTGTTATACGTAAGGCCAAAGAGTCAACGATTTTGGCTCCCTCTCTTCATCTCTTTTCTATTATAAATTGAAGGGCCAATAACCCAACTCTATTTGCCCTCAAAGATAGTAAAGACAAGCCAAATAATAATCAATCTTTCTTCTATCTTCTCTCTTTCAATATCTCTCTCTCTCTGGCACAACTAAAGTAGAGATATAGAGAGAGAAACTTTGGATTTTTTGTGGGTTTGTGAGAGATGGCAGAGATAAACAAACAAAGCAACAAATGGGAACAAGAAGAGGTTAGTCATGAAATGAATAATTGGGAACTGGCTGAAGAAGAAAGTGTTGACTGGAGAGGGAGACCTTCCAACCCTAACAAGCATGGTGGAATGAGAGCTGCTCTCTTTGTTCTTGGTACTCTCCCTTTTATATATATAATCTTACAAAAGTTTCTTAAGTGTTAAAGATTTGTTTATAGCCTTAGATGGATCATCTTGTTTTTGTGTCTTGGTCTATAAGAACTCAACCTTATCCAAACTTTGGTCCCACTAACTATAATTCTATATTCCATGGACCTTAATTGGCAAGTGTTAGATTTCTCGATTATATTAATTCTTATTGATTTGTGGTTTTTGATTCTATTTCTTTTAGGACTACAAGCCTTTGAGATAATGGGGATAGCAGCAGTAGGGAACAACCTTATAACTTATGTAATAAACGAAATGCATTTCCCCTTGTCTAAAGCGGCCAATATTGTTACCAACTTTGTCGGTACCATCTTTATCTTCGCCCTCCTCGGCGGCTACCTCTCGGATGCCTTTTTAGGCAGCTTCTGGACCATCATCATCTTCGGCTTCGTCGAGCTTTCTGTATGTTCATCATCTCTTTCCAGTTTTTGACATATCTGTATATACAATTCTCTAAGTTTCTTGGCTTCCAATTTAAAACGAAAATATATATAAAACACTTTCGATATGAGATTTCTAACAAAATCTGTTTTTTATTTATAATTTGCATACACGTAATTAATTTACGTGGAGTATGTCCAGGCAACATGCCTTTTGTGTGTGATCTCATTATGATTTAATTAACTATTTACAAAAATACCTTCGCTACAAACACTCCACTTAAACATCACCAATTAATGTTTTAGATCATTGTTTCACATTCCGAAACTTTCTAATAATTTTTATGTCCTTTAACTGTGTATTTCCACGTGTATTCCCAGGGTTTCATACTACTATCAGTACAAGCACATTTGCCTCAACTAAAGCCACCAAAGTGTAACCCATTGATAGACCAAACATGTGAAGAAGCCAAAGGTTTCAAGGCAATGATCTTCTTCATGGCACTTTACTTGGTGGCTTTAGGAAGTGGCTGCGTGAAACCAAACATGATAGCTCACGGTGCGGACCAGTTCTCTCAGTCGCATCCTAAACAATCTAAAAGACTCTCATCTTACTTCAATGCCGCCTATTTCGCATTCTCAATGGGCGAGCTTATCGCTCTAACTCTCCTTGTTTGGGTTCAAACTCATTCGGGCATGGACGTTGGGTTCGGAGTCTCTGCTGCAGCAATGACTATGGGCCTCATTAGCTTAGTCTCCGGTACTATGTATTTTCGTAACAAACGTCCACGTCGAAGCATCTTCACTCCCATTGCCCAAGTAAGTTTATGTTGTCTTTTAACAATTCTTACACGAAAAAAAAAGAAAAAAAGAAAAAGAAAACAAAATAACATAGTGATGATATAATTAACTTGAACTTTTTTCATCCAGAAGATTCCATTAAATTTAAACTTTAAGAAATAGAGATATTGATTCAACATAGAATTCAATACCTCAATTAAATAAGCCACATAAATTCTTAAAAGCGCGCGTTATCAAAATAATGATATTTATGATAGTTCCATCGGTAGTAAGATGAACCTAGAATATATTGTTTTTAAAAAGTATGTTTTACACATAGAAGACTTATTGATAATGGCTTTATTTATAGATAATCCGTAGCTATGTTTACTAATTACTACACTATACATACTTTAATATTTACTTTACAAAATCATTCTCTTGGGTTTTTATTTTACCTACCATAATAGTTGACTTCTAAGATAAATCTGTGTCAAAAAGCAATATATATATATATATATATATATTAAAATAAACGAAAATCTGGTGAGACGTATTTTTTCCAAATTTGTCTGCATGCGTATGTATACGTAAGTCCATATCTAAATGGACCCGTGCATATTTTATATGGACAATTTAAGACCAACCACACATATAAACTATAGAGTTGACTTCTGTCTCTACCGGATAACAATTATAACCAAACATTTAAATAAGTTGATTATGCATGATTTTATACTATATATTGCAAAGGAATTATAACACTTTATATATAGTCATAAAAGTAAGAACACTTTACATATTTTGCGCTAATGTTGACCCCCATATCGTTGACAAATCCCGATTATGCTTTGTTCAAAACTTACGGTTTATGATAACTTTATAAGTTACTAGCTAACCGATCATCATCTAAACATTATATATATATATATATATATATATATATATTATTTATATATTTCAAAACACATATTTTCCTCTACCTTGTTTTCTAAACTTAAACTGTGAGAAATTTACTTATATATGTATGCAAATAAATTTGATATACTTCTTATAGAAATAAAATTTCACATGTGTACCAATCGATATATGCAAAGGAAAATTCGACCCACTTGGCTTTATTTAGAGAAATAATATTAACACACGATATTCAAAGTGAGGAATCGTGGTCACGTGTGTGGACAAGACAATGCTAAACAGTTTGGGCCATGACTCATATGAAAAGAGAAGCTGATGTTTAACATTATAATTGTGCGCTTTGAAAAAACAAAATGATATCCACTTCTATGATAGTCATTAATATATTATAATACATATACATATTCACAAAATAATATATCTATATATACACAATAATAATACGTAATGGTCTCTGTATTTCAGGTTGTTGTGGCTGCCATATTAAAAAGAAAGCTTGTGTCTCCCTCTGACCCAAGAATGCTTCATGGAGACCACCATGTCGCAAACGACGTCGTACCCTCCTCCACTTTACCATACACTCCTCGTTTCAGGTCATAGTCATACATTGAACTCATTATCTCACTTTTTCTATCATTCATGTTTCACTTTTTGGTCGTTTTGATTTGATCATTTATAGATAGTTATATCTATTTTCTTAGAAGACCGAACAAAAACTTCAAAAGAAAGATTCCAAACATTGGTTGTTTTTCCGTTCACGTGTAATGTCTCCTTTTTGTTTTTTTTAATAAAACCAAAACTTTAAAAGGTTGTAATCAAAATTCATTTCTAAATCGTAAAGGCGTAAGTTAAAGGAAATATTAAGATTTTTAGAAAAGTTACAATATAGTTTTTATAAAAACAAATGTCGCATGTAATCACAAATTCTCATGAAATCCGTGAAGAATATAATCATATCTAAGGATTATATTTGAACGTTTGGGCAGGTTCTTGGACAAGGCATGCATCAAAATCCAAGACACAAACACCAAGGAGAGTCCATGGAGGCTATGCACAGTAACACAAGTAGAGCAAGTCAAAACCCTAATCTCACTTGTCCCAATCTTCGCAAGCACCATCGTCTTCAACACAATCTTGGCTCAGCTCCAAACGTTTTCGGTCCAACAAGGAAGTTCCATGAACAATCGTCTCTCAAATTCTTTCCACATTCCTCCGGCTTCACTCCAGGCCATCCCTTACATGATGCTCATATTCCTCGTCCCTCTCTACGACTCTTTCTTAGTCCCTTTTGCACGTAAGCTCACAGGACATAACTCAGGTATTCCTCCATTGACTCGGATAGGAATCGGACTCTTCCTCTCCACTTTCTCCATGGTTTCAGCTGCCATGCTCGAGAAGAAACGTAGAGACTCTTCAGTTCTTGACGGTAGAATCTTGAGTATCTTCTGGATCACGCCACAGTTCTTGATCTTTGGGGTCTCCGAGATGTTTACAGCTGTTGGATTAATCGAGTTCTTTTACAAGCAATCTGCAAAGGGCATGGAATCATTCTTGATGGCATTGACATATTGTTCCTACTCCTTTGGGTTTTACTTCAGCTCGGTGCTCGTTTCGGTCGTAAACAAGATCACTTCGACGTCGGTCGACTCTAAAGGGTGGCTCGGAGAGAACGATCTGAATAAGGACAGGCTCGATCTGTTTTATTGGCTTTTAGCGGTTCTTAGTCTCTTGAACTTTCTTAGCTATCTCTTTTGGTCTCGTTGGAACATTAAGTCTTCGAGAAGCAACAACACTAACGTGGTGGGAGATATGAACATTTAGCTTAATGCATATAAAATGTACAATAAATATTATATCACCTATTAACATGCATGCATCTCCAGCATATAATTAATATAAATAAATTGTTGTAGTAATCCTTTGATTTCATAGTCTCAGTTCTTGTACTCTTTTTTAAGAATTTGATAAAATATGACCGTAACTGTTAATTTCGACAAATGCTTTATTACATATTAAAATATATTAATAGAAAACTAAACAAAAAATGTCGGGAAAAAAGGAAACAAAAAATAATAATTTTAACATCCACTAGCACCATGATTACTTAAAATTAGTCGAATTAATAACATGAAACCAAGAATATGAAGAAATGAATATAAATAATTTATGAACTTACACTTGTACTCTTATCCTTAAAATATAATAGATTTGGCCCACGAGGTTGTCACTGAGTTAAACAAGTTTTTCTCTTTTCCTCTTTTCTATGTGTTAACGCTACATAAGAATAATATGTTTTTCATTAAAAGAATAAGAAAAATATTATATTTTTCTTTTCATTTTTTAGTCTAGAATTTTTATCGATAATATGAACATAAGTTATACAAAGCCGAGAAAGATCAAAACCTTACTGGGACAAAAGTGGCGGATTCATACATACCCACATAAACAACAACTAAAAAATAGACAAAAGGAATTAAAACCTTACAAACAAGATGAATGCGGTAAACTACTTAGAAAATAATAATAATATGTTATATCGATACATTTATAAACAATGTATAATAATACAGTATCATATTATTATTTCTGATAAAATTGTATGTTATTCATATAATATGGAGTTCTATTCTATATTTAACTATTTATATACTAGAATTAAATTTACTACTATATAATTATTTTTCCTTATTATTTTCATGGAATTTCATTGAAACATAAAATAAAAGTTATCTTAATATATTTGTCAACAAGAAATCCTATAAAATAAAATGTTATACCATTTTTTATGTTGATTTGTGGTCTTTGTGGAATCTTACATATTAATATATAGCGTTTCTTTTTTAATCAAAGCATTCATTAAAGATTTGTGGAAAAAAAAAGCATTCATTAAAGATATTTAGGTTTGTTTCCTTATTTATGCTTTGTTGTTGTTTTCTTCGGTTGTAGAGCAAGAGAGGGCTAAAGAGGGAGATAAGTTATCGTACCGAACCGATTTTATATAATAAAATTCGATGCAACAAATTTTTTCTATGTAACTCTTGTATTTTTGATAAACCACATCCGAACAAATTGCAAAGTTCGTTTTTATACTTAAGCAGGGCCGGCCCAGACCTAAAGCCCAACAAGCAGATGCTTTAGGCAGCAAATCTTATATGTATTTTAAAGGGCATCAAAATTACAAAAGTGTCTTGTAGTCTAGTGGTATTTAGGATGTCTAAAGGTGGTTGGGCGTGGGTTCGATCCTTGGCAACCGAAGATTTTAACATTTTTTTATTTTTAGTTATTGTAAATGGGCATCAAATTTTGTTGGGCTTTAGGCATCATGAATTTTTGGGCCGACCCTGAGCAAATATACAGTGTTTCTGTCTACCTTAACGCCAAAATAATTCAAATTTATTCCCTAGACTAGTAATTTTGAGCGTAAAACTACATCTATACTAGTATAATCGCAGCACTTTTTGTGACGGGTGGGTAAAAAAGCTTTCGGGTATATCGGATATCCGACCCATTTTAAAAATTCCTTCACAAAAAATTTGTTGGGTCGGGTTATATTTAACCCAACTCATACACCGGATATTCCATATTTAATAATTTAGATTTTTAGAAGATTTGATTAAGATTTATAATTATGATTCTCCTATCATCTTTGTTTGATTTGTTTTTAACTGTTTTGAATCATCATATAATACATAAAGTAAAAAAAAAAATCAATTTTTTTTCTGCATATACTGTGATTCGAAATTTTAAAAACGGACATATATTATCCAATTGACGAAAATGTGTGTTCAACGTTCTACATCGATTAAAATATTTAGACAATGATTCAGAATCATATCATAAATAAGAACATTAATAAAATAAATGAGTTTTTTGGCGGGATGGGTTTGGCGGGACGGGTTTTTGAATCAACAATAATAAAAAGATTAAAATATCATTAATCCGCCGCTTCAATACGGATTTAATCCTTATTTTTTTTAATACAAATCACAGGACGGGTTAATAAATTACGGAACGGGTTATATTTCGGAAATGATTTATATGGCGGACGAATTTGAATCAATATTTATATACCGCTTTAATACGGGTTAAATCCTCAGTTTATTAATAATTATCTCGTGGACTCGTGGTATAACGTTACTTAATAACAACTAGATTATGTACCCGCGCGTTGCGCGGGATTTTAATATAAAACTTTTATCAAAGCAAATTTTTGAGCATAAATATAATCTTTTGAATTTTAAAAGATTTTAGTTTTTTCTCATGTGCATTATCTTTCTAAAATTTTAAAACATTTCTCACACATTTCATTACAATTTCTCTCGTTATCTTCTATGATTTATTCGTCGTCTCTCGAAATCTATTCTCTATTGACCTTATACTGACTCACATATAATATATTCGACTATGAATTAGTTCTTAAGATAGATCGTCTGAATTTCCTCCTTCCTATCTTTCGATACTCTATTGTTTTTTATAAGTTGCATGATCATTTTTATTAAAGTTAACATGAGAATATCTGGGGAAATTTTATTCATAAAGTTTTTTTACCATGTTTTGGTGTATTTAAAATTGCCTTAAAGAAAAAAAAAAACTCTCATATGTAGACTCATTCCTATTTACAAACATTAGATTCAAACGTAAAATATTACACTTTATCTTGACCAACTGAAAAATATAAAATTCTCTTTTCACATATATAATTTGGCGTATATTATGATTCTACATAGTATTCTTAATATTATTTGTTCTCAAATGTGTAACATACGAACATATAAAAATTATTCTAATTTAAAAATACGTCTATTTTTTAATAAAAAATGTGTGAATTAATTTTACTTTTAATGTTTTTTGTAAGATAAAGTGTGTGAATTACTTTTATTGTAATGTTTTTGTTTTAATAATAAAGTGGAGCCCACAAAAATATAAAATATGATGACATGTATGCTGATGTGGACACTCTAGATGGAGAGAAGACTCTCTAATTATATATATAGATTGTAAACTATAATATAAATAAATATGTTATAAGGAGATACAATTTACAAAATATTTTTATACTAACTTTAAAATTAAATCATTCCGCGGTGTACCGCGGGTTAAAATCTAGTTGAGTTAAACAAAATTAGTCAATATTGTTTTGTCTTCATCAAACATCATCGTTTCGTTGATTTATGGACTAATTTTGTTTAAGTCAATGTAGTTTTACGCTCAAATTTAATAGTCTGAGTAATAAATTTGAATTATTTTGGCGTTGAGGTAGAAAAAAGATAATGTATATTTGTTGAGGTATAAAAACGCACTTTGCAATTTGTTCGGGTTGAAAAATGCCATTATTCCATAAATCATGTGTGTCTTTTAAAGATAAAATTTCCAAGTTTTTTTTTTCTCAACAGCTTTAAATTCAGCTCAAGAGAACCTAACATTTATATTAGAGTGACATGTTTGTGTTGTAGTTTAGAAAACGATAGAATGCGAAGAATAGAGATACAATAAGGGAATGTTTGATGGTATGTATATCATATTTTTGGAAAATAAAAACAAGAAATTACATAGAATTCTTTAAAGAAGATTCGATTTAGAGATTAAATCGTGAAGATACAATAAGGAAATGTTTGATGGTATGTATATCATATTTTTGGAAAATAAAAACAAGAAATTACATAGAATTCTTTAAAGAAGATTCGATTTAGAGATTAAATCGTGAATTTGAGCTAAAATTCATACGAAATAAAATTAAAAATGGATGAATGAAAGAAGACGAGAAGTAATGATGCAAAATCAAAAACAAATTGCCAAGAACCGATGACGATGATCATCGAAGAAATCAAAGAGTATTACACTTTTTTTTTTATGGAAAATCTGTTTTTGTTTTTTCACATCTAGCTTTGCATACAAGTGTAAAATCGAAGTATCTTCTAACTAACCGAAGTATTCAAATAATGATAATTAAATCTGATACTAATCAACTAATCAAACTAATTAGTATCAGATTAACCAGATACAATAACTCGAATGTTCTATACTGAAATTTACGGAATCATTGTCACAGTACACAAACAGGAAACACAACACCAACATTTTCTTTCCCACAAAAGTTATCTATGTAAATTAGAACAGAGGAACACGATGAAAAGTGATGGATTTGTTATTTTCCTCAATGATGTTCTCAATTTGGACACAATCTAATGGTAAGAAACATGTCTGGAACATGTTGGGTGTTAAAGATTGGCTCGTCCTTCCTTTATCCACTATGTATTAATAGTTTCTTTATATTCAACTTTACTTTACTCATTAATGGTTAAAATATTGCATCAATTTGTCTCCCATTTTTATGGCATTAGTACATTCTCCCACTTAACACAGTTACTTCAACTATAGAGTTATTACATGGAGTGGGTTTCATAATTTGTGATGCTTTTGTATTATTTTCCTGCCGCTCTTGAGTTTCTGAAATGCGATTTTTATTATTTGTATCTACAGATATATTTACTGTTAAACCATATTTTTAATAGTGGATACCTCATCTGAAATTATGTCAGTAAAAATATATAATGACTTGCGGATCTTCTGAAGTTATGATTAATTACTTTTACTTGATGGATTACTTTTTTGGCACTTTCAAACAAAACGTACAATGAAATGCAAGAAAGAAGATCTTTTAATAATTTCAAATCGACTTGATATATATATATCGCCATATGGCCATATATATAAACACAAATTGATGTTAGAAATCGTTCGTCTAATTTAAATCCGTATATTGCATGTTGTTAACAAACAAAACAAATCATCGATGTAAGAAATCAAGACGAGCTACCTTGTAATATCAGATTAGTGTGTCAATCGTTTGAAATATATAGAAAAATGCTTTAAAAACCAAAGTAATTTAATTTGGAAGTTTAATACCTAATCTTTTTGGAATGGAATAAAAAAATCTCATCTAATTATTTGTGGTCATAAAATACCTCATATATAAATTACTGGTCGAATTGAACCCACAACTTATTTTAGTACACTTAATCTTGTTAGTTATTTTTGCTGTTAATTTAGCAACATGCATGCAATAGTCTATAGATTTTAATATATGGTTTGATTATAGAAAATGTATTGTATTATTATGATTCTTTCAATCTATTACTAATATTATTCTCGTAACTTGCATGCTTTCATAATTTTGTGATCAATTGAGGATCATATGAATCCCGATTGTTATGTATTTACGTCTAGTGTGTTAATGTTGACTTTGTATGTAAATTTTCCACTATATGTTTTGTGTACTACTTTTTATATATTCTCTGTTTTTAGTCACTTTGATTAATGTTATAACCGACGTTACACCAAATCGTAATATTATCTGCTTAGCAGCATCACATGCCTTTGAAATTTTGAGTGAAAAATATGGTAGGCTGTTAAAGAGTTTTAAATAGATCTGTATTGGGCCTCAGGATTGGGCTTAATAAATACTAATGTATGTATAATTATTGTTTTGAAAAGCTTGAAAACAATGTGAACGATGGCTCGGCAAATATCCAATTCCAATTAGAGCCCAACGTTTTAAAAACAAAACCGGACCGGGGCCGAACCAGATTAATAATGTTTGGACTATAACGCAACTTGTGTAGAAACTAGAAATGTTCTCATGTTTTCTTTACTTCATGACTTTTGTGTTCAACTCCAGACATTATAGTTTCACAACACAAATCATCACATCGCATAAGCATAAAAAAAATTGCTTTATCTTCTTTTTTTCTTCTCTTGAACAAGTGGTTGAAAACAGTATGTACATAATAGGAACACAAATTATTGAATGTACTTTTAAAAATACATAAATTTGATATTCACATACACAAATATTTTATGATATAAACTATAAGATAATAGGTCATACACTTTATATTATGATAAACTGATAATATATATATATATATATATATATATTTAAATAATATGTCAGCATAAATAAATAACATGATACATGAATAGAACATGCCACAAACCTCAATTTGATAATTTAGCCATCCACATTAAGAAAATAATATAATACCAAAAATCATGTTTTCATAATAGTTAAATGAAGTGTAATAAGATTTTATGCCAATTCATTGCCATCATCTTCTTTCTTTTTTTCTTTTGTGTGAAACTAGTCATTGACATATTATTAAATACAAGATGACAATGTGTAGTTGCAAAAACAGACTAGTTTACCTCAGGATCGGCATAGTTCAAATCAAGAACAAACTTAAGAAGAACATAACATTCAAATATATATATACTCAATCACACCCAAAATCGGGGCTTTGACAACATGCCTATATAAAGTAATAAGGATCAACCACGCCCAAGATCGCAGCTTTAACAGCATGTTTCTTCGCAATCCTACCGTTGGAACTAGATGTAGTATTTATGTTATTGATATATATGTTTTGCGATTTAGCAACATGTTTCTTCGCAATCCTACCGTTGGAACTAGATGTAGCAAAAAAAAAAAAAAAAAAAAAAAAAAAAAAAAAAAAAAAAAAAAAAAAAAAAAAAAAAAAAAAAAAAAAAAAAAAAAACTAGATGTAGCATTTATGTTATTGGTAGATATGTTTTTTTACTTTATGTAACTTGCTAGTTTAATGAAAGTTTTATATGTTTGAATTAAATTTTCAAAACTAAAAAAATTAGTTTTTGCTTACAAATAAAAAAAAAAAAATCAGAATAAAAAGATTGGTTGGAGACAAAGGAGACATGTCCATGCTTACCGAGAAGAAAACACGTAAAGCTCGTGATGGTACTGTCAAAGACAAAACAGCTCAATTATTAAGCATACATTAATTATTACTGGTAGCCTAAATCTCTACTTTTGTTACTAGTTAATTAAAAATCATTTTATTAATCCAAGTGGTATGAATCTTTTGTAGCGCGTGAATCTCAATTGAGTGCCCACCCAAGGGAGACAAGCAGTGAAGCTGTAAGAAACTCTAGTGGGTTTGCATTATTTTACATTTAAACAACACATGCCATTTTTGCTTTTTTTATTTATTTTATAAATATAACTTTGGGTAATTGCATTATATCAACAGAATTAATGTGGTATTATTGTAGTGTAATTTGACTAAAGTTACATTTTTTTTCAAATTTAATGAGTAACAAAGAAAAATCTATTTACTGAATTCTACTATCGCCACCACCAGTTTGAGTAGATTCTGCAATTTGAAAGATCACATTAAAAGATGAAAAAATTAGTTGTGATGTGGTGTTTTACTTCAAGAGAATATGAGTATAGTTCAAGATTGATTATTTATTTTATTTTTCATTTCTTAAACTTTCTATACTGTATTTTGCCCAAATTCGAAGATTGCTAGTGGTGTTGATGAAAAATAAAACTGGTGTGGTGATCTTTTGTGTTTTATAAACAAAAAAAATTATTGATGCTAAAATCGACACTAACATCGCATGACATAAATAAGCATTTACACACAATGTAAGTCATTTTCAAGTTTAAATAAACAATGTTTATTTTAAAATCTAAAGTTTTGTTAATCCGTTATTAAGATTTCTGTAGTGCTAAGTAAAATTTAAAAATAATTAATTATTTTGTTAAGAGTGATGTATCGACGAATAACAATAATTCAATCATATGTTAAGAATTATATATATGTTTACCTATATATTATTTTTTCTTTCATTTCATACAAAATATTATTTTGAAGATTTTCACTCTGAGTTAAGAAACTTTAACTGAAAGTCTAAAATTAGTGCAAGCCAAGAATATTTGAAACCACCAAAAATAGAATTTGTTTAAGTTTGATATTATTAAATATAATTTGGACACTATTATTATTTTTAAACAAATATAGCTAACATCACAATTTTCATTCGTCCTTCGTCTCAAGCATCGGAACTGGGATGAACAACAAAATCGTAATCGCTTCGTCTAATTCCATTAGCAATTCCGCTTTTGTTGAGTGAATGGACTGAAAATGTTTCACTGATTTATGCTTCTCTGTTTTTGCATTATTTGTAATGGGACCATTTGTATAAGTTTACGATCGTTCAATTGTAAATCTAACTAGGAACAGAGTAAACTTCAATTGTGTTATATATATATATATAAAGATGAGAAAAGTGGTCACTAGGGACATAGTAAACTTCAATTATATATATATATATATATATTTATATTTATATATAATTTTAATTTATGTCCTTAATTTATGTTATCATTTTGTAAGGGCTAAGCTCATTGTGTTTGTACCCACCTAAGATCATAAAAATGTCAATAAATATGAAAATATTTTGATAAAAAAAATCAATCAATTTCACATAAAAGAAAATAAAATTTTTGAGAAAGATAATTTTATGTCGGGTACCAGTATTTTAATTAATAGTGAAAAACGTTCCATTCCAAAGAATTTCTTCTTTTATATCTTCATCTTCATTGTCTTTTTCATCTCATTTTCTCTTTCTCTTTATTGTTTTTTCTTTTCTTCTATGCCTTTCCATGGTGATGATTTTAAGTTTGCTATACGATATCTTTTTCCTTGTGCTCATATCAATTATGCTATTTTAGCTTCGATTCTTTATTTTTTTCAAGTGAAAATTTATCTTTGCACCAACAATTCCTTGATTTAAAAAAATAGAGGAGAATTTACAAAAACAGATTCAAAACTTATAATTCCAGATTAAAGAAAATCTAGTCGATGTTCTAGAGTTGGAATCTGAAGATCTAATTGAAGTGAATTCCATGATTATCAATAATAGACAGCTAAACCTCAATACTCATGAAGTTGCAAAAAAACATTGGTTGTTATGCCTTGAATATGAAAGAAGCGGTGGTAGTTATAAAATCGAGTAAGAAGATTCACGTCAAAGGATGATGAGTCCTCTTATACATACATAGTGATCAGAATTTGAATCATTAAAGATAATATAGATCTTAGGAACCTACCCAAACTTGCCCCTTTCCTCTTAGCAAAAGGACTATCTTTTTTAAGAAAGAGGATCATATTAAGGGTGAAAATCCACTTAGGAAAATAATTGGCCAAGAAGTGATGACTGATGTTTCTGCCAAAAAGAAAACAAAATCTCAAATCTCAAAGCCAGTTTCATATCTATTTAAGAAGAGAGAAATAAACTTAAGAATTCCAAAAATAAACATGGAAAAAATTTAGATATATATCATACTTCAAAGTGTTCTCATCTATTAGAAATTCTAGAATAACATATTATTTCATATTGATGAAGTATTTTATCTGTCATTTCTTCTAACTAGGCTAGTAGCAAATCATTATGCCCAATTTAAAGCTCACTCATGTACTTTGACTGATCGATCTCCATCTCGATTCAACATATCAAATTAATGCATGGAAATACCCAGTTCAATGTTCCTTAGCATGACGAAAATCAATAGAAAATATTTGGAAGAATTGGGTGGTATCGCCTTGTGCCGCTTTCTTAGCTCAAGGATTCTATCTACATCAACTTTGTTATCAGTTTGATGCTTGATAATTTTGCCTAGATGTATTTCAGTTTTTTTTTTGTTGTTGTGAGAGCTAGCATGATTGTCACATGTTGTATTCAAATTTGTTTCCGTATTTGCGTATTTTTTAATGTGAAAACATTTCCAAACTTTTTTAATATTAATATAGGTGAAAAGAAAAATTGTGAAGAAATTAGATATTTGTTCTAAATATTAGTTATGACTTTTTTGTTCAAAATTGAATAGTAATAAAATTTAGTTAGCATTTAAGCTATTTTTCGAACGTTTTATGACCAATATAATTAAAAGAGTTATGTTTATATAATGTGATGTTGATGATGAGTATTAACTAAGCTAAAATAGTAAAAATGTGTTTCATAATGCACAAAAAAATTTAATTAAAAAAATAAGAATTTGCACTTCAATTCTTTTTTTTTTTTTGTTGTTAATGTTTGCACTTCAAATCTTAAGAACAATTTATGTATTAAGACTTAAGAGTATTCTACCGTTCTAGTTTACTACTACAGCATATAAAAATGTTGATTTTGTCACTCATATAATCTAATTTGAAAAACAAAAATCATGATTCGTGAGGGTGATGCACGTTTCAATTCACATAAAGTTGAAATATAGAAAAAACAAAAAATTACTCTCTCATTTCTTTATAATATAAGTCTTAGAAAGAAAAAAAAATTCGTTTCACAAAGATAAATGTAGAATTTTATTTTATTTTATTTCCTATTAACTAGGGTAAAATTAATGAAACAACAAATGAGTAAGTATCAAACACGAATATATTTGTATTAGTACAAGAAATTCTTAATATGTATGCAAAGTCTAAAACATACAATTTATGTAATAGTTTACTAATCTCTAAATAATTACACTTTCTAAGAGTTAGCGGTTTTTTCACTAAATTAACAGCTAAAACCCCCAAAAAATCCGTTAATCATGGCTAGTTTCAGTGAAATTTCCTCAAAGAAATGCTCATTTTTTCAAAGTGTAGAGACTATAGAGAGCAAAGTCATTGCTTGTGGTTAGAAACAAAAACCCAAAGAGAGGAAACAAAGAAAATAAAATAAAAAATAAAAAAGAGAAGAAGAGAAAAAGAGGCAAGCCATAGCCAAAGGGTTCGTGTCGGCTTCAACCAAACACTGACGGTGTGTGTATACACCTTTACATACACACCTTTATCTCTCACATCTTCCCAAATCAATCTTCTACTGTTTTCTTTTTTCCTCTTCTTACATTATTTTTGACAGCAATTCTCAGTTTCTTCTCTCTATCCCCTTTCTGGGTTTTGTTTGAACCCTAGCTCGCTTTGGATCCAGTGGTTTTAAGTTAAAGGTTCGATTTTTATTTCTGGGTTTGCTTGGTTCTGCTTAGTAAATGTTGGAAAAGGAGGAGACTTTAGAGGATCTGTAGTCAGATTTGAGCTGGGTTTGTCGATTTTACCGGGATTTTGATTTTGGGGTTAATTTAGATCAAGAATTGTTACTTTGTTTCATATCCAAAATTCAACTCTTTTTTTGGTTCCTGATCTAAAAATCGTTTCTTTAAGCTTTCTAAATGGGTTTTGTCTTCGGTGGTACTGAAATTTTGTCTGTAGCTGTGTTCTTCTCATAGATTTGATTCTATTACATTATCTTAGGTTCTGAGTTTGAAATCTTGGTTTTAGTAACAGTTTTTGTGTTGCATAGTGTGAAGTTATAAGGACTGAAATCTGTTCATTTTTGGTATGTTATTGAGCAGGTTCTTGTCTTGCTTTTGCTTTATTTGTTCTTTCTTTTTACATCTTTGTTTGAGTGACTATTGGATTTTCTCTTCAAATTGGGTAATAAAATTTTGAGAATCTGAGTCTTGTGATGTGCTTTAGACACAATGTAGAACAAAGCAGTTACATAAATGGCCCACATTTTGTCAGTAAATTTATGAAAGGGTTTTAAATGTTTCTACATAATGACATCTATCAGAGTTTTGTTTGTCTAAATTAGAGGAAGGATATGTCCATCTTCTGCTTTTCTCTTTCAGAATAACATTTCAATCTTATAGTTTTCTCTTCTTTTGTTTTTGTTGCCCAGGTAAATTTATCGAGATTAAGGATTCCAAATGGCAGCTACCACTCATTCATCTGTAAAACCGGGAGGTTCGTGGAATATTTATTGCAACCCTTGCTTTGTTTTTGAGAAACTATGTTGCATAATGCATCCCATAACCATTATTTGTTTCTTTGTAGGAGTTTTAAGTGATGCTTTGTGTAGGGAGCTCTGGCATGCCTGTGCTGGACCTCTTGTAACGCTACCTCGTGAAGGGGAACGAGTTTATTATTTCCCTGAAGGCCACATGGAGCAGGTATTCTGGTTATTGGGTTGAATCACTTAACATTGTGATACACTGACTGTATCATGCTCATTTGCTAATGCCGGTTATGTTAATTGGACTGTTCTTACTCTGTGTCACTTCAGATTACCTTGTTGATGCTTTCTAGCTTAAAATAAAGTCACAAAAACATGTATTGTTGTATGGAACTGATAAATGTATTGACTGTTTTGATTTCACATGATTAATTGTTTTCTTCATCTTATCTGATTATCACATTTACGCATTTAATTGGTCACTTCCTATGTAGCTCGAGGCATCAATGCACCAAGGTTTGGAGCAACAGATGCCTTCCTTCAATCTTCCATCTAAGATTCTCTGTAAAGTGATCAACATCCAGCGCAGGGTAGGCTGAATTCCATGATATATGATAATTTTTCTTCATAAAATTGGTTGGCTAAATAATTTCATACCTTGTTGTGCTTCACTTTGCAACCTCAGGCAGAGCCCGAGACTGATGAAGTATACGCGCAAATAACCTTATTGCCAGAACTGGATGTAAGTAAATTTGATGGTTTGGTGTTCTATAAAATACGGTTTTGTATTTTTTTTTCCTGTTATTGATTTTGGTGAAACTATTTTGTTTGGTTATCAGCAAAGCGAACCAACCAGCCCAGATGCCCCTGTTCAAGAACCTGAAAAGTGTACCGTACATTCATTTTGCAAGACACTAACTGCTTCAGACACAAGCACACATGGTGGATTCTCTGTGCTACGGCGACACGCAGATGATTGTCTCCCACCCTTGGTCAGACTTGCTTCCGGTGTTCTTGTTACTTTTTTGAAGCACCTCCAACTTCTTTTTTTTTTTTGGTAACAGTTTGCTTTCTCTTTTCTAGGATATGTCCCAACAACCACCGTGGCAAGAATTGGTTGCAACTGATCTCCACAATAATGAATGGCATTTTAGGCACATTTTCCGAGGTTAATACACTTGGTATCTTATTATGAAATGGGCTACTGTGGTTCCTTTACCCCAATGCTACTGCTACTGGAAATCTTTAAAGCTTTACATAATTTTGCATTAATATTATTGTTTCACGTTTGTTTTAATCATAAGGTTGTGACTGCCTACAGGCCAACCAAGGCGCCATTTGCTAACAACTGGATGGAGTGTTTTTGTTAGCTCGAAGAAACTAGTGGCTGGTGATGCTTTCATATTCTTAAGGCAAGTTCCTCATTTCATTTGTATGGATATTGTTTCTGCCATAAACGGCTAGACATGTGACATAGTATTGTCTTTCAGGGGTGAGAATGAAGAGCTCCGAGTTGGTGTTAGGCGGCACATGAGACAACAGACTAATATCCCGTCATCTGTCATTTCAAGTCATAGCATGCATATTGGGGTCCTTGCGACTGCAGCTCATGCCATTACAACAGGGACAATCTTTTCTGTCTTCTACAAGCCCAGGTCTTTTTCTTACTTTACTTTAATTGAGACATTGACTGGGAACAAAATCCTAAAAAACAGTTTGATGCCATCAAATGGTCGAAAACACATCAGTTGATGCATCTGACTGTCAGCTTAATTTAGAAAACTTAAAACTTTTGCTATGTTAGATGTAACTGTCCGGTCTGGGACAGACACGACAGCCATTTTTTTCTCCAAATATGCATCTTATGCCTTTGTGTTACTGTTGCTTGCATATGCTTGATGATAATCATTTTGCTGCAAATTCAGGCTGACGTATCTTCTATTATCAGGACAAGTAGGTCAGAGTTTATTGTGAGCGTCAATAGATATCTCGAAGCTAAGACCCAGAAGCTGTCTGTAGGCATGCGTTTCAAGATGAGATTCGAGGGTGAAGAAGCTCCCGAGAAAAGGTATCACATCTAACTATCTTGTTTTCTTTTCGCTGATAAAGCTGAATGCAATATAACTTCTGGCTTTTTATGTATTTATTTATTTATTTCTTATTTTAACAATGCAGGTTCAGTGGCACAATAGTTGGTGTTCAGGAAAACAAGTCTTCGGTCTGGCATGATTCTGAATGGAGATCGCTAAAGGTTAGAATATTCTACTGTTATACTTTGCAGTGGAGCAAGTTGTGGATTTGTATTTCTTTAGTTGAATGAATAGAGTGATGCATCTTAATATGCTTCTTTGCAATCTGATCATGCTTCAGGTTCAATGGGACGAACCCTCATCTGTATTTCGTCCTGAAAGAGTTTCACCTTGGGAACTTGAGCCCCTAGTTGCAAATAGTACTCCTTCTTCACAACCTCAGCCTCCACAAAGGAACAAACGACCGAGACCTCCTGGTTTACCTTCACCAACCACCGGTCCATCTGCTCCTGGTATTCTGTTTTCTCTTCTCTTCTGAACTGTTCTTCTTTGTGGCAGCTCTGGCTCTTTTTATTGATGCTCTCTTCAGTTACTCCAGATGGTGTGTGGAAATCCCCGGCAGACACTTCTTCCTCAGTGCCTTTATTCTCTCCTCCTGCCAAAGCTGCTACGTTTGGTCATGGTGGGAACAAATCATTTGGAGTATCTATTGGATCAGCCTTTTGGCCCAGCCATGCAGATAGTGCAGCTGAATCCTTTGCTTCAGCGTTTAACAATGAATCTACTGAAAAGAAGCAAACTAATGGAAATGTCTGTAGGCTTTTTGGGTTTGAGCTAGTTGAAAATGTTAATGTGGATGAATGTTTCTCTGCTGCCTCTGTGTCCGGTGCTGTCGCTGTAGATCAACCTGTCCCATCCAATGAGTTTGACTCTGGTCAGCAGTCTGAGCCGTTAAACATCAACCAATCTGATATTCCTTCGGGGAGTGGTGACCCTGAGAAATCCTCTTTGAGGTCTCCTCAAGAATCACAAAGTAGACAGATACGTAGCTGCACAAAGGTTATTATGAGCCTCTTGTATCGCTCAATCTTTCAAAATCAATTTTTCTTTTTGTTTTTGGGTCACAACTCCAATATTGGTCTTAAATTGTCAGACCGTGACTGCGTCTTGCTTTTGACTAAAACACAATGTTTTTGGCGATTTGATTTAGGTGCACATGCAAGGCAGTGCAGTTGGCAGAGCTGTTGATTTGACAAGGTCAGAGTGTTATGAAGATCTATTCAAGAAGCTGGAGGAGATGTTCGAAATCAAGGGTGAACTCTTAAAATCTACCAAAAAATGGCAAGTTGTTTACACCGATGATGAAGATGACATGATGATGGTTGGTGATGATCCATGGAAGTAAGTGCATTTGCGGTCTAATACTCAGAAGAAACACAACGTTGTTTACAATTGCAGAGCATCATCTACTTTAATGTAATCCTTTTTCTTTACTGTTGACATTTTGGTCTTCTGTTTTGTGATGCAGTGAGTTCTGTGGAATGGTGAGAAAGATATTCATCTACACACCTGAGGAAGTGAAGAAACTTTCACCGAAGAACAAACTCGCAGTCAATGCAAGGATGCAGCCCAAAACTGATGCAGAGGAAAATGGGAATACAGAGGGCAGGTCATCATCTATGGCTGGATCAAGATGAGTATATCACTGTTATGCTTTAAATGTACTTGCCACGTAGGAAAGATGAAAGCAGAAGCAAGGGATCGTTAGACAATGTGAAAATTGAGATGTCTGTGTATAGCAATGAAGTTTTATGTCTTCAGGTCTTATGAATTCACTTAGATGCAATGTGTTTTGAGGAGTTGTGTAGCTTTTGTACGGCAAGGAGTTGTGTAGCTTTTGTACGGCAAAATGTGGAAATTAAGATTCACGTCTTGCTCTACGTTAAAAAATGGTCATAGTCAAAAATAAAATTATGAAACTAAATCTCCTCTTGCTTTATAGTTCTTTGTTCACATTGTGAGACCTTAAGAATAAATGATGGTACAAACAAAATTCGTAGCTTTTGTTTCAATCTTGTTGCCAAGATGAGATAAGCACACGACATCACAAGTAGAGAGACGCTGCGAATACAATGTCTCTTTTGATCTTGGAAACAGCTTCTTCTAGTTTAGCTTCAAGCTGTGTTTCTCCTATAGATTTTGCAGCTACTATGAGCTGTTGCAGAACTTCTTCCATTCTCCTTATCGCTCTGATCAAGCTCCCTTCGAAAACACGAGCAATCTCCATGACCTCATAGAATTTCGACCCTTTTGCCCAAGCATGCACCGCCTCCATTATATCTGGTCTGAACGATTGAACAAAACTCTCCACATCGATTTCGACCTAACACATTGCCATACCAGACAGAAAGTTATGGACCAAAACTCATTCAAATGGTCAAGTTTTCTTGGATGAGCAAGGAGAGAATGTGTTAGTGAATACCTTGCAGTCAAGCTGAAGTTCAGCAACACGCCTGGCTGTGTCCTGTAACTGTATGAATAGCAAGTCGAGTTCTTCTCTAGGTTTAGCGGCATCAGGGACTCTCTCTCGCCACACAAAGCAAGAGAGGAGCGAAACCAACTCCTCCACCTTTGCATCCTTGAAGATACCACTGAACATTAACTCAGTTAATGTCAATTCTTCTGCACTACTGATTTCACATGCAACCTTACCCTTCAACTCCACGACATTATCACTAGTGATGTATCTGCGTTTCAATAGAATAATAAAAAAAATTAAGCTAATAGAGTCACCAATGGAAAATTACAGTCCTGTAACTTTAAAAAGAGCAGAAGAGAATGATGTAGCTGACGTATAAGATTGAGTTGGTTTCATAAGTATATTTTGAAAGTGAATGAAATGAATTTAGCAAAGATTTACCCTAGTCTTCGTAAAACACGCTTTCTGGCTTTGAGTTCATCTTTAAACGCCAATGCTGTTGATGATCGGACAGTTTTTTTAAGTGACTTGATCTTGGCTGTTAGCTCTTCCTTCATGTGTAGAACTTTCAGCTTTTCTGTTATGAGGGGAGATTTCGCAATTTTGTGTTTTTCAAATAGATTTTCCAGAGCCTCCAGCCGACGAACTGTCTTTTTGTAAGAGCTGCTCTTAATCTAATGAAGTAAAAGTTGTATTCATCTCTTGTGAGAAATGAAAGATAGCAGAAGCAGAAAGGTACTGGGGAGAAAACAAAATACCTTCATATCAACTTCAGGATCTAGGGGTATTCCATCAGGATGTCTAGAGAGTAACTCAGAAACCTTCTTCAGAGCATTCTCTCGAGCTTCCAGTGGTACAAGATCTTTTGGTATATTCATGATTGCACTGCTTAAACTCTTAATCTGTCCATGATGATAAAGAAAAACAATAAGATCATCAATAGCAGAATCAAGGAGGATGAGCCGCACAAGAATGTATAAGACATTATAAAGGACTACAAGACAAGAAAAGAAAATTAAACGGAGCAGCCATGATACCTGAGACAAAAGGACAGTGACCACAACAGGCTCACCACGTTCCTTAATTGGCACAGCCTTAACTTTCTTTTTGCCAACACCATCTTTGCTAACCATACATCTAGTCAATACATCTACAGAGTAGTTTGCATCCTCCGGTCTTCTATTATCATCATCTGAATTAATTACTCATGCCAAGACGAAATCATTATATTGTGTGAACAGATTAATACCATTATACCAAAATTTAATTCTCAAGAGTTCCAACCTTCAGATAAGCTTTTGACTTTGTTAAATTTCATTATCACTCCCCATGTATCCTGGTCTTCAATGCTAAATGATTGTGGCTCTTCATCATCATTTGTGCAATCGAGACAAACAGCTCTGTTTGGCAGCAAAAAGGGTAAGCAGTACTTTGGAGTGAACACAATTTCACGTATATCCTTCTTCAGACTCTTATATTGCAAAATCAGGTTATAGTAATTTTTTAAGCTTTCTTCTTCTTCAATCACCATAGAGTCTCTCTCTTCTTCCAGGGATTTTATTTGCTTCTGCGAAGACCAGGCCACAATCAGATCATACACAAAAAGTGAACACTATCATCAGGAAATCTAACATTTAGCATTTTGCAACTGCACCTCGAGATCAGGTATAGCACGGTCAGCTTGAAACTGAAAGAACGAATTGCGCAGAAGATTCTCAGGATCACCTTCTTCACACCGCAACTGATTTAGAAGCATGTTATAGCTTAAATGGAAGGCACTGGTGAATAAAGGAAACAAAACAGTCTTGGTGAGTGAATATGTCAAGATGTCTAACCCTCTTAAAGCAGACTATCAATCAGGGTGATAATTTTCTACCCTGATAATAAAATACATATCGGAAATACTTAACCATGTACCTGTTCAAAGAATCAGGACTTCCTTTGAGCATTGATTTAGCAACAGCGGGTTCCATTTTCTCGTCAACCATGAGGATGCAGATACCTCGTTTGTCAATACCTCGACGTCCAGCACGACCACTCATCTGTATGTACTCTCCACTTGATAGCCACCGGAACTTGTCTCCATCAAACTTACGTACATTGGTAAACACAACCGTCTTTGCCGGCATGTTCAATCCAATACTAAATGTCTCTGTTGCAAACAAACACTAAAAGAAAATACTTCAAACTTCAGTGGCAATGACATAGTAAGAACGCGTATACACAATCCAAAAGAGGAAAAACTTAAATCAAAGTGATGCATGCCAAAGAAACTACAGGAAAACATCACAAAATCACATACCAAAAGGTAGCAAGAATTGACAATATGGAAATTGTGGTTCTACGCCTTCACCTACCTTAATAAGACCTTCCTGAAATAATATCTCAATTACTTCTTTCAAAATTGGAAGCAGTCCTGAATGATGAACGCCTATACCACGTTTCAAGATGGGTAAAATATTTGACACCTGCAGTACATGAAACCATGAATTATGTCAATTTCCCCGCAGGAAAAATATATTTAACAAGCCAAATCGCATCTGAAACTAGATCAACTAAACAAGCACCAAGACGACCCTTTATGGAACATCAGATTTAAGGAATATAAGAACATCAGATTTACATGTTAGTGAAAAGTATAATATCTAGGGAAAGCTCAATTTTTGTGCAAGAGGATGGCTGGCTACAAGGCAAACAAAATATAAAATAAAAATTGAGATAAAAGAGGCGACGAGATTGGTGGGAAATCCACTACTAGTAAGCCAATATACTAGCCATTTCCCACAGAGATGTGCACATGATCATCCTAGCCCACAGATAAACCCACAACACTAAAACATAACAATATGTTTCAAGAAGTTGTGGAAAGTATTCACAAAAGATATAGGTTAAGGCGCATTATACAAACACTCCGGCATCTTAGAAAGAGCTTTAATGAATGCTTGCCTGAGGTAGCTTCTTATCATCATCTGAAAGCATATCAATTGCACTAGTAAAGATTGTCTCCACAGCGTCTTTCTCATCATCGCTGTTTAAATCCATCTTAGACATCTGTGGAACAAACAGACAGGTATTATACTCACGTTTTAGTAGTAAAAGCACGCAGACAATGAACTTCAGGTTGTAAAATACACATAAAACAAGACACGCCATAGAGTCATTGCAAGGTGCAGAAAACCACAGTAGAAAAATCATAAAAACAAATTTTGAACAGTGTATACAGAAAAAAAAAAAATTAAGACTGCATTGCTGCAATGTAATAACCAATTTTCTTATTTCAGCAGAAACAAATTCAGATTCCTGTTTGGCTAATAGTTACAAACAAAGAACATACCCAAAATGAGATGAAATGATCATATGACAGGGTTAATATCCAGGGATTTTGAAAGAAGTCAAATAAAAAAATTTGCTGGTAAACGATATATTTACTAGCACAAGACAAACAGAAGAGGAGGAAATTAACCTGCATAGCAAGTGCCTCGCATTCCTTTTTGCTGAAACTAAACAAAATTACGGGATCATATTGTCGCTGAATTATCATTTTCACCAATTTGAAAATATCACTTTCTTCACCAAGTTTTCCAATCACTAATCCCTTTTGAGACTTTCCATTATCTCTTCTCTTGTCACCCTCATTAGTCGGAACCAGTGCGTTAAGAGATTTCTGGAAGCTATCCTCGTGAAATTTAGCCTTTTCATCCACAACCAAGTAAAGTCCATTACCTCCAGCAGGAAAGACATAATGCTGAAGCGGAGTCGGCCGATAATCGGTGTAAACAATGTGGCATGGTTGTTGGTGAACCTGCAATACCAATTCTATAATCACATCTCCAGAGCAACCACGCCAAATATAATAAATTTCATTTGTTTTAAACAGGCTGTTTTACTATGCCTACTCAAAGAAACACCATATATATGAAAACTACATTGCATTTCGCCAAGTCATGTTTTTATTTCCTCCAAAGTAAATAAAGATATGAAATCATAATTGCAAGTTGATATGAAAATGTATTCATCCATTCACAAAAGAGAGGTAGAAGGCGTAGCAAGAGTGAAATTACCTTTGCAACCCAATCAGCAAACTCCTTGGCATTGGGCACAGTTGCAGATAGAAACACAAAACGAGAATTCTTCGGAGCCATGACAATACTTTCTTCCCAAACCACACCTCGTTCGCTATCACGCATGTAATGCACCTCATCAAAAATAATCCATGCAACCTCCCGCATAATCTCTGACCCTTTATACTGCATGCTACGCAAGATCTCTGTGGTCATGACCTGAAACAAATAACAAAAAACTAAGAACAAATAGCAGATAAAGCAATCTCTGAGACAGAACCAAAAAGTAGTAAAGATACTTACAAGGCAAGAGGCATTAGGATCAATAGTAACATCTCCAGTCATCAAACCAACATCAGAAAACTCTTCTTTAAAATCTCTGTACTTTTGATTACTAAGTGCCTTTATAGGAGAAGTGTAAATAACCCTCTGGTTGTCCTTCAAAGACATGGCAATAGCATAGGACGCCACAACAGTTTTACCAGCAGATGTATGAGCTGAAACCTGAACATGAAACCATACACTACATTCAATTGAACGACTCTAAACTAGAAAAGATCATAGCTTGAACCAAAAGATGTAAACTTTACAGATTGAATAACCAATTCAGTGACCAAAACCAAAATCAAGCAAAGCTTGGAGCTTTGAAATCAGAGTAAAGCTTACCATGACTGATTCGCCATTATCGAGACACTTGATAGCTTCAGATTGGAAGGAGTCAAGTGTAAAGGGGAAATCTTTAGCCGGTGGTTTGGTGTGAACGGAGGGAGCAAGAGGAACGTAATTTTCAGGGAAGGAAACATCGTGAACGCAACCGACTAGCTCTTCGTTGATGATTTGGGTGGAATCGTCTTCTCTCTGAACCTTTTGCGGCGGAGCAGAATCAGAAGATTCCTCCACTGATTTTCTCTTCACGGAACCCATGAGAGAATGGTGTGTGTAGTTTCTTCCGGTGGGTTTTCACAAAACGAAGAAGATGAATACTTTGTCTCTCTTTGTCTCTCTTTGTCTCTCTCTCACTCTCTCCACGTGCGTTTTAGGGTTTCCTTTAAGCCCAATTTTGTTTACTCACTAAAGGCCCAATTGTTTTTTGTTTTTCTCAACGATAGGGGGTTGGTTCATTATTCAGTCTTTATAGTAAAAATGTCAAATGATTGTTAAATCTTGGTAAATTACATGTGTTATTTATCTCGCCTTGAACATGTTTGATTACACATCATGAAAAATCTAAGACTTTGAACAAAACATTTGCTTATCAAAGTAGCATTGAAAATGTCACTAAAATCTTTATACTCTTCTTAGATAAGTTATACACTTATATGAATTAAGAGACCAAAACACATGAGAATGAACAACCTTATCATAATTTTGCAAGTTTACGTATCAATCAAATTTTCTAATTCATGACTGGTAAAGACTTCGGAAGCTTCGTATATATAGCTTTTATGCTGTCCTATATATATATTTGTCTCATCATAATTTGGAATGCTCATGGCCGCACATGACAAGCTTCCGAGCTTATGTGGAGGACAACAACAGTTTTGGTATCACGCAAATCCCACAAAGCTTCTGAAATTCCATTCGCCCTACTACTCCATGTAACACCGATGTTGTTTTCAGAAGAAAGACAAAGGAGGGTTCCATTTCAAAAAAAAGTATAATACAAAAAGATGATCAATTTGATAAACACAATAGAAAGCAGACCAAGTAACTTGTTTTAAAACAGAACCAGCAACCTTAGTATGGTGGTGGAACAAGAGCCAATAGTTTGATTGGGAACCAAAACACATCAACACAATGCAAAAGAGATTATTATTATTACATTACAATGATATATATATATATATATATATATATATATATATATATATAGCCTCACAATCCAATGGAGAAGATATTAATTGACCTGAAAAACAAAGAGAGAATAACTGATTAAATTTCATGAAAGTACATAATTAAATTTGTTTTCCATCAAAAAAAAAGAAGTCAAGCCATCGTCATTCGTTTTCTCTTTATGAAATTGTTTCTCAGATTATTGAACTGGGAAAATAATATATTATTACCTCGCTGTCTTCTGGTTCTAGTGGCCAGTCATATCGAATAAGAGGAATGTGTTGGATTTTATAGTAATCTTCTCCTCCTTTGGAAACCCTCTTCTGTAATTCTCTTTCATATGTGTCGATAGTCAATTCCTTTAACGAAGTGATAAATCTCAGCCCATCTGGAAACTCCTTTAATTTTCATACGCCACCCCTCGCTACGGAGACTCCTTAGCCTTATCATACAGTGAAGATCCGTCACATTGCTATTCTCTGTTGAGAAATTCTTCAACATCTCCAATTTGAGATTACCCAATTCCAACTTTGTCCTACTAGTTGTTCCCCATGGTAAACAGAGGTATCTCAGTTCTAGCATCTCTTTAAAGACATTGGGCACGTCAACGTCATTCATTTTTAGCTTAAGATTGAAATAGAGCAGCGACTTCAGGTTCCGCAAAGATGAAGGTAGATGAGTTACCTCTGCTTCATATAAACTCAAATATTTCAAGTGGATGAGCTTTCCAATGCTAGAGGGTAACTTCCCTCCCTTAAACTGAACTCTACTGAGATCTAAAACCCTCAACAATGGTAACTCCATGAACTTTATTGATCTCATCGTAAACCAATACTCAACTGGAGTATACAAGAGAGATCTAAGTTTGGAATTCTTCATCTCCCTCTCTCCATTAAAAGTATATGTGCTGTACACAACGAGTCTACGTGATCTGCTAGAAGCTTGAGAGTGTACGCTTGAGCAGCAGGTTCGATCACTAACAATCTGCAGAAAGTTCTCTTCCTTGCCTTTTAACAAACAAATCTCTCTCATCAAGTCATGCAACTGACAATTTTCAAATCTCGAAGTCAACATGTTTCTTTCAGAAATTACCAGATTTCTCTTCACTAACTCTTCTATGTAGAGATCCGCAACATCTCGAATGGAAGCTCCCTCGTAATGCCTAGGATTTGTTATTCCTTCTGCAGCCCAGACATAAGACAATCTCTCTAATTCTATTTCACGATCTTCTGGATAAGAGGCTAGGTAGAGTAAGCAGTGCTTCAAGTAACTAGGCAATCCTTCAAAGCTCAAAGACAGAACATGATTAACCGAACCGCTATCGTCATCATTGGAACTAATCCCACCTTCAACTATGTGAGATTTAATATTCTCAGATATCATTTGCCACTGACGTGGTGTGTGTTGTGCAGCTAACAACCCTCCTAACACTTTGACAGCCAATGGTAGTCCTCCACAATGTTTGATCATCTCCTTAGCCATCTCTACCATATCTTTATCAATTATATATCCTGCACAACATTATGCAGTCAAATATCAATTAGCGTTGGATGTTTAATTTTAAGATATAGTGAAACTAGACGTGTTTGATTTGAGATATCGTAGATGGCTTTCTTAAGGATGAGAGAATCATGCATGATCATGGTAAAGCATCTTTAATCTGGGTTATCAAAAGAAAAATCTCGCAGATTTTGATTCTAGCTAGTGATTTAGTGGGCTGGGTATTTTTACGCTTTGACATCATTTAGAATGATTAAAATATCTTCAAGTGATAATGTTTTGACAAAAGGAATGAGCTTATAAGTCTTCGCCAATCAATTGTGATTAAAGTGTTTCGTGGATAAATGAATTTGTAATTTATGCTTATTGACTGCCTTAATTTGAAAATATGTTCAACTAAGTGATTAACGAAGTAGTTGGTGTCATGGAAGTCAGGAAGTGGATTGACTTTGTTCGAGTGTTTCATATCCTAGGATTGAGTTTCATGAATAATGCCTTAGCATCATCATCCAGTTGTTAGACAAACTAGTCAATTTGATAATAATAAAAAAAAAAAAAAAGACAAACTAGTCAAGACACTGGTTGTTTATGTTTATAGTCTTTTTACCTTTGTTTGCTTGATCTGCTGAATTCACTTTAATTTTGGGAAATTACAAGATATGTACTCAGAAGATCAAGAAATTAACTAACACATATTGTCACTGTTTGGCCATTACTGTAGCTGTGATTTAGACTCTTTTACCCCTATTCCTTTAGCAAATCCAATTCATGAGTAAAGAAAAAAAACTGGAAAAAAATCAAAAGTTTTATTGAAGCCATTGAAGAAGATTGATGACGCTGGAGCTTCTTCACCTATGGACCTCGATTCGGCGGTGACAAATGACGATGGTGATGCTAGAGTTTCTTAGAGTGAGAGATCAGAGAAAAATGGTGTCGTAGGGAGTGAGGAAGAGGATGATAATGAGTGAAACGAAATCTAAGATTAAAAGCGAAGATATTTTAATTGATAAGGATGATGAGAGTTTTCAGCTTAAAGAAGAAGAAGAAGAAGATGATTGCTCTGATGATCAATCTAGTGAGCTTGGTTCTGAAACTGATGAGAAGAAATTGGATTTAGATTTGAAGGAAGAGAAACGAGGAGTATTTGTTTACAAATCTCTCTCATCTGAGTTTGATGATTATGTTGCGAGTGAGAAAATGGGTTCTGGAGTTCCGAGGGCATTGAGTTATGGGTTTGTAGTTGGAGATTTGGTTTGGGGTAAGGTAAAGTCTCATCCTTGGTGGCCTGGTCATATTTGCGTCTCCATCTGTTCGTCGTATGAGGAGGATTGATCTTATTATTGTTGCGTTTTTCGGGGATACTAGTTATGAACCTTATGGTTGATTTGATCATGCTGAGAATTCCTTTCGAACTAAATTTAGAATAGAAATCGCAACAGACTATTTTGAAGAATTTTTTGAGAGGTGTGGAAGAAGCTATGGATGAGGCGATTGAGTAGAAGGTTAGCTCTTGGTTACACATTAATATAAATATTACCATGTTCAAACAAATGTTATTCGAATATTTAATATGTTAGCACGTTATCATTCTATATAACATGCTATTATAATTGTTATCATGTTAATTATGTAAGAAAAAGACTAATTTTTTTTATTGAACTGATATTTACATAAATATAGAATACTGATTCCCAAATTTAAATCGATAAATATGCATTTAACACATATTATGTAAACTTATTGCTAATCATATGTTTTAGCATGTTAACCAAACAGTTATACACTAAAATTATAAATGCTTAACAGTGTTATCTCCAGTCAGTACACTCGAGTTTCCTATCGTGTAGGGACATTTTCGTCATATTGATTTTGCACGAAAAAAGCCACCTAAATAAATGGTCTTCATGTATAGATTCTTAATTATTTGCTCCTCCAGGTATATATATTTCATTCACCCCTTTAATTTTCTATTGCTTTACTTGTTGGTTTATATTTGTTTATCATTTTTTAAAATGAAAACCCCAAAGAAATAGAAAATGAGTTTTTAAAAGAACCCAGAAAAACAATTTGCACTACATAGTTAAGTGTTTTTTGTCTCTCCTTTTTCTAATTTATTAATTTATTGCACAGCAGGAAGTCTAATTTATTAATTTATTTATTGCACAGCAGCAGGAAGTGCGCTATATTAGTTATTCGAATACATAGTATGTAAACTTTTTTTCTTGTGAAAATTCTACCCTGTTTATACTATAAATACATGCATCTCGTGTACTTTCAAGAATTGTATGAGATAAAACTTATTCACATCACAAAAAATTCAATAAAAGATATTAACACAACGATTTAGATCCTAAATTATCTCTTAAAACATATCTTTCCATACCTATATTCACTCATTTGCTAATTTCTATTTAAAAACAAAAACAATTAATGCTAACGTTGATAAAAAAAAGGAAGCTAATCTTATAGAAAACTTTTTTCCAAAAATTGTAACTAAAATCAATATTGTTTCTATATTGATTTTTAATTTCGTTTTTTAATTTGTAACTAAAATAAATTTGGTGTAGCTATATTGATTTTTAATTTTGTTTTTTAAGGGGTTGTTATTGGTTTATTAATTTGTAAATCCATATAGAATTTGAAAATTTCTATTAATTATGAAATCAAGATATATGGATTTTGAAATAACATGTGTTTACCTATGGATTTGAATCCTTCTATTTTTCTCTTTCAATTCCATTCAAATCCATTTAAAACATAATTTGGATTCTCAAATCTAAAAAGAAATGACTAAACGAATAACATAGGATTTTAACTAGTATTTATAAATCATAGAACCAATAACACATGATTTTAATTAAGATTTTAAAATCAATGATTGAATAACAAATGATTTTTTTTTTGGATTTCTAATTCCTTATAAATCCATGAACCAATAACCCCTTCTTAGATTCTGTCTTTTTTTTTTTATAAAGGAGTTTATGTACAGAAATAATTAAACAAACGATGAAATCTGATTTAATATGACTTGGAACTTTGGCTTCTCATTAAAATTTTTAAAGTAAAAAATAAAACAAATCGTAAAGATTTAAATGTGTATATACGACTCTTTTTTTCTCTGTTCAAAAAATGTGTCTATAAAACTTATTTGCGTATATATTAGAATTAAATAAAAATTTCAGGCATACTATATACTTTTGTGGGTTTTTAGAATGTTTTTTTGCGGATTAAAAATCTTTAAACCCGTTGTGGGACGGACCTAGCATAGCGGGTTTGAACTATTAAACCAACAATGAATTATTAACTTATTGATTTATATTTTTGATTTATAATCATGGTGTGGAATTAATTTAGTTACAAATGATATCCATATTTATTATACAAACTACAGTATATTATACAAACTAACACCTTCTTACTTTTAATTGATAAATTTCTAAACAAAAATATTTAGTTTCTATATACATCAAACAAACAAAAGTACACTAACCTACCGTATATCTTATATTATTCTACAAAACAGAATAAATCTAGAATTTTATATTTTATCCAATAACAAATTTAATATAATAAAATAAACACATTTAAGTTATAAACTATAAGTATAAAACATAAGAAAAAACATGTGTTTCGTACCACGGGTCCAAACAAAATAATAAATTAGTAAGACAAAAAAATAAATAATTGAAAATTAAAAAACCAAATAAACTGAAAATTATTATCTAAAATACAATAACTAAAAGTTTGTCATACGGTGTACTGCCGGTTCAAATTCCGTGATTTTGATGGGTCAGATCAAAATCCTATTCTATAAATATGTAGCCATATATAGCTAAATAATACTATACAATAACTATAAGAGCTACATCTTATTAAAATTCATACACGATCAATCGGTTTTATATATAAAAAAATTCACATCAATAATTTTATTAAAAAATTATAGTCGCGCGGTGTATCGCGGGTTCAACTCTAGTATCTAAAATAGCAAAATCACTTATTTTTAAATCTAAGATTTTCCTGGTTTTCCCATTGAATATACCACTATTTTCATTAGCATAAAATCCTGCGTTATCTTAATAAGAAAATAATATCACTTATTTTTAATTCTAAAATTTTCCTGTTTTTCCAATTGAATATATCACTATTTCCATTAGCATGAAATCTTGCGTTACTAAATTATTGTTATCTTAACAAAAAGTATATTAACAAAAAGAAAACCACGGGTCAATTGATTCAAATTTATTTAATATATTTAATATATATATATATATATATAAATTATTTAGTTTTAGAAATAGAATAATAAAAATAATCATACCATGTTTAGCAAAATATAAAGTCTAACAAATAATAAGTGATTAAATTTTTTGAATCCAACTAAAATCGTTTGAGAAGAACCAAACTAAAAAATTCTAAAAATAATTGAATAGTAAATACACTAACAGTCTAAAACCTTATATTTTATTCCAAAAGACCAAAATCAAATAAATTTTGTTAAACCAAATCCCGGCCGGTTCAATCGGTTCACTGGGTTACGAGTTAGTGGCTGGTTTTTGTGGGTTTTCCGGTTTTGAAATTGTCGGAGAAGTGTCCGGGTCGGGATTAAATCGGTCACATTGGGTGGTTCGGGTCGGGCATGAAAACTCTGTTTAAAACACTATATTTCATACCAAAATCAAGTAATTTTTTAACCTATACCTAGCCAGTTCAGCCGGTTCACCAGGTCGCGAGTTTTGTGGTTTATCCAGTTTTGAAATTTCCGGATATTAACACTAAACCCAAACCAGAAAAGTGGCTGAGTCACGGGTCAACGAGTCGGACCGGACGGTTCGGATTGGGAGTAAAAACACTGAAAACATGACATACATTTTAATTTTTTAATAGTATAACAATACTTACTTCTCAAAACAAAATTTACAAAGTTATTTTATAAAAAAAAAAATTCTATCCGCAATACAGCACGGGTTATGATCTAGTACGGTTGTAGTAAATGATAGACAAAAAGTTGAATCAATATATGTTTTAAATTTTTTTAGCATAATGATTATTTAAAAACAATTATTTAGTTAATTTAGTTTATAATTTATTTAAAAAATTAATATTTAATATTAATTTTTAAACAATTAATTGTACTAGAATTGAATGCTTTATATATTTTAAAATTGATAAATTTCATTTGAAAACATTTTAAGTTTATTTAGGTATTAGTACTAGTTTAATATAGTCATAACATTCATATAAAGTGGAAAATTTAATGATATATATATATATATATATAATTATTTAATAATAAAAACAAATTTTAGTTTTTGCTCATCATAATTCCTCTACAATTTTGGAAAGGAAAACTATTCTTCTATCATTCATTTTCCTTGTAAGTGGTACAAAAATTGAAAAATAAATTTGGCTCCGATTGGTAACCAATTTTGAGGAAAAGAATGAGTAAGAATGTCATGTTCTTTTTGTTCCTCATTTTTTTTTACCATTTATAAGGAATTTTTGTTCCATTTTCAGACATGTGGGTCCTACATTTTTCCTCTTCATTCCTCAAAAAAAAAAGAATGATAGAACAAAATTGTTCCTCCCTAAAATTGTAGAGGAACAACAAGGAACAAAAATTTTAAATTCGTTTTTAATTTTTAAATAATTTTAAAATAGCTTTTTTGATAATATTTACATTTTTATACATAAATAATTCCTATATTTTTATTATATATTTATGAATAAAAAAACTTTTATCAAAACTTTAATTTAAATGAATCTTATGACTTTGTTTTAAATTAGTATTTATACTAAAATATATAAATAAATGTTTTCAAGTGAAATTTATATTATTTTAAAATAAAATATTTGAATTTATACAATATTTCGTTTCAAATTAAAATAAAACATTAATTTTAAATAAAATTTTATAAACTAAATAAAATACATAATTTTTAATAATTATTATGTTAAATATTTGTTCAATTTTTTGGTTACCATTTACGAAAATCATTTGTTCAATTCTTATGTTCTTTTTGGTTCCTGGTTTTGATCATTTTCCTTTCCTTTTTTGTTCCTTTTCATTTCTTTTTTTTCCTGTTCCTATTGTTCTTTTTTTTGTCACCAATCGGAGCCAAGAGGAACAAAATATTCCTCATTATTATTTTTCTGAAAAATGGTCACCACTTAAATCATATGTTTGTGGAAAATTTGTTAATCTTCAAAAAGAATTGATTTTGTGGCTTTGTTTGAGTTTGTTAGAATACAAATATGTATTGTATATGAAGCATTGTACAGTTTTGTTAAATCACTTAACACAAACATTTGATGATCGATCTTCTTTTTGTTAAATACAATTGATGATCGATCTGCGTTGTACAGTTTTGTTAAATCACTTAACACAAACATTTCTTAATTTTTTTCACGACCTCTCTCTTCCTCTTTCCATTTTCTTATAGTTAATATTTCTTGCAAAGCAGAAAGCTTAATAGAAAACTCTTTTTTTTTTACTTTATCATTTTTACTTTTGCAAAATTATAGAAGAGGAAATTTTGAGATAATACAATGAGTAAAAACTAGTATGATTTTATATTTAGTAAATTTGGAAAAATTCCTTGATTTTATATTCAGTAATTATAGATAGTGGGTTAAAAAAAATGCTTACCAGTTAACCTCCAATTTTTTTGAGACACTCTAATAATTAAAGTCAGAATTTGGGTTAATCTAGTAACTTTTTTTTAATTGTTAATATTTATCGCAAAGCAGGAAGCTTAATACGAAACTCATTTTTCCTTCTTCACTCTTTTTTTTTTTTTTTTTCTGCAACACAACTATAGGTGAGGGAATTATGTGAAAATAAATTGTGTAAAACATAGTGTAGTTATAAAATATAGCATTTATAAATAGTCGGTTAAGAAAATGCTTACCAGTTGTGTCGTTCTTAGGAAATGCTATCATTTGTAAAAGTTTCCAACATTCGTCAAGAGTTAGGCCTTCTGGTTGTTAATCTAATTATTTTCATGAATAATGCCTTAGCATCATCATCCAGTTGTTAATCTAATTAACTAGTCAATTGTGTAACTCGTGATCCACTACTTTAAATATTGGCTCATCTGTGATTGTTTATGTTTATAGTCTTTTTACCTTTGTTTGCTTGATCTCGCTGAATTTACTTTAGTTTTCTTTTAATGGCTCTGTAATTTTCTATTGCTTTACTTGTTGGTTTATACTTTTTCGGACAAAGTTGGTTTAAAATAGTATGAGAGAATCATGATCATGATTTTATAATATAGGATTTATAAAATAGTCGGTCTAAAAAATGCTTACCAGTTGTTGTGTCGTTCTTAGGAAATGCTATCATTTGTAAAAGTTCCCAACATTCACCATGAGTTAGGAGTTCTGGTTTGAAGGTCACACAATGTGGATGTATTGCGTCGTTGCGTGAAGTAAGTAGTACCTTCCAACCAGCTGCAATAAACCACACAAAAGTGTTTGTTAGGAATTTGTGTCCCTGTTATCTCTTTTCATAGATAAAATCAAATGGTAAACATATGTGCACTAAATAAAACAGGTCACCTTTTCTCTCTGGAAACATTGGCTTTATTCTGTCCCAGTCTTCTTTTTTCCATAGGTCATCAAAGACGATCAAAGCTTTTTTTGTTTCCAACAACTGAACGAGTTTCTTCTGAATATCGTCTTCCCGCAAGTTTGAATCTTTATCTCCAGGACTAAGATTCCCCAAGATGGTCTGCCACACATCCTTCCGTGTAAACTCTTGCGATACACACACCCACGCAAGTCCATCAAAATGACCTTTTACCTTATCATGATTAAAAACCTGCCGCGCAAGGGTGGTTTTGCCAAGACCACCCAAGCCAGTAATAGATACCCCGTAACTGCTATCGTTTCCCACCAATTCGTCAACCAATCTCGCAACATTTTTCTCCAAACCAACAAGATTGGTTTCAGATTCACTAGAAAATGTATGACGCATCTCCCTTTTCCTATTCTGTAGAGCCTGAGAATACCCACCTTCAATATTGTTTGATTGTATGCCTAAAGTCTGCATATTCTGGATCACTTTGGAGATCCTCTTACTGATGCTTGTGATTTCTAAAGCAGTCTTCCTACGAACAAATGGAATGCAAGCAAGACTTTTCATGTGATTCTTGATGCCACTGTTTTCACTTCTTTCTCCCTTTAGAAGATATGTTTCGATTATATCCTCAGCATCATAAGTGATTTCCTTAACCTTGTCCACGCAGTTTCTAGCAAGTGCATTTGTTTGTTTCCTTGCATCCGCATCACTCAGAAAGGACATTAACATGTCCAGATCAGATTTTAGCTCATTAACTTGCTCTTTAACTCCACCCAGTCGCTCATATTCTTGGCTAACGAGCTCCCAAAGCTTTTCAACACCGAACGATACAATTGCGTCAGCCATAATTGTCCTGCTTTAGAGGAAACATTCGTAAGTATTAAATTAGAGGTGATGGAGAGGAAATAATAGCAAGGAACCAACATCCCATTTGCAAAAAAATAAAATAAAATCCATAAAAATTGCTACTTGCATTTTTTTTGTTATAACGTACTTTACAAAATTACAAAAGTTGAAGATAAAGAAAGACTCAGGCTTAACATTGCCTCGGTGTAAAGAAGGTTTAAATTTTATACGTGAGATCTAGTTTTGCTTAAGTCAATAACATTGCCTCGGGCTTCTCTGTTGAGAAATCTGCTACTTTCCTCTAGAAACAGTTCTTTTATTAATCTGAACACTTAAGAGTTAAATAAAGAATTGAGGAATTTATAGAATTTTTTTAAGAAATAGTTTTTGTTTCACATCTCAAGGTAAAGCAGATTCTATTGTGCACGACGAATATTACATATCATGATGTGCATAAACTAAACACGATTAGAGGGCATCAAATGCACACAAAAGATCCGAGACTTACTTCCACATAAAACTCAAGAAAGAAAAGTAATTAAATCAACATGACTCACCTTTTCTCGAAATCGCTTTTTTCTTCCATCCAATGAATATTTAGAGGAAGAGTTGTTTATGTTTTTAGCTAGATCTCTGCTAATAGATCGAGTAGAGAAGAGTGGACTCTTATCCGACGACTAGCTGTTGTGAAAATGAATGGCTATAAATTCTTATAAGCAATTATTGAGGCTTTCATTTATCACTTGTAGACCCTTGTCATATCACATTGGTGCAAAAAGAGTCGGTTTTGAATTTTTAGCTGGATTTAATGATTATCTTCTTCTCTAGTAAAAATGGCTTCTTTATCACCCATACAGGTAACTTGATTCTATATATTCATCTTCTTGAACATTCGTTTGTATATTTTATTTTCTTTATCACCCATAGACTTCTAACCTATAAATTTATGTTGTAAAGGTTTACGAATTAGATTAGGACCCGCCTCATGTGCGGTTTCTTTGATTTTTACGATAATATTAAATTTAACTAAACACTGAATTAAAAATTTATGGTAGTTAAATTATTTTTAGAAAACATAAAAATAAAAAATTAGTTAGAAAAAGAGTTATTTACATATTGCTTTGAGCCAAACAATGAGGTAAGTGATGAACCTTGTTGATGTTTTCTCCTGTTGCGTTCGTGCCAAAGATTGTATATTATAGCTTGAAAACAGAAACGTACATAGGAGAGTGTAGTCAATGAGTACAAGTCGAGTTGGGGTTAGTGATGAGATTGTTGAGTCCGGTGAAATTCTGACGATGCTAATTGGTGAGGCAATAGCTTACCGAGGCGATGATCAGTAGCTGGTCCGAGAGGATGATCAGCCACACTGGGACTAAGACAGCTAAAATTTTTTTTATATCAAAAATATATGTGCATCATATCAAATCTGTATTTTAATTAGTATTAAAAATAAATAAACCTTGATTAACAAAACACATTTAGTAACAATAAAAGTTACTAATGAGATGATCTTGATTATGCTGTGAGCCAAATAGTGAGGTAAGTGATGAACCTTGTTGATGTTTTTTCTCCCGTTGAGTTCGCGCCAAAGATGGTATATTGCAGCTTGAAAACAGAAACGTACATAGGAGAGTTTAGTCAATGAGTACAAGTCGAGTTGGGGTTAGTGATGAGATTGTTCAGTCCGGTGAAATTCTGAAGCATAGCGTAGATTATTTGGCAGAAAAAGGAACACTCTAGACCTATTCCTTTGGTTAAGGATGTTATGCAAAGTGTCAACTATCTACTCAGTTTCTAATGATAAGATGGAATCATTGCATAGCTCTCTAGGGCATAGCACTCTCCAGCTGGTTTGATCTTCGTGCTCTGTTTCCTCGCTACGGCTGTTTTGTTGTTTTGTTGAAGACGACACTCTTGTTGGGTTGCTAGGCTTCGACTATGTATTGTTGGACTTCGACTTTGTGCTTGAAATGTTTTTGTCTGAGCCCAAACCATGATTCCTTTGTTGCTTACTCACGGTTTATCTGCTTTTTTACATAATTCAACAATTTTACAAAATCTTGGAATCGTTTTCACCAATTTGAAAATATCACTTTCTTCACCAAGTTTTCCACATAAAACTCAAGAAAAGAAAAGTAATTAAAATCAACATGACTCACCTTTTCTCGAAACAGCTTTTTTCTTCCAATGAATATTTTAGAGGAAGAGTTGTTTATGTTTTAAGCTAGATCTCTGCAAATAGATCGAGTAGAGAAGAGTGGACTCTTATCCGACGACCAGCTGTTGTGAAAATGAATGGCTATAAATTCTCTTATAAGCAATTACTAGATCCTCACCCGCACGTACGTGCGGGGTTTCATATTTTAGGAAAATAATTTTTTTAAATAATGGGTTTTAAAATATATTATGTATTTACTTTTGTGTTTGTAAAAATTATAATATATATATATTGTACATGCAGTATATTAAGTGAGATTATTTTGTTGGTTTTTTATAGAAAATTTGCAACTGATATTTATTATCTGTCTGATTCATTACAATTTTAGAGTAATTGTTTATTTTAAATATTTGTATGTGTTTGTTTGAAAAAACTAAAACTGGTTATAGTGATCAAAAGATAATTTTTACATTTAAAAAGACATGTGTAATAGTTAGAATAGGTAAATTTTTATTTTGAAAGAAACTTAAATTCTTATAAATTGTATTTGTATAATAACTATATGTTAATGTTGTTGTTTATTAAATTTTATTACAAAATTCGGAAATCCTCTAAAACCATATGCTAATTAATGGCCCAAATATTGTTTCCGATCTAGTTTTAATGGGCTTTTAAAATATTGTTTTAGGCCCAATCGTGATATCGTGAAGCCATTTAGTGTTCCACTTGTTTTTTTTTTTGTATTTACCGTAATACTGCATATTAATGTATTTGGATTTGTTGTAAACAACTCGTTGTCTTATTACAGAAAAAAATAAAAATAAAAATCACCGAACAAAACGAAGACCATCGATCGATCTCCAGAATCAAATGCGATATTCTCATAAGAACATCATTACTTCGTCTTCTATTATACCTCTGGTGGCTTTCAATTCGTGAATTCTACGAAGAGATAATCTTTTTATTAAATCAAATTTACCTTTCTACAGTTTTTGTACATGTCGGTTCAATCTTCAATCTTTAAAATTTTCTGTTTTAATCGTATAGAACCGCCAAGGATTGTCAAGAAGCCGGATCTTATATGGGTAATCTATATTTCTTAAGGCTGATTCGAAATTAGGTTTTGATAGATTTTTTTAGGTTTTTATACCGAATTTGATTTACTGTGTTTTTGAATCGTTATATAGAGTAGCTCTGTAAATATTTAATTTCGAGTATCCGTAGCTTTTTTTAGTTTGAAAGGAAAAAATTGAGAATATTTTGTGTATACTGTGTTTTGAATTTTTAATTTTTTAGTTTGTGTATTCAGGTGAAGGATGATTAGCAAGTAATTTCAAACAATGGAGGAGACAATGGGATTTTGTCGCAGCTTTTCAGAAATATATGTGTCAAAGGTTAGTAATTCCTTCTTGCAGATTTTTGATTCTTTAAGAATGTCTTCTTGGATTGCAACTGCTAATCCATCAGGTGGTAAACTAAAAAGAGTATAAAGCATAAGTTAATTTAGTACTATACCTCTTTCAAAATAACTTATAGGGCATAAATAAATATTTAGTTTACATACGTAGCAACAAACTCTTTGATTTCTAGCAAAGACATTTCAAAGACATTTGAAATTGATCTTTCACCTGTTAAAAGTAAGGTGAGTTAGTATAACCATAGAAGAATAGAAACTCAATCGTAGTATAGATTAACTTTTAAGTACCTTTAAAGGTATTGCACTTAGCAAGTCGAATCAAGAATATAACCTTGACATTGCCTACAGTCTCACATGCATTCCACATGGTTTCAGCAAATCGTTTCCAAAGAGTACTTGTCAATTGGTCATCACTACAAACAAAGATTTTTTCATTAATCAAATATTTCAAACTTTCAAGATAGTCGAAATAGGGTGGTGATAAAAGAAATAGATCGAATACCTGGAGTCTCGCAGTTCATACTCAAGTTCCTTAGTAGCCTTGTTAGCTACATCCAAAGTGTTCATCTCTCCCAAACTCACGACCTGGCCAATTACATCTTAAATAACATATGAGCATCTTAGATAGATTATAAGAGAAATTAGATTATATGCAAGATAAAGCTATAACTAAAAATATATACCTATCAAGATATTCTCATTCAATCCTGATTCATTCAAAATATCTTGAAAGTTTGCAAAATCGAAGAGCATATCATCTGAAAGAGAAGAACACCTAGTGATAATAGTCTGTTCATGAGGGACATATTGAATCCATGTTTGGTAGCTCTGTACTTTCCCAGAGATTTTGAGAGAGTAAAATTTTCAATAAATCTCCACTCTCCTGACTTGATAAACGTTGTTCATCTGTTGTTTCTTTATAGTAGCATGAATCAATGTACCCTACAAAATTCACAATTGTAGTAAACAAAACAATACTACTTTTTAAATATGAAAGGTTTGAAGTTAGGAAGTTAAAATACTTACAGAAACATCAGCAAGAATCATTTCCATTCACTTATTTTCCACATTGTTTTAAAAGAATTTCACGTTAGCAAGTGGTGATAGGAAGATTTGCAGCCTTTTTTTTTGACGAAAAAAAGAAGAAGAAATGAAGTTAAGATTTGAAGGATTGTGTGTTGTGAAAGTGGATTACCGAGTTTACTATATATATTATTAACAGATACAACTCTCACTTTTAGGGTTTAATTTTGTGGATATGAAAATATATTTGTGTAACCGTATTTCTTAGAATCATTAATCGAATATGCTTGAAATATTTTGTGCTTTTGAAATTAGGGAAATATAATAACTGAGATTATAGATCTTATTGAAAACAGTTGCTATAAAATTGGTTGTGTTCCGTATATTTGGGGATTTAATTTGTTGATTAAATTTGCAACTTTCTTAAAAACAGTTTTGCGAATATTTGTATATTTATTGATTTCAACTGATTTGTTTTGGCAATTATTTCTGTTGATTGTTTTGGCAACTTTTTTAATGATTTTTGCAATTATTTACTGTAACAGCACCGGAGAATATCAGAGTAAAATCTTAATGATTTGTTAACCCAAACGGATCGAATCGAGGATCCGCGTCGGGACCGTATAACGCTGGATAGGATCCGCGTCTTTATCCGAAAAGCAAACCAGGATCCGCGTTATGTACCCTATCAATTTGTCCAATTTAACCTTATCCGAATTTTTTAATTTATTCTTTAACTACAAAAATACCAATGGCATTTTTCGTAATATTCTACAAACTAAAGGTTACTTTATATTTAGTGATTCTCAATTAATAGTATAGATTGAGGTTATTTTATCACTTGTAGCCACTTGTCATATATCACACTGCTTCCCTACCAAGAAAAAAAAAAACAAAAAAAAACATTATCACACTTGAATTTTCAGCTAGATTTATTATTGGGAAAAATGTCGATAAAATCCCCAATTTATTCAAAACGTTGATTTAAATCCTCAACTCATGACGAAACGAAATAAATATCAAACTTATGTTGACTTTCCAAATAAATATCAAACTTCCGTTGACCTGGCCATATTAGGTACGACGTTAAGTGGGTTGATAGATCTCGTTAACGGAGTTAATTTTCTGTTAACATACATGTTAATTGATAACGGCATTGTTTCATATAACAACAAAACGACGTCGTTTTGTCGTAACGATTGAATTAAATCCCTAAAGTCAATCTTAGATCCCCAAATTGAGTAAAATCCCTAACCCTAAATCTTCATATGATTTGAAACTCGGGATTTTATTGAGCAGTTACGACAAAACAACGTCGTTTTATGTTTAGAAAGAATATTGTCATTTTTAATTAGCGGGTCTGTTAACAGAAAATTAATCCCGTTAACATGGTCTGTTAACTCACTTAACGTCATGCCTAATATGGTAAAGTCACTGAAAGTTTGGTGTTTATTTGAACAGTAAACATAAGTTTAATATTTATTTGGAAAGTCAACATAAGTTTGATATTTATTTCGTTTCGTCGTGAGTTGAGGATTTAAATCAACGTTTTGAATAAATCGGAGATTTTAATGACATTTTTCCCATTTATTATTATCTTCTTCTCTAGTTTTCCATAAAAATGGCTTTTTTATCACCCACACATGTCACATGATTCTATATAGGCCTCAGATGAAAATCAGACAGAATTGCACGAACCGAACTGATTTGCCTGAACCGAACCAACCTAGAATTGGTTCGGTTTCGGTTATTGGCCAATAATAAATCCGCATGAATTATAATTAGATTCGTTTATTTCTTCAGTTTGGTTCGATTCATTATAACAGAATGGTTAACCAATATTCTAATCCTAAATTTCTTCGTTTTTCACTCGTCTTCGACTTCTATATCTTGGGGCTTTGTTTAGGTGGAGAAGATAAAAGATCGAAAGCAAAAGGCAGAGGATTTAATCCAGTTTGAGCATATTTCTCGTCCGCTACAGGGAAATTCACATCATCGTAAAAGGCTTAATTTACCGAAAAACACTTATTTTTTTTGGTCAAATATCCTTTCAGAACTTTAGAGCTAAGCATGAGGTAAAAAAAATTCAGAATGGTTAATACGGAACTGATTCCTGGTACCGTGTAAGTGACGACAAAATATAGAAAAAATTATGTGGTAATTTATAGAATTGGTAAACAAGTATCCAGACTAGCTAACCGGCCGTCGAACGAAGATGGATCCATAGATAGCGGTCAAAGCGTTAAAATTTTTGTCTCGTCCTCAACCTTTTTTCTTGGCTTCAAATATAATTTGATTTAGTAATGTTCTTTTATTTAATATTTATAAAATTCAACATTTTTTTAGTGTTAACTATATTGTACCGCAGGCAATACAATCCGAAATTTCATATTTCTTCGTCTAGTTCGATCAAATCACAATGACACCTCGACCGCGCAAGCATCCTATCGTAGATCGGTCCAAATATATAAATGTAAGATGTTTGTTACGAATCTCAGATTTGAAGTGACATAAAACTTAAATAATATATATATATATATATATATATATTAAGTTTGATAACCAGAAAGTTATCTAGTCTTTTACCATTCAATTAGTCTACCAGGGTGAGTAAACCGTCAAATAGCCTATTTTTATAATGCTGACTATATATATTTTTAATAATGTATTGAAATCTCTAAAACTATATATACATATACATATATATATATATATATGATTAGACTATCAAACATTTTCCATATAAAAGAGACAAATTAGCAGCTACTTAATTCAGTTGTTAGTTCTTAAACCTTTATATGGTATATGGAGTTATATTTACATACTGTAAATAACATTTATTTAGTTAAAATATGAACAACTAAAGAGAAATTGTTTAAAATGTCCCTTTTTCAATACCTCTTTTCAAAAATGCCCCCTTTGAGAGTCAATTTTTAAGTTTGCCCTCTTTTAATTTTTAATGACCATTTTACCCTTATTTGAAACAAAATTAGGTCCACAAAATACAAAATATTTTTTGGCGGGAAAAGTGATCCCGCAAATTTTTGGCGGGAAACGTGATCCCGCAATTTTCCCGCAAAATTTTTTTTTTTTCGGGAAAAGTGATTCCGCAATTTTTTTGGCGGGAAAATTTTTGGCAGGAAAAATTTACAAGGTATTTTAAAGGTTTTACAGAGTATTTACTAGTGTTTTGTAAAGTTTTACAATGTATTTTAAAAGGTTTTACAAGGTACTTATAAGGTTTTATAAGGTATTTATAACTTGTAAAACCTTATAAAAAACTTGTAAAACCTTATAACTTGTAAAACCTTATAAAATAGCTTGTAAAATCTTATAATATCTTATAAATACCTTATAAATACGTTGTAAAACCTTTTAAAATACATTGTGAAACCTTATAAATACCCTGTAAAAACCTTTAAAATACTTTGTAAATTTTTCCCGCCAAAAATTTTGCCGCCATAAATTTAACGCCAAAAAAATTGCGGAATCACTTTTCCCGGAAAATTTTTTTTTTGGCGGGAAAATTTTTTGGCGGGAAAATTTTACAAGGTATTTTAAAGGTTTTACAAGTTTTTAAAAAATCAAATTTTTAATTTTGATGTGTGCACATTCTCATGTTTTCCTTATATATTTGTGATATCTTTTATTAAAAGAATGGTAGTTTAGTCATTTTGTACATAAAAAAGGGTATTTTTAAAAATGGACAGCCAAATAGGGCATTTTTGAAAAGAGGTATTGAAAAAGAGGCATTTTTGTGAGTCTCCCAAAACTAAACCGTATAATGAAACTTAAATTTCCTTATTATTAGTTAATCTTATGAAATAATGATTTGGTTGTATAGTTATTAATATTAATTATGTTAAAATATGAGAAAAAATAAACCCTAAAATGAAATTTAAGTTTCCTCATTGTTAGTTAATCTTCTGAAATAATGATTTGATTGTATAGTTATAGTTAAGGTAATTTGAATTAGGTTGGATTTTATTATATTTAATTGTTAATAAATATAACTGTTTTTAAGTAAAAAATCTTAGAAAATTAATTTATATTAAATAAATCTTATGTGATATCTTATATAATATTTAATTTAAATCGTAACTAATTTAATTTACATACTCAAGTATTAAAACTAGTTGATTAAATCATATGATAAAAATTTGAAATGGGTTGGATTTTATTCTATTTAGTTGTGTTGTTAATGCATTTTAATTGTGTGTTTATGTAAGAAATCTTAGAATGATTAATGCTCTCAATCAATTTAAGGGGCACAAGCACAATGCTTCAAATGTCGAAAACTTCTCGTAGCAACATTATATAAGAAATCTCCTAGGCCCTTTTTCCTTCAAAACATTATATCAGATTTCTCGATTGGCATAGCTAACCCCGGTGAAATCGGATTCATACTGTTTGCATTCTTCAAGTACGTGATGTCTTGCGTTTTCGTGTTTATGTGCATGTTTTTGTTACGTCGCCTTCTTCTGCGTTTTTGCCAAATTTTGTTGTTCTTTCTCTCTAAATGATTCTTTCTGGCATAATTACCATGAATACAGATCATCTTGTCGTTGTTCTTTTGGTAGCGATAATTAGTTTTAGTTCTAAATATCGATAATTAGTTATAGTTCTGCTAATGTATCAATGATAACCTGTTAAGAACTAAATTCTAATATTATTTTAATTTCTTCCCTTTATGAATAAAAATAATATCTAAATTTCTCATGTCTATTACTTTATTATACAGAATTTGATTCAAGAAGGATGGCCCAACACACTGAGATTACATTTGAGGAAGGATGGATTTACATGCAGAAAGGTGTTACCAAGCTGATAAAGATTATAGAAGGAGAGCCTGATCAACCACCATTTGATGCTGAGCAATATATAAATCTTTATACGTACGTACGTAGGTCGTCTTATGTAATGTTTGTTGTTAATAGTTCTGTACTTACCGCGTGTCTTATGTTATTCGCAGGACTGTCTACAATATGTGCAGCCAGTCTCATGGTTACGCAAAACAGCTTTATGAAAAGTATCGGTAAGTAATTGAAGATTATACTATCCAAACGGTGAGTAGCAAGTTTTTAAGTTTGGGCTTGATTCTTGGATATTATTCAGGTTTAAATATTTGTTTTATGTGTGGTTTAGGTTTTGCCGTCGTTAAGGGAGAAGCATGATGAAAATATGCTAAGAGAGCTTGTTAAGAGGTGGGATAACCATAAAGTTCTGGTTAGATGGTTATCAAGATTCTTTCTTGATGTTTATTGGGAGAACCGGAGATCGACCGAGATCGACGGTTGAGATGATCGCCCAAGATTATGAAAATCATGAAGGATCTAGAAGTTATCTTATCTTAAGTTTAGGAAGAATTATAATAGACTCTCATAAGAATAATTGTACAAGATACATTCTCTTATATAGAGATGAGATTTTCTAATCTAAGATAAATATAAATGTAAATAATATATTTAGAGATAATGTTAAACTTCCTAAACTTAAGATAAGATAACTTCTAGATCCTTCATGATTTTCATAATCTTGGGCGATCATCTCAACCGTCGATCTCGGTCGATCTCCGGTTCTCCCAATACCTTATTCTTGGGCTTCTCATCTCGACCGTCGATCTCGGTCGATCTCCGGTTCTCCCAATACCCCCCGGCAAGCTCTGATACCATGATAGATTTGGGCTTTAACATGGGCTTCCAACTCAAAACCAATTGGCAATGAGTGGATTGGCCCTAACCCTTTATATATCACTTGATAATTTCTCCAACTTCCGATGTGGGACTTTCTCTCATTAACACCCCCCCTCACGCTCAGGCATCGTTGGCTCTGAAGCGTGGGCATATGTGGGAACAACATCCACGGGATGGCCCGATATGGGACTTCAATAACACCCTCCCTCACGCTCAGGCATCGTTGGCTCTGAAGCGTGGGCATATGTGGGAACAACATCCACAGGGTGGCCCAACGATCGGGTGGCTCTGATACCATGATAAATTGATGAGAGTAAAGCCACATAAAGTGTTAAAGGAAGAATTATAATAGACTCTCATAAGAATAAATGTACAAGATACATTCTCTTATATAGAGATGAGATTTCCTAATCTAAGATAAATATAAATGTAAATAATATATTTAGAGATAATGTTAAACTTCCTAAACTTAAGATAAGATAACTTCTAGATCCTTCATGATTTCCATAATCTTGGGCGATCATCTCAACCGTCGATCTCGGTCGATCTCCGGTTCTCCCAATACCCCCCAGCAAGCTCATACGTGGTAACACGTGTGAGATTGGACAAATCTTCAGAATAGCGGCTTTATACCCAGCCGTCGGGTCATCATCGACGTTTATACCCGGTCGTAGGGTTCAAATCGGCTACAAAACCCAGCCGTTAGGTCATCGACGTTTATACCCGATCGTAGGGTTCAAATCGGCTACAAAACCCAGCCGTTAGGTCATCGACGTTTATACCCGATCGTAGGGTTCAAGTAATAAAAATAACACCCGCGATTGCGAGATTCAGATGTAGTTCGCGATGGCGAAACTAAAACAACTCACGAGGGCGAGAAGTTTAATCAAAAAAGATGTCAAACTCGCGAGGGCGAGGAATAGGATCAAGGCTCTGATCTGAATTCAAAGAGCAAGGTTCTAGGGACCATTTCATATTTGAAGATTCCTCAGGAACATGCTGTTCATCCACAAACAAATTCATCAAGTTCTGGAGATAAAGTGTGCAACCATCTTCAGTTTCAAGCTCTGCAGCTAGAACTTTAACAGTTTTTGTACGCGTAATATTATCAAATTTTCCTTCGCTGTGTTTCTGGAGAGCCATTGTAACGGCCACCCTCTTGGTATCGTCATCTTTCACCCAATCCATTAACTCGACAAGAAAATGGGTGGCAACTTTATGCAACCAAGAGTCCTTTGTGGAGAGTATATCCATGAGGCACTGAACAAATTTGAGCGACAATACATGTTGGATAAAACTTGCAGGAAGCTTTGGAAGAAGAAGAAGCAGGATATCAAATGCCAAATGCTTGCGAACATGAGTTGAAGAAAGTAGGTCTCCTTCCATAAAAACTTCGCAGAAATTCCTGATGTTATTTATGGCTTCTTCTTCAACTGGATTAGACTTGCGGTTACGTTTTTGCTTTTTCGAGGAACTTGAAACAGATCCGACATCTTCGCTTTGAACAACTGCTTCCGGTAACAGCATATCGACTATAACAGGCCATAAGCTATGAACACGAGGCTGGCAGAAAGTAGATTCCTTCAAGCAATTACCAATGGCAGTGAGATGATCAGCAGAAAAAAACTTCCCGGAACTGAAAGGAACTGGCAGTAGCTTGCTAAATACAGGATGATCGACTGAAACCTTTTCATGGAGTCTCAGCGCTAAGAGCAAAGCATCCGGGTTTCCCACCTCGGTGGCTTGTTCTAACCATTTATAAAGTTCTGGAGCTTCCATAACATGAGTTACAACAGGTTCAGTAGGCAACTTGTCAACAAAGTCTAGAAGAATATGCACAGCGGGTTCCTGCAAGTAACGCTTTTTTGCAGCAAGACCAATAAGAGCATTGGTAAATTCTTTGATTATCTGAGAGTCATTATCAGATTGCCAATCTTCAATCAGTCTTCCAGAACGTGCAAGCGCACCATAAGCAAACAATCGACCCAATAAGCATTCCTTTATATCTTGTCCCGTCATGGATGAAGATACAGACAAAGAATCAGCAATGAGATTCAGCAAAGATTCCACATTAATGCTAGAAATAACGCTAACAGGTAATGTCAACCCCAAAGCAAATCCTTGTCTTGCGCACTCTCTTGAAGAAGAGACTCCACGAATAAGCCTGCGTAGAGCATATCTCAGATGAGGAGCACAGTTATCCAAACCATCGTTTTTCTCAGCTTCAAGCATCAATCCACCATCAACAGATTCTTTATCAGGTAAGATCTCGTATTGCTTCTGAATCTCTTGCAACCTCAATACCAACGACTCAGCAGCTGCTTCTCTAACGGATGATAATTCTGACATAGGTTCAAATGAGGAGAAGGATTCAGTTGGAACAACCGGGAACTCGGATGTTCTGAAAAGCTGGGTCATTGAATCTCTCCCTGGCATCTTAAAACATGCTAAATTGTCCCCCGAGTCGAAATTGCGACTTCAGAAGCAGATCCTGAAATTTTTCCTAAACTAATTGATCGGAACACTTTCTCTCATTAACCAGTTGTTCGTTAATTTGAAGAAGTGTGTATTTAGCACCAACAAGTTGCTATTTTTAGGATTTGTTGTTGGCGAGGATGGAATTCAAGTTGATGAAGATAAAGTGAGAGCTATCAGGGACTGGCCTACACCTCATTCGGTTACGGAAGTACGCAGTTTTCATGGTCTAGCTACTTTCTACCGGAGATTCATCAGAGATTTCAGTACTATTACTGCTCCTATTACCGAGTGTTTGAAGAAAGGTAAATTTTACTGGGGTTATGAGCAAGAAAAAAGCTTCGCCTTAATCAAAGAGAAGCTTTGTACTGCACCCGTTCTAGCATTACCTGACTTCGATAAGGTGTTTCAAGTTGAATGTGATGCTAGTGGAGTAGGCATAGGAGCTGTTTTGTCACAAGAGAAGAGACCGATTGCATTTTTCAGCGAGAAATTGAGTGAAGCTCGCCAAAAGTGGAGCACATATGATCAAGAATTTTATGCTGTATTTAGAGCTCTAAGACAGTGGGAGCACTATCTAGTACAGAGGGAGTTTATCTTATTCACCGACCATCAGGCTTTGAAGTTCTTACACAGTCAGAATTTATCGTATAAATTCTTCAAAGATCTCTAATTCTTGTGCTAAATCAAACCATAAACTCAAAATAAAACCAAAACATTAACTTAGAATAAAAGAAATATAGAACCCTCATGTGGACGTCAAAGCAAACTTTGCTTCATGCCATCATCTGGATCGTCTTCATCAGATTTATATTTGAGTTTAGAATATCTCAATTTTTTTATATATGAGTTTTGATCTCTCATATTACGGGGGAGTTTATTGGAACAATCATGTTTTAGGTCATTTTTTTTAGTCCGGTTTGTGGACTGTCCAAGATAGGACGATTATTTGTGGAGTTGCAGGATTTGCGCCCACGGGATATTTTCCCTTTTACCAAGACCGAAGACGAGCTGAAGTTCTACCCTTTTTTAAAAAAAGTTTGAAGTTTATACCCTGAGGAGACTGTTGACATGATTTGTCCGTCCTCGACATGATGTCCACGACATAGGTGTTCCGCTTTGTGGTTGCATATTTTGTGTTTCACGTCCCACCTTTGTCGTGCGGGGGAGTATTGGAGATAAGCAAGATGTGTATCTTGCGGACCAAGTAATATGGACCATTAAAGTCCATTATGAAGTGAAGCCCAACCCGAAGAATATTCTAGATCTCTATATTACTTCTTGTACAAGTTATTTCCTTATGTGTTTAAGAAAGTTTACATTATATGGGTGTTAACATTATGTTAATGTTGACACTATATATATGTATCTTGTGTTCTCATATAAAACACAACTCAATAATATATTCTATTCTATAATATTTATCATGGTATCAGAGCCAAGATCCTTTCTGTGGATTTTGGATCCGTTACGTTAGCTTCCGCAAAGAAAAAAAAAAAAAATCAGTTTCGGGAACAATGATGTTTTCTCGCCCTCGCGAGTTTAACTTCTCCTTTTGATTAAACTACTCGCCCTCGTGAGTTGTTTTTTTTTAGTCTCGCCATCGCGAGCTACATCCGAACCTCGCAATCGCGGGTGTTATTTCTATTACTTGAACCCTACGATCGGGTATAAACGTCGATGACCTAACGGCTGGGTTTTGTAGCCGCTTTGAACCCTACGATCGGGTATAAACGTCGATGACCTAACGGCTGGGTTTTGTAGCCGCTTTGAACCCTACGATCGGGTATAAACGTCGATGACCCAACGGCTGGGTATTGTAGCCGCTTTGAACCCTACGATCGGGTATAAACGTCGATGACCCAACGGCTGGGTATTGTAGCCGATTTGAACCCTACGACCGGGTATAAACGTCGATGATGACCCGACGGCTGGGTATAAAGCCGCTATTCTGAAGATTTGTCCAATCTCACACGTGTTACCACGTATGAGCTTGCCGGGGGGTATTGGGAGAACCGGAGATCGACCGAGATCGACGGTTGAGATGATCGCCCAAGATTATGAAAATCATGAAGGATCTAGAAGTTATCTTATCTTAAGTTTAGGAAGTTTAACATTATCTCTAAATATATTATTTACATTTATATTTATCTTAGATTATGAAATCTCATCTCTATATAAGAGAATGTATCTTGTACAATTATTCTTATGAGAGTCTATTATAATTCTTCCTAAACACCTTTGTGTTCTTTACTCTCATCAATTTATCAATGTTGACTGTTACTTAGCTCGTAGAGGCATTCCAAGACTGAGAGAAGTTGGCTTGACAAGCTTCCACGAACTGGTTTGTCATACATTCCTATAGCTCCTAAATTTTTTTACAAAGTACGTTATTGTAACTGTGGTTGCAAATTATTTACCTCAGGTTTATCGTGAGATGCACTCCACAGCCAAAGAAGCTGTATTTTAGAAGTTGTAAGTATTAGTATCTGAAATGAAAATTTTGGTTAAGCATGATTCTATCTAACACAATTTTGTATCGCCAGATTCATAAAGAGCGTGATGGAGAACAGATTGATAAGGCACTGGTGAAAAACATATTAGATATCTATGTAGAGAATGGGATGGGAACTATGGAAAAATATGAAGAGGATTTTGAAAGATTCATGCTTCAAGATACTGCTTCTTACTATTAATTTGCTTCATATTTTGAGCAAGTTACAAGCATATGTATATGTAAAACACGAGGTTTGTTTTATTTGTGAATGCAGAAAGTACAAAATGAATTGTTGGTGGTGGTTGCAAAACAGCTTCTAGAAAAGGAGCACTAAGGGTTCCGCGCAATGCTAAAAGATGACAAGGTTATACGACTTTTTTTTTTTTTTTTTTTTTTGTATTTTTATGAATTCTTAAGCAAATTATCATCTTAAAATATTTCTTAATTGCTATATTACTTTCAGAAAAATGATCTCTCTAGGATGTACGGGCTCTATCATCCAATCCCTCAAGGGTTGGAACCTCTTGCAAACTTATTCAAGCAGGTTTTATTATTTATGGCAAACTCACTTTTATTTGTTTCCAAATCAATTCATTTTAATTGGTACATGACAATATTGGCGTTAATTGAAATTGTATCTATAGCATATTCTTGAAGAGGGGGTTTCCCTTATCAAACAAACCGACACATCTATTAATCAGGTTCATATACGTTTTGATCATTTTACATGGAGTCGAAAAATTAGATGTTAGTTTACTCTCTTGCTGATTGCTAAGAAGTTTTCATTCGCCTTTATGGCTCCAGGTAGTAAATGAGCTACAAGAGAAGTACATAGTCTATGTCATTGAGTGTTTTCAGAACAACACCATCTTCCATAAGGTCTGAATGTGTTCAAGTGTGTCTTAATTTTTCCACAATATTATATAATATTGAATAATCATACTTTCTTTGAATGCATTGTAGGCATTGGAATAGGCAATTGTAATCCTAAGAAGGAAGGGAGGAAATTAAGAAGCTTGAGTGATGAATCTATTAATTAAAGTTATGCTAAATTGAGAAAGTAGATTTCTTTTCTTCTTCATATTGTTAATGTTAATGTATTCAACTCTGGTAGTCTAAAATATATAATTTAATAATCGCCAAATACCTTAAATTTGTTATTTATTACTTGCCATACGATTGAAAACAAACAAAACAAAATTAGATATGCATAATACTATTTAACATGCATGGTAAATCATATATTTTAACGTTTCCAATTATATAACTTTTGACGATACTAATTTCCAAAAAAAATTACAAATTTTTTTATCCCATGGGTATATATTGTTCATTAGAATCTAGTATTTTCAATTATAAGATCCATAATGGTGTTTTGAATAAAGTACATTTTTCATTTGTTTCAATTCATAAATCATATCTAAGACAATCAAATAGCTATCATGTTCTGCTCGTTTCCAAGAGAGTAGAGAGCTTTCGGCTTCCTGTCAACTCTTTTCTCGTAGATTTAAGGATGTTCGGTTATCTGGTATTTACAAGATTCAACAATTTTCTAGTGATTGTTAACTATACTTCACCGCATCAGTTGGCCGCATAGTCAAAAACAATGGCATCTCGACCGCCCAAGTAACCCATGGCAAGAGTGGTTTAAAATTCCAAATATGTTTTTTATGAATCTAAACATTTGAGTACTACTGACATGAAACTTAAATATTTAGAATTTTTACCATATATTTTCTCTATCTTTCTCTTTTATATATCTTGAATCCTATACTATTATTTGGGGAGTACAATTTATAATTACCCTTTAATAACCTTTCCCTTTATAAGTTATTACATTAGAATGCCATTAGAGATAAAAATATAAAGAGTAAATTAATTTAGCTCATTAAGGATAAACAAGTCAAATACTAATTTATGAAATTTAATTATTAAAAACGAAAATATATTATTAACTTAAAAAAAAAAGAATGACCAATCAAAATGAACATATAAGATTTGATATCTAACTTACCATATTAATTTGTTATTAATCATTATACTTCACCTCTCATCTTTATATGATTCTATTTTTATGAAACCAATAAATCATCATATCATCCATATAACAAAAAAAAGTCAATTTTTCTGCATATGCCAAGATTTGAATTTTTAAAAACGAATATAAATTGTTAAATCTATGAAAAAAAAATTTAACGGGTCAAAAATTCACATTTGAGTAATATATTTCTTTTAACCAAAAATAAGTTCAACAAAAATTTCGACTGAGTAACGGGTCAGAATTTGAATATTTATATTCAATTTCATACATTTATTTTTTGAAATGTTTTATTTTATATACTAAAATAAGATTTTAAAATATTTTAATTGCAACATATAAAATTAGTTTTACTTGATATTTTTCAAGAATATCATCAATATTTAAAGAATATCATCAATAAATACTCTAATTTGATTTTTTTAAAACAAATATTATAATAGGCAGTGAGTTAAATATAATATATTATATTAACAAATGAGTTATGATCCTTATAACTGTTTGAATATTTCTATTTAGTTTCACATAATTCTTTTTTGAAATTCATAATTTTATATACTACAAGAAATATTTTTAAAGATTTTAATTTGGAACATTTAAAAATAGTTTAATTTAATATTTTAATGAATATCATAAATATTTAATAGATTAAAAAGATAAAAAAAATTATAAATACTTTAATTTGATTTTCTAAAAAGATATATTTAAAATAGTTATAGTAGGCGGAGGGTTAAATGTAATATATTATATGATATAAAATTATGATCCTTATAATAGACGGCATGTTAAGATTATATGATCAGATAGATTAAATAAGGTTGACACCACAAAATATTTGAAAATTTGATTGTGCAGGCAATTTTGGAAATAACGAATAATAGATTGTGCACGCAATATTTTCATTAGGATTCTAAAATAAAAAATATAGACTCCATGCACGGGTTAAATTTGGTATATTATATACTAAATATATGTTCATAACATATTCGATTACGCGAATAATTGGTAAATTCCGTAGTTACCTTAAACAAATCTCTATTTCAACAACCAAAGAATTAGAAATTGAAAAAAGAATTTCCTAAATTAATTCCAAATAATAGCTAACTTTCTTAATTAATTAAAAATAATCTACGTTTTAGAAGCGATTCATTTATAATATTTTGATTTTTGATCTAATTTAATTATATGCAATCTCATTTTGTGGTTGTTAATATAAATTCACTCATTGTTCAGACCATATTAATTTATTAAAATAATTTTATTTTCCGTTTTCATACCTTAAAAAAATATATCCATAATTGAGTATAATTAAAAAAAGAAAATATATTCATTCTAATATTATATATAGGGACTGACAAAAATCTAATTATATTTTTCAATTACTATTATAATATATTACAACTTTATTCTAAAATATATAATATATAAATTTTGTAATAAATAAAATTTAACCTGTACTGTAGTACGGGTGATGATCTAGTTATATATAAATATATATTGAGGATATATATAAAGGATATATTATATATATAAATGATATATATAAAGACCAACGTTGGATTCCAGCTCAGCTAGATCTCTGGTTAATAAAGGACTTATTAAAAGAGTCGGATCTGGGGCAACCATCTCAGTTTGGGAGGATCCCTGGATTCCAGCTCTACTCCCGAGACCAGCAAAAAGCAACGGGTCAATTGTTAATCCGTCTTTAAAAGTTAACAATTTGATAGATACTCGGTCGAACTTTTGGAATGTAGATCTCTTACAGGCGATCTTTGATCCAGAAGATGTGGCCTTAATAAGTGCCCTACCAGTGGGTGCTCCAACTAAAGAAGATACTTTGGGTTGGCATTTCACAAAATCCGGGAAATATACAGTTAAATCGGGTTATCATGCTACAAGGTTAGATACGTCGGGAACCAATGTATCTTTTATGGGCCCAGATATCACACCCCTAAAGGCATATTCTTGGCAAGTGCAATGTCCACCAAAGATACGCCATTTTTTGTGGCAGATTTTGACGGGCTGCGTCCCGGTTACGGAGAATTTGCGGAAAAGAGGAGTTAATTGTGACGTAGGATGTTCCCGATGTGGCGCACCAGAGGAGACGATTAATCACACACTTTTCCAATGCCATCCGGCACGGCAGATTTGGGCGCTTTCACAAATTCCTACAGTTATGGGGAATTTTCCCACGGAATCTATCTTCGCGAATATGGATCACTTATTCTGGAGGGTACCTTCAGAATTTGACTCATCGGCTTTCCCATGGATTATTTGGTATATTTGGAAAGCAAGGAACGAAAAAATATTTGCAAATGTAGACAGTGACCCACTAGAGGTATTACGGTTAGCGGAAAAAGAGGCACAATTGTGGCAATCAGCGCAAATTGAGCTCATAAATGCAAATCAGGGACCTGTGGATTTGGTAACTCGGTCTAGAGTGAGGACTGCCTCACTTGAAGCAACTTATTCGGGATACCGCTGTTTTGTGGATGGTTCATGGAAAGGAAGTGATAAGTTCTCCGGTACAGGATGGTTTTGTACATCATCAAGTGGAGAGCCGCCAACCATGGGAGCTGCCAACATCCGTAGGAGTCTATCTCCATTACATACCGAAGTCGAGGCCCTTCTCTGGGCGATGAAGTGTATGATTGGCGCAGATAATCAGGAGGTAGCGTTTTTTACAGACTGTTCTGACCTGGTGAAGATGGTGTCTTCTCCAACCGAATGGCCGGCGTTTTCAGTGTATTTGGAGGAATTTCAGAGCGACAAGGAAGAATTCTTAAGTTTTTCTTTATCTTTAATTTCTCGTAGAGCAAATGTCAAAGCGGACTCTCTGGCACGAAAAGTTCGTACAGAACCGCGTCACATCACATATGTAAACAACATTCCTCAGGAATGGCTTTTCCGAGTGTTAATTAATTTCGGATGAAAAAAAAAAAAAAAAAAAAAAAAAAAAAAAAAAAAAAAAAAAAGGACCAACGTTGGCTTACGTTTTTCTTGGGGTCTTTTCGTCTAACATTTGAATCTAACATTTGAAGTGGCACTACTGACATAAACTTAAATATTTAGAATCTTGACCTTATATTTTCTCTACTTTTCTCTTCTATATATCTAGAATTTTATATATACATATATATATTGAGGATATATACAAATAAAAAAGGATATATCCACTGCCTTCTCCACGTTGGCTAAATATACTTGACTTCCGTTTCTCTTGTAGTTTGTAGGTCTTTTAGTCGCACTCATACCTAGTTACGGTGAAATCGGAATCCATATCTTCAGGTACGTGACTCTTAGGTTTTAGGTTTTATGTACACGATTCTGATCAATTTAGGTTTACGTCATCTCAATTTAGGTTTTAGTGTTTTCAAATAAGTGGTTGATTCGCGTATAACATCTTATCATTTCTCTATTTTGATTTGGTTTGTGATAGGCGATAACTATAAGATTAAGTGGTTTTGAATATATATAATTTGGCTGCAAAAGTATCGATAATGACCGCTATCAAGACATTTTGTTGTAACTATCTTAATTTTCTTCCTGAAATATTATCAATATATTATCAAGTAAAGTTACACTCTATATCCATGTCGTGGTTGATTCAATCTCGCGTAACCTCCATGGACGTGTAACATCTTATCATTTCGCTATTTTGATTTAGTTTGTGATAGGCGATCTTAATTTTCTTCCCAAAATTTGACTCAACAGATCTTAAAATAGATTCGAGAAGAATGGCCCAACACAGACAGATTAAATTTGAGCAGGGATGGTCCAAGATTCAGAAAGGTATTACCAAGCTGATAAGGATTCTAGAAGGAGAGCCTGAACCACCATTTGATTATGATGAATATATGAATCTTTACACGTACGTAATCTTTGTAGTCTTTAAAAAAAAAAAAAAAAAATCTTTGTAGTCTTATGTAATGTTTGTTGTTAAGAGTTTTGTACCTACCACACTAATTTCTTATGTGATTAACAGGATTATCTACAATATGTGCAACCAGAGATCCGATTACTCACAGCAGCTATATGATAAGTATCGTAAAGTAATTGAAGATTATACTATACAAACAGTGAGTACCAAATTTTTTCATTTGTGATAGATTCTTCAATATTGTGCACAAAAATATCAATGTGTGAAGAAGACATATTTGTTTTTCTTAACTTTAACGCAAAAGATTGAATATACTTTATTTCTATGTGTGGTTAAGGTGTTGCCATCTTTAAGGGAGAAGCATGATAAAGATATGCTAAGAGAGCTTGTTAAGAGGTGGAATAACCATAAAAATATGGTCAAACGGTTAGGCATGTTCTTCTGTTATATTGACCGACACTTCGTTCTTCGGAGTAAGATTCCAATTCCAACACTAGATGAAGTTGGATTGACATGCTTTCTTGACCTGGTTTGTAATGAATATTCCTATAGCCCTTTATTTTTTACTCCCGCATATGTATTTGTAACTGTCCAATGTCCATGCAAATTATTCGCTTCAGGTTTATAATGAGATGCAGTCCACAGCCACAAAAGCTGTATTAGCACTTGTAAGTATTGTTACATGTAATGAAAAAAACTTTGATTCTTGATTTTTATGCCTAACAATATAAGTTTTGCTAGATTCATAAAGAACGTGAGGGCGAACAGATTGATAGGGCACTAGTGAAGAACGTATTAGATATCTACGTGGAGAATGGGATGGGAACATATGAAGAGGATTATTAAAGCTTCATGCTTGAAGATACTGCTTCTTACTATTCTCGCAAGGCCTCAAGGTGGATCGAGGAGGATTCTTGTCCTGATTACATGCTAAAGGCATGTCTACGACTATGACTATGTTTTCATTCGATTTTAGAAAAATCGTATATATATTAACGTCATTAATTTAGTATTGCAGGTTGAAGAGTGTCTAAAGAGGGAGAGGGAGAGAGTCACTCACTATCTCCATTCAAGCACTGAACCCAAACTAGTTGAGGTTGGTTATTTCTTACTGTATTTTGAGCTGGTTACAAACACTGATAGTTATTGAATTTGTTTGCTTATTTCTGAATGCAGAAAATACAAAATGAATTGTTGGTAATGGTTGCAAAAAACCGTCTAGAAAATGAGCATTCAGGGTGCTGTGCATTGCTAAGAGATGACAAGGTAAAGAGGACATTTTGTGGTTATAATTCGTAAACAAATTATCATATGAAATTATCTATTTTGATGGAGCATTTCTACATGTATATTTTCAGAAGAATGATCTCTCTAGGATATACAGTCTTTATCATCCAATCCCTCAAAGGTTGGGACGTGTTGCAGACTTATTCAAGAAGGTTTATTTCATTTTATTTTTAAACTTTATTTCTCTTTGATTCCAAATCAATTTCTTTTTTTAACTCACATCGGTTTTCATTGGAAAATGTGTGTATAAAAACAGCATATTACTGAAGAGGGGAATGCTCTTATCAAAGAAGCTGACGACGCAACCACTAATCAACTACTAATTAAGCTACACAATAAGTACATGGTCTATGTTACCGAGTGTTTTCAGAACCACACCCTCTTCCATAAGGTTAGAGTTTGTTCATGTGTGTCTATCTTTTCCCACAATAATAAATTGAATGGCTATACTTTCCTTTGAATGCATTGTAGGCACTGAAAGAGGCATTTGAAATCTTAAGAAGTCAGGGAGGAAGTGAGAAGCTTTTTTAGTGATGAAGCTAGGATTTGAGAAAGTAGATTTTTTTTTCTCTTCTTTAGTGTTTATGGATACTACTACATCCACATGAACAAAGGAACTTGGCCAAACTAGAATTACGATAAAAGCTAAAAGCTAAACCAAATCAGTTTTATAGAGTCTCATTTGGTTTTGGTTCTTAAATCATCTAAGACAATCAAATATAACCTGTTATGTTCCTTTTCAAGTTTGACTAGGATTTGCTTCTTCTTTTTTTTTTTTTTTTTCAAATAGCTTGGATTTAATTATTGTTTCATATCTTACATCATTATCAAATATCTTTGATATAATAATATTTCAAATGGTATCAAATTTAATTAAATCTAACAACATTAAATTCAACATTAAAAATTACCTACGAGAGGGAAAGAGAAAGAGGAGATAGTCAAAAATAAGAGAAATCTAATGAGAGAAAGAGAGAGATTTGAGACTTTCTCGCAGAAGAAAACGAAGAAGAAATGGGTAATATGAGACAAAAATTAATAAAAACTATGTAGCAAATAGAAATTATTTAGTCAAATATTATTTTCTTCTTTTTGTTTTAGTCTTAAATTATTTTTTTAATTATTTTTTAGTCTTAAGTTATTTAATGTATATTATCTAATTCCTTATAAGACATGTCTCTTTTTTTAGGATATCCTATATTATCAAGTAAAATTACACGACATGGATATACACTGTCTCATTTTTTTCTTTTCTTATTGTCATAATTTTATCATGACACCAAGCTTCTCTGAAAAAATTCAAATGTTTATGTAATTCAGACCATATGTTTACATATAATGCATATATCGTTCATATATTTACGTAACTGTATTATTTTATCTATTTTTTATTATCACAATTTTGTTTCCGTTTTGCCCACATTGAAATTATAAGGTGTAACCCACTCTTCGGATGGATGTAAATAATTTATTAAAATTTAATAATACAAAATATGAGTATTTATAAATATCATAATTTTTTTTTAATGAAATATTATATAATTTAATAAATAGACCAACAGTTATATTAGATGATTTAATAATTAGTATAATATAACTGCAAATAGTATTTTATATTGCACATTATGCATGATAAATCTATATTTAAAAAATAATTAAAATGCTGCATTTTTTAAAATTAAAACATATATGTTTACATAATTTTAGTTAAACTTACAAAATTAAAAATTAAAAATTAAAAATAATAATTTGACCGGCAACCCGTGTAACCATATCTAGTTCCTTATATGATATTTTAAATGAGAAATCATTTAATTATATTGCATATCTATAAATCATAAGTATTAAAATTAATTGATTAGATCATAAATAAAAATTTGAATTGGGTTGGATTTTATGTTATATAATTTAGTTGGAAATTGTTAATGATAAGGGGCAGAAGTGTAATGCTTCAAATGGGGGGAAACTTCTCATATCTCTTTCAGAAGAATTAAACTTTACAATCTTATACAAGATATCTTCTAGGAATTTTCCTCCTTCACTGGCAAACTTCTCATTTCTGATAAGCTAATCGGATTAGGTGAAATTAATTATATCATATTCATACTGTTCGGAATCTGTATGTAGTCTTATGTTTTCGTGTTTATGTACATGATTTTAATCGAGATAGTGGTTCTCCTATGATCTGTAGATTCTACAACACTAATCTTGATTATGTTCAAAGATTGTCGTTGTTATTCTGGTAGCCTAATTAGTTTTAGTTTTGAGTATCAATATTGTGGATGCTAAAGTATGGATAATTACCTCACAAGCGCTAAATTTTAATGTAATTTATCTTGATTTCTGCACTTTATAAAAAGACAAATATATTTACTTTCTCTGCCTATTACTCTGTTATAGAATTTGATTCAAGAGAGCTTGAAACACATTTTAGAAGGATGGCCCAACACACAGAGATTAAATTTGAGGAAGGATGGTCCTTCTTGGAGAAAGGTGTTACCAAGATGATAAGGATTCTAGAAGGAGAGCCTGAACCACCATTTGAATCTAACCAATACATGAATCTTTACACGTACGTTGGTCGTCTTATATATGTAATGTTTTCTTTATGTTTGTTGTGTACAGCACGGGTACTTACCACAGTGATTTTTATGTGATTCACAGTACTGCCTACAGTATGTGCACCCAGAAACCTGATTATTCAGCACAGATTTATGATAAGTATCGTGAAATGATTGAAGATTATGTTACACAAACGGTGAGTAACAAAAAAAAAAAAAAAATTGGTCGGTCTTGATTCTTGGATATAGTGCGAAGAAGACATGTTCATTTTTTATTTTTATTTCACTTAAGCAAAAAGTTTAATCTTCCTTGTTTTTTTATCTGTTATTTAGGTGTTGCCGTCGTTAAGGGAGAAGCATGATGAATATATGCTAAGAGAGCTTGTTAAGAGGTGGGATAACCATAAAGTTCTGGTTAGATGGTTTATCAGATTCTTCAATTATATAGACCGTTACTATGTTATTCGGAGAAAAGTTCCATCACTGAGGGAAGTTGGCTTGACATGTTTCAACAACCTGGTTTGTCATGCATATTCCTATATCTTCTAATTTTCCACTGCCTCAAAAGTATTTTGTAATGGTCTAAGTAATTATGTACTTCAGGTTTATCGTGAGGTGCAGTCCACGGCCACATAAGCTGTAATTGCACTTGTAAGGATTGGTATATGTATTGAAAAAAAATTCTTGGTTCTGGATGATTCTTTTTTTCTAAAAATATTTGTATTGCCAGATTCATAAAGAACGTGAGGGCGAACAGATTGATAGGGAACTAGTGAAAAATGTATTAGATGTCTATGTAGAGAATGGGATGGGAACTATGAAAAAATATGAAGAGGATTTTGAAAGCTTCATGCTTCAAGATACTGCCTCATACTATTCTCGCAAGGCGTCAAAGTGGATCAAGGAGGATTCTTGTCCTGCTTACATGCTAAAGGCATGTCTCCGACTATGTTTTCATTCGATTCAGGAAAGTAAATATATATTAACGTCAATAGTTTTATACTGTATGCAGTCTGAGGAGTGTCTAAAAACAGAGAGGGAGAGAGTCACTCACTACCTTCATTCAAGCACCGAACCCAAACTGGTTGAGGTTTGTAATGATACAATGATTCATATATTTGGAATAAATCATATTTTTACGAGGGAAGTTTTTTTTGCGTTTAAACTTTGTTATATGCTAAAGTTTATTGGCTTGTTTGTTTATTTGTGAATGTAGAAAGTACAAAATGAATTGTTGGTAGTGGTTGCAAAACAGCTTCTAGAAAACGAGTCCTCAGGCTGTTGTGCATTGCTAAGGGATAAAAAGGTAGACGACCTAAGGGCAGCCAAACCAAACTCATAAGCTAGTTTCGGGAATGTTGTACCCTAAAGTTTTGTTAGCTTGTTTAATTCCCCTCCTATATATTACTCACATCTTTATCAAATTCGTAAACAAATAATCAACTAAAATTGTCTTTTTGACGGGGCATTGCTATATATACATATATACTTTTCAGATGGATGATCTCTCTAGGATGTACATGCTTTATTGTCCAATCCCTCAAAGCTTGGAACATGTTGCAGACTTATTCAAGCAGGTTTATTTTTATTTATTTTAAACTCACTTTCTTTTTGTTTCCAATTTTTATTTTTTAATTGCTACATGACATTTGGTTTAATTTTAACTGAAAATGTGTATACAGCATATTACTACAGAGGGATATACCCTTATGAAACAAGCTGACGACGCAGCTAATAAGCAGCTACTAATTGAACTACATGATAAATTCATGGTCTTTGTCACTGAGTGTTTTGAGAACCACTCCCTCTTCAATAAGGTCTGAGTGTGTTCACTTGTTTCTTTTATTTTTCACATATTATAATATATAATATATATATATGAACATAATTTCTTTTAATGCATTGTAGGCATTGAAAGAGGCCTTTGAAATTTTGTCTAACAAAACAGTGGCAGGAATTTCCAATGACTTGCAACAGTTTGCTATAATATCCTGAGGGAAGAAGAAAACTGTGGATCAGATACTCTTGGTTTAATGGTTGTATTTGAATGGTTTAGTGTATCATGTAATTTGAATGGTTCAATGGTTAGGTCCATGAATTATCATAATTTAAATTATTTTATTGGATATTTGATATTTTATTAGCTGCATAATATCATCGAATTGAGAAAAATGGTTTACCGGACAATGATTTTAATAGTCGAGACACTGAACCAAAATATCTTTTAGATTACTAGGATGTTCCAAATGGGTCAAACACATTTCTATACAAAACAATCGCAAATTCAAAAATGAAAAAATAACTATTACTTGTGTTGTTATGCATAAGCGGATACCGGATCCGAATAAAATCATGTTGAATTTATAAGTATTTATTTATATATTTATTTATTGATGGTTACTTTGACGTAATCATTCAGTGTTTTTATTTCAAATCGTTTGTGAAAATGAGAATTTTTTAATTTTTTTTTTGTGTGTGATAGGGTTTCGATATTGATTTCACATTGTTCCGGTGCCTATTCAATTACAGCCCGGTTGATCTCAATGCAAACCGTTTCGTTGAGGAGCCAGAAACCACTGGGGATTTACTTAGGAGGCTGTCTCAGAAATCGCTTGACGGCTACAATGAAGTGGAGTGTACAAAGTATGAATTCGTCAAGGTTGTCAAAGCCAATATGTATGTGTGTAATAATGAGTACACGTTTCCCATCACGTTTAAGGTTATGGATCCTTTTGATAACCAACCAAAACTCTTCCAAGCTCATGTCTGGTACTCTTCATGTAATCCGACTAAGTATGTCTTTTGCAGGCCCAAACCCAATCAAAATAGTACGTTTTCTTTCTTTCCAACCCGATATAGCAATTAAGTTAGTCTTGGGCTAGTGGTGCTTCCTAGGACTCTCCATATGTTACGTTTCCTATCTATGACCTCTAGCTTAATACTCAGCTTGGGAGGGATGTCAAATCCCCCGGGATTGATCATATGTCGGATCCTTGATCGAGAGAGGTTACGGGCCCCTGACTCACTATAGCAATCCTTTTTATAAACTTGGCAGATTTTGGAGCACATAGATAGCAAAAGCAGAACTCGTTCATATTTTTTGCCTCAGTCGATGTTTAGCTTGTGACGATCTATCTTTTAAGACTAGTTGACTTTGTCAAACTAACACAATCGAGATAACCGATTTCCTCTATCTCATAAACCGATGAGTAAATCATCCGAAAATATAGAAAATAGAAATCATTTAAGACTGCATCGATTTGTAAAAATATTTTTAAGAAATTAGAAGAAAAAATAAAACTATACATGTAGTATGATTTTTTTTTGGAAACTAAGGAAAATATAGTTGTATAGCTAATAAATGAAAAATGGGTTGGAGCTAACAAAAAGGAAAATTTGCAACACTGTCACTGATGTCTAGTGATTTTGGTTGTTTTAAAGCCTCTTTTCTCTTAGTTTTCATTGCTTTGCATTCATATTTTGGCATATAGTGTTGCATTTGCATTTGCATTTGGTTTTCTTAGGTACATGAATGGAGCTTGGAGTTTTGGGAATAAATAGAGCAAAAAGGAAGCTAAAAGAAGGCAACTTGAGTAATGAAGATCAAAGAGGGATCAAGAGGTGAAAGGAGATGTCAAGATGTGGTGAAAAAAGATGATTGAAGAAGAGAAGAGGAAGCAATAGACCACCTGGTCGATTCCCTGGTCGATTGACATGGATCAGAGCTACGGACAAGACACCAATCGATCAAGCAATCGACCGATTGCCTCAGGACAAACCAATCGACCAACTAGTCGATTCCCTGGTCGATTGGGTGCCTAAACCGGGTCAAAACCCGGTTTGTTCCGGGTTGACCCGGTTCGTTTTTCCCTTTTCTATATATACTTTTAACATAGTTTTAGATGAACTTAATGCTTTGTTTAGAGATCAAAAACTTCTCTTAAGGTTTCTATCTAAGTTTTTGTATGAATCTTTGGTTCTTAAGCTTAAATATCAAGTACTTCTTTTAAATTCTCTTATCTACCTTCTCTAATTATGATTTCACAAAGATCAAACTTATTGCTTTGTGTAATCATGATCATGAGTGAGTAGTCATTTAGAGTTCTTGGGTTAAGGTAGATTAGGATGGTTTAGTTGTTAGGTTATGGAGTTTAGGGCTAGATTACTTAAGATCCTTACTTATTGGTTGTTTATAACGCTAGATTAGCCTTGATCATGTTGATTTAGACTTTAGGGATTTCATGCCCGGAAGGTGTTCGATGAAATTCCCGAACCAAAACCTTTAAGTGCTTTACATTCCTTACCTTTGGAAATTGTTGACTAGGGTGTTAAGTGGCTAGATAGACTTGTTTATAATGCTTGTTAGTCAATTGATTGCCTTTGGAAGAAGTTGATGATTAATTGATTAGTAAATGGACTAATGTCATGGAAATGTGTTAGTGTTGCTTAGTGTTCTATGGCCTAGGGATCATTGCTTATTAGAAGTTGTTTGAAGCTCCATAATCCACTTCTTAATCATCCCTAATCAATTCCCTTTAACCCGAGAATTCGCCTTTAGTTATCGTTTAGTAACTCGTTAATTTTCCGCTTTGTTTACTTTCGAAACTTGTTAGTCTTTTGCATTTTGCTTTCATTTGTTTTGTTTTGCATTGTTTGATTGTTATTTACCTTGTTAGTCATGTTTACAAAACCAAATCATTTTATTAGCCTAGATTAAGCTTTTGCGTGTATTCCTAGTGAGTTGATCAATTGCAAATTGTGGTTCGATATTTAATTGAGTAAAAGTACTACATCAGTCACTACTACCGATCTAAGAGAAGATCTAATTAGATTTTGTACACGTTTTCACAAAACTTATGACCGTTGTGTGATTAAGAGGAAGCATCATCTTACTGAATCTCTCTAGTCTCTATATATTACAGAACCAATGCCCTCTCTTTTGCACTTTTCATCAATACATTACTATTGAAACTTTTTTGCTTTTTATTTCTCTCTTACGATCATTCCAGTTTTTCGTCTTTTCTCTTTGAAGATGGCTCCTCGTGATAAAAAACCAAACAAGTCCTCCGATGATGATGATTTGCAGAGGAAGAAGAAACAGAGCTTTTTCAAACAAAGATTTCCTGGTTTTAAGAAGAAAGCCACAGAGCTCTCTGTTCTTTGCGGTAACTCTGTTGCTTTCATCTGTTACGGTCCCGACAACGATCTCCATGTTTGGCCTCAGCCTCATGATCATAACCCACAAACCCTAACACAGATCGTGTCCAAGTTCAACGGGTTGAGTGATAACAAGAGGAAGCGTAACGCCTGCGATCTCTACGACTTCCCTAATCTCAAGGATTTATCTGGTGACGATTTGAGGAACCATCTCGTTAACCTTGACTCACACTTAGTCGGAATCAAGCAACACAAGATAAGTATAATGAAACGAAACTTGAAGAAGCCCAAGGAAAAGGAGACGGAAGATGATCATGTTAAGGTTTCAGACAACGCCACCATCTCAAACTGCAAGGTGGCTTCGTCGGAAGATGGACTAGGGTTTGGTGACGAGTTGGGTTACGTCTTCCGTGGCTCCCAAGAAACAGTGTCCAACATTGGATTTTCTACTGCTTCCAATAAAGTTTCTAGGGATGTTTGTGTTTCAGATTCTTCTCTTCTTGATCCATTCACATTAGGGTTTTCCGGCCATGATTATCTCTTGGCGGATCCAATGGCGGTCACAGATAATTTGGGGGTCTGTGCCAACAATGGTGTTTGGGATCCTTCTTGGCTAGATTTTGATTTTTCGTCAACACTCTTTACTGATGATTGGACTGTTTCTGGCTACAATCCACTTTTGGCAGCTACTGATTCTTTTACTTACCAAACGCCGGTCACAGATAATTTAGTCTTCGTCTTCTAGTTCTAGATTATGAAGGCACTGATAACTACTGAGCAATGTAATTCACCTTATATTCTTGGTGATCGATTATTGACATGTATTTCTTGCTCCAACGCAAATCCATGTTTGTAAAGTTGGTAGCTTTTTCTCTCTTTTCTATTATTGATTATAGGGAATGTAATGAAATTTTGTTTTCTTTCTGTTTCTCTAATGCTAAGCTTGAGAATATCACATTGTGTCAGAGTTTATGAGACATTAGTCTTTATAAAATTCAGATTTATATTGACACAAAACAAAAAGTCAATCACTTAGTAAGAAATCTATCCACATAGCCCACGGCAAAGCTCCAAAAGCTAAAACCATGTGGTCTCTGCATGTAAGACATTAAAGGAGTTAAAAAGAGAGTTTTTCGTAACAAACCAAGATCATCTACAAGTACAGCAAAAGGCACACTTGGAAGCTAGAGTTCTTGCTTCAGAAATGTGCTAATTAGAATTTAGTAAGTCTTCCCTACCAACTTCAAAGATAACAATCACTCCATCACTATGTCATCTCTTACCCATCTCTGCAATCTGTTTCTTCAACCTTATCTTGCATTCCGTCCCTTGAAAGACTGATTCTTAAAGCTGGTTAAAAAATCTCGGGAGGGACCTCCTCGAGAGATAGATTAACCTCCCATTTTCTCATTTTGAAGTCCATAAGAGGCAAAACTTTTCTTTCTCTGCATAAGTAAAACGATATGCCTTTAGGAGAGAAACCACACAGAAGACTAAATTCATTTTAGCTGCAAACATGTGAAAACTCACAAACACTTAAAAGCTACGGACAGAGGAGATAACTATATTGTGGCATTAATTAACAATTCTATATTGTGACCATGGATACTTCTAAATTGTAGCACAAAAAGTGAGCAAATCCTAATCATCAATCAATTTATGACTGATAACAATAAAAATGTTATAAACAGGATTGTTATAAATCATCCTTAAGGTTCATTATTTAAGAGAAGATGTCCTCACCTAAATCCTCCGACAAAGCACTATGCTGCTGAATCTCCAATGGGTTTGTTGAATGATTATTGGAGAGTCTTATTGAAATCGAACAAGAGGAATGTGCTGGACTTTGTAGTATTCTTCTCCTCCTCTAGACAATTTCTCCTTCAAACTTGTGTCAATATTCAGCTCTTGCAAGGAAGTGATAAATCTCAGACCATCAGGAAGTTCCTTAAACTTTGGACAACAACTAATAAACAAAAAATGAAGAAGTGGCATGGAGCCTTCTTCTACTATCCACTCTTCCCACTCCTCTATTCCACATATCATTAGGTTCTGCAACCGAGGAAATCCACCGCCCGAGCAAACCATTCTCCTCCCACAGAAAGATTGACTAAATAAACTGACATCATATAAGTTAAGCAGCTTCTCTAGAATTGGCATTGGATCCTCCACCAAACGACATTCACAAAGAGATATGGTTGTAAGGTGAGAAGGGAAATATTGCTCATCAGGTAACCTTGGCATATATAGTGTCAAGTTTAGGTGTTGGAGATGAACGGAATCTAAAACAAATCCTTCTTCATCTTTAGTGGGAGCATGCACATGGAAATCATAAATAGTAAGATTTTCCAAGTGTCTCAAATCACGTAAAGATGAAGATAGAGTTTTCACGGTACACCCGCCTCTGATACAGATAGAGAGGGCTCTGAGTCGTGTCATATTCTGGAGGTCCCTCACTCTCACATGCTCCGTTGAGAAATTCTCCAATGTCTCCAGGTTGACTAGATTCCCTAGTTCCATCTTTACCTTATCATGTATCAGAAACGGAAAAGAGAGGTATGTCAATTCTCGCATCTCTTTCAAAAAATTGGGCATGTAGATTGGAGATCTCGCATCTACACATAGGTTTAAATAGAGCAGCTGCTTCAGGTTTCTCATGGAGGAAGGTAGATGAGTTACAAGTGCCTGGTATAAACTCAAATATCTCAAGTGGATGAGCTTCCCAATGCTAGAGGGTAAATTCCCTCCTTCAAACTGAGTTCTTGAGAGATCTAATGCCCTCAACAATTGTAACCTTGTAAACAATAAATCCGATGGCATCCAACCTTCTACAACCAAGCTGAAAAACAAGAGAGATCTAAGTTTTGGATTCATCTCCCCCTTAGGATGATATGTTTCATCAAGCTGGTGTACTGCAATTCTGCGAGATTTACAAGGAGATTGAGACTTTGTAGGTAGGCGTTTATCAACAATATGTACAAAATTCTCTTCCTCAGCTTTAAGCAGACAAACTTCTCTCATCATATCATGCAAGTGACATGTTTCAAATCTTGAAGTTCTAGCGTCTCTTCCAGAAATAACCATGTTTCTCTTCACCAATTCTTTTATGTATTCATCTGCGACCTCTCGAATGGTTGCTCCATCATAATACCTCGGTCTTTGTATTCCTTCTCCAGCCCAATAGTAGGACAAAACCCCAACATTTATCGGAAAATCTTCTGGAAAATGGGCAAGATAGAGGAAGCAGTGCTTCAAATAAACAGGCAGCTCTTCAAAACTCAGATTTAGAACATGATAAACTGAACTGATATTTATGTCATTGAAGGTAGTCCCTCCAACAATGTGAGATCTAATATTCTCATTTATCCTTTTCCACTCATGAAATGTGCATTGTGCAGCTAACAACCCACCTAACACCTTAACAGCCAATGGTAAACCTCCACAATGTTTGATCATCTGCTTACCCATCTCTTCCATTTCTGCATTAACCTTAAATTCTGCACAACAAAACCATGTAGTTTTTGGACTATGAAATCAAGATATGATGCAACTAAACGTAAAAGAATTTTTTCTATTTTGAATAACGTAAAAAATATATCCTCCTTGAAAGCTTACTTGATGTGTCTTTTATAGGAAATGCTATCCTTCGGAAAAGTATCCAACTGTTTTCAATTGTTAGGCACTTTGGTTTAAAAGTGGCACATGTTGGATCTGCATGTAAGGCTACTTTCTCGTTGCGTGAAGTAAGTAGTACCTTCCATCCTACAATATATTTTAAACAAAAGGAAATATTACACGCATTTGTCAAGCTCTATTTTTCTTAATCAAGTATAGTCAAAGTTTAAGAATAAGATGTCACCTGTTTTTGATGGAAACACAGGCTTTATTATGTCCCAATCTTCTTCTTTCCAAATATCATCCAGGACAATCAAAGAATTACCGATTTCCAACTGTCGAAAGAGTTTGTCCTGAAGTTCTTCTTCAGTCATATTTGCGTTTCTATACTCATCATGTTGTGGACTAAGCTTCTGCAAAATCGTGTGCCACACATATTTCCTTGTAAACTGTTGTGATATACACACCCATGCAACTCCATCAAAATGGTTTTTTACCATCTCATGATTAAAAACTTGTCGAGCAAGAGTAGTTTTACCAATACCACCCATCCCAGTTATAGAAATTACTTGATTGCTACTTTCCTCCACCAAATAGCCAACCAATAACTTAACATTCTCCTCCAACCCCACAAGATCGTTTTCATAATTGCTAGGAAATGTTTTTCGCAACTCCCTTTGTCTTTCTTGCAGAGGATGTGAATATTCGTTGCCATCGACAATCATTTGTTGCACTCCAAAACTCTGCATATCGCGGATCACCTTGGAGATCCTCTTACTTAGACCTCCAATATCTGAAGCAATTTCCTTACGATCCACTATAAAACATGAAAGTCTTCTCATACGCATCTTGATGCCACTTGTTTTTCTAAGCTCTTCCTTGAGAAGAAATGTTTCGATTATATCCTCTGCGTCAAAAGAAATTTCTTTGATCTCTTCCACAAAATTTCTCACCGTCTCGCTTGCATGTTTCTTAGCATCTGCATCTTTCAAGAAGGACCTAAGCAAGTTCAGATTACTTTTGAGCTCAGTGAGTTGCTCATCAACTCCCTTAAATCGATCAGATTCTCGGACAAGGAGGTCCCAAAGCTTCTGAACTCCAAAATACAAAAGTGTCTCAGCCATAAGTCTCCTGTTAACCATAAAAGTAGTATTCAATAATCACTAGAGGAGGATCCACGAGTTCATAATTCGGATGATATTTTTTCACAAAATTTACAGAATAAATATACAATTTTTGTAATCCACAGATCTTTGTAAAAGATGAAATGGAAAATACAAAAGATCGAAGAAAAGTAATAATATCAACAATAGTTACCTTCTGGAAATCGCTTCTTGTTGAACTGATCTGTATAATAAAATAGGCGATAGGATATTTTGTTTTGAGTTTAGTAGAACTCTGCTAATGATCCATTAGAAGCCTACCGAGTACTGACGACCATCTGTAGTAAAGATGATGATGTCTACCAACGACCAACTTTGGCCAGAAAGTCTTAAAGGCAATCAACTGTAGCTACAGCCCACTTGCCACGTATCATTTTACTATTTGGTTCATAATTCAATTCAGTTGGTCCACCTTGGTGGGATTCATAACACTGATTTAAATCTTCTTCAGAAGTTTTATCATAAAAGCAGAGACAGAGATTGGTACTATCTTTTGAACAAAAAGGATCCTTACCAAATCCAATACTTGCAGCAAAGTAAAATGCAACAGAGGAATAAAAGTGAAGCTTATTAGCTGAAAACATAGTGGTGAATACTAGGATCAAACACAAACCCAAAACAGACCCTTGGAAGTCGAAACATTTCGTACTAATAAAAGTGTTATTCTACTAAATTTGTTTTAAAAAGACACAATTTTAGTAATTAAGTTAGCATAACTAGCAAATTTGATTTTTCGTTTATCTGAGTAACTAAGAAAGGAGGACAACTTTTACCTCATACTCTGTTCTTGTTGAAGGATCCTACTCTTCATCAAAAATAAACAAATTTAAAATGTTGTAGTAACCTTCCGCTCTTTCTAATCTCTCCTGAAATTCCATTGTCACAACTCTTATTTACCTTCTCACTATTACTAAGCATAATCACCATGATCTCATACCCGAATCTGAAGAATATGGTGGAAGATTTGTGGGATCTCTGAAAGCAGTGTTGGATTGAAGAATTTGGAAGATTGATCGTCTCTTAGGGTTTTTACCAATACAAAAGTTGTTCATTAGGGTTTAAGCGTATCTGATCAGTTGGGTTATGCTCTGATTTTGGGGCTATGTGTAAATATTATTAACTACTAAACCAAATGTGTAAATAAAAATAGTTGACTTTGTCAAATAACACAAATTGAGAAAACCAAATTCATCTATCCCATTAACCGGTGAGCAATCATAAGAAAATTAGAAAAATAGAAATCTCTTAAGACTTGCGTCGATTTATAAATAACTTTTTGGAAATTAATTAAGGACAAATATAATCCTTTTAGAATTCATAGAACTAAACAAAATAGGTTTTTGTTTGACAGAAAAAAAAAAAAAAAAAGGTTGAAGCTAAAAAAGGAAAATGTCACTACGATCGAAGAAAAGATCTAATAAGATTTTGGACGTGAAAATCAGATATGCTTTTTTACGCGTTTTTCACAAAATTATGACCGTTGTGGGATTGAGATAAAGCTGAGTCCTAAAGCCCTATATATTACAGAACCATCATAGTCTCGTTTCACTTCCCATCGTTGTTACATTACTCTCTCTTTCTACTCCGATCGAAACTTTTCTACTTGATTTTCTCTTACGTTTCGTCTCTTTGAAGATGGCTCCTCGTGAGAAAAAACCAAACAAGTTCTGCGATGATGATGATTTGCAGAGGAAGAAGAAACAGAGCTTTTTCAAACAGAGATTTCCTGGTTTTAAGAAGAAAGCTACAGAGCTCTCTGTTCTCTGCGGTAACTCTGTTGCTTTCATCTGTTACGGTCCAGAAAACGATCTCCATGTTTGGCCTCAGCCTCATGATCATAACCCACAAACCCTAACACAGATCGTGTCCAAGTTCAACGGGTTGAGTGATAACAAGAGGAAGCGTAACGCCTGCGATCTCTACGACTTCCCTGATCTCAAGGGTTTATCCGGTGACGATTTGAGGAACCTTCTCGTTAACCTTGACTCTCACTTACTCGGAGTCAAGCAACAAAAGGTAAGTATTATGAAACGAAACTTGAAGAAGCCCAAGCCGAAGGAAACGGAAGAGGATGATCATCTTAAGGTTTCAGACAACAACGCCACCATCTCAAACCGCAAGGTGTTTTCGTCCGAAGATCAGAGATTAGGGTTTGGTGGTGTCTTTGACGAGTTGGGTTACCTCTTGCGTGGCTCCCACGAAACTGTTTCCAACATTGGATCTTCTACTGCATCGAAGGTTTCTAGGGATGTTGGTAGTGTTACGGATTCTTCTCTACTTGATCCTTTCACGTTAGGGTTTACCGGTCATTATTTCCCGGCGGATCTTATGGCGGTCACAAATAATTTGGGGGTTTGTGCCAACAATGGTGTGTGGGATCTTTCTTGGATGGATTCAGAGTTTTCTTCAACACTATATACTGATGATTGGACGGTTTCTGGCTACAATCCACTTCTGGCAGCAACTGATTCTTTTACGGCGAGCACTTACCAAACACCGGTCACTGATAATTTAGGGTCCGTCTTCTAGTTCTAGATTATGATTTTGAGGGCATGATGATAACTATTAACTAGGGTTTGAAATCTATGTAATTCTTGGTGATAATCATTATAGTATCTTAATTTTGTAGTACGTTTTGCTCCAACGCAAATCCATGTTTGTAATGTTGGTAGCCTTTTCTCTCTTCTTGTTTATTATTAAGTGAATGAATGAAATTTTCTTTCCTTTCTGTTGCTTTAATGTTGAGCGTGATGATATCACAATGTCAGAGTTTAGCAGACATTAGTCTTTTAGCAGATTCTAATTGTAACACAAATACAGTTCTTGATTTCAGGAATGTGCTAATGAGAACTGTGTAAGTCTTCCTTAGCTACTAACTTCAAAGATAACAATCCCTTAATCACTATGTCATATCTTACTCATCTCTGCAATTTCTTCTTCAACTTTATCACAAGGTATTACTAATATTCAGGTTATGAATATTACTTAATATTGCCTTATACTGGAGATAGTATATGACCATATTGACATCTTCATTATCTGAAAGCTTACTCACATTATCTCTCCTACAAAAAAATTTATCAGTCAAGATGGTGTTCAACCTTCTTCAGGGTTTAAACATCTCAGATATGAAAGTAAACAAGAATCCTCGTTGCGAAAAGCAAGTTTCCGACCTGCAAAATTGTTCTTGTTTGGTGATTCTAAACAGAAAGAACATTCATTGTTCTTGTTTTAGCTTATTCTGTTCTAGCTCGACACTAGTGAAATTTCAAGAAAAGGTAGAGGACCATAAGAGTTCACCTTTTGTTTGGTGGAAACAGAGGATTTATGAGATTACTGGTTGTGATGTCACATACATTGTCAAGGACAATAACATATTTTACTAGTTTCTTACAGCTTAAGTTCAGCTAGGATGGAGTTCATCTTCCGTCATCTTTAAGGTTATATGCTCCTCTAACTCCGTCCAAACTTTCGCAAGGTTGTTAGCTAAACATGTTTTCATGTTTCTTGGCAGTTGCATCTTTCAACAAAGATTGTAACATTCTCATATATGACGTTGTATCTAAGTAACTTGCTCATCAACTCTCTGCCAATATCCAGATTCTTGATTCAGGAGCTCCCAAAACTTCTCAAACTCCAAATGACACAATTGCCTATACCACAAGTCTCCCTGCTTAACCATGAATAGTGGAGTGAATCAAATCTCACTGACCAACGTTGTACAATAAATCAAAATTCACGATCAAACTTACAATCATATCGGTGAGTCGAAATCCCCCAAAAAACTTCACTTCCACATTGCAAAATCAAACTTATTAATAGAGAGTTTCAGGAATTGGGTTTATCTATGAAATCTTACTTTTTGGTTTCATGGATTCTTTTGGCTTTCATTGCAGCTCAAAACTTAAAGCAAAATCTCTATTAATTATGTTTCATTGGCTTAACTTTACTTTGTTTACCTGATGAGGATAATTATAGATAAGTTAAGGTCGTATCAGTTTTGATGTTTGGAGCCTGGAAGAAAAATGAAACTGCAAATCATATTTGCTTCATATCTTCACATATTTTTGGTCTTTCTTAGTATCTTTGAACTTGAGTTTCTTGACCTGTGGGTTTTGAATGGAGCAGGAGTTCCAAGAAATATATGTTTATACTTTATATAATGTTTTTTTTTGGTCAACATACTGTTGTTATCAAATAATGCCACCCCATTAAACTATTTCTGATCGTGCCATTATTCAACTGATAGCTATTATTATTTCTGGTCAACCTCTTATTTGTTGTCTCTTAGTCAAATTTTCTTCTAGATTAAACAATATATTGTTTCAAAATTTTGAGAAGAAGAAAAGTTCATTGTTTACCGATTTAAAGGCGAGAAAGATCTAAGTTAGTGTAAATTTAATTACTGGTTTAGCTTCTTTTGTTATTGGTATTTTGTCAACAATTGTTTTTTTTTTTAATATAATGTTCATTCCACGATCTTTGGAATTGTGCACATCGGTCGCTCACCAACATAATTCAAAGGAACCAGCCTATTTAACTTAGAAAAATAATGATGCCCATGTCACAACGAAGACCGTTGAAACGACTGCGTTTTATACAGCCAACGAACAAACTGCGTTTTATACAGCCAACGAACAAGTCCAGCATGGCGGTTTTCTGAGAAACCAATATGAAATTCATTTAACTCTCACGCGCCAATCTTCCAAACGCTTAACACTGACTAAATTAGTTTGTATTCAATAAAACATTTGAATTTGTATTGAACTGATGAATTATATATCATTAAATCTTGAAAAAAGAAAAAAAAAATTAAAATTCAATGTTACTGGTTATAAGATTTGTAAATGTTTAAAATCTTATGATTGAACAAATATCCACTGTTATTCAAAATGTTATATAAAAATATAAAAATCTAAATCTCATGATTTTAATTTAATTGCATGACAAATTCTTATATTCACCCAAAATCATCAAAAACCCTATTAAACTCATGATCTGTATGTTTTACCACTCTAATCAGACTCATTGTTCCGTCTACCATAGCCTTGTCCTCCATTGACACCACTGCCCCAAGATTTGTATCCATCGTTTCTGTAACCATTATCATTCCTATAGTAACCATTGTTGTTTCTTGTAGAGATTCTGCTGTCATTTTGATTGTTGCTAGCTCATGCAGAATCCAAAAACAACAATTAATATTATGCTTTTATTTTTACATTTTAATAAAGTTACAATCTTGGATAAATCATTGCTCTAAGAAACTTGCCTCTCTTTTTTTTTTCTATAGATGCTCTTCGGTTTTCGATTCCGATCAGAGATTCCTTGTGAGCCTAGAGTTATACGTTTCAAAATTAGAAAAACAAGAACTTCAAATCGTTATAGTTGAGAATTTGATGGGCAAACAAATGCATACATGGAAGACATTTTTTTTATTGCTTCACTAGTTTCGAATGCCACAACCCCAAAACAATTTTTTTCCTGAAAAGTCATAGATTTTTACATGAATTAGGGTCTAAGGTTTTGAAATCATGCACATACATTTTCCATTAAGATCATTGCAATAATAACTGTTCGGGTAACTTCTGGATACCATTTTTCCTAATAGCTCCAAAACCTTCAAATGTTACATAGAGTTGCTTAATAGTCGCATCCATAACCAATTTGCAACAAATATGGATCGGAACCACCCTAAGTGATACAGGAAAAACAAATAATCAAATGAGACAAAAGCAATAGGAAGATTCAAATTTCATTGTTCTTAACTATTAAAGAATGAATAATCAACCTTGTTGTTTACTGGTTTCCGCAGAAGCATGCATGTTCAGGAATTGGGGCATGAGCATTGGGCTCAGGAGCAACAATCGGTTTTTCAACACGTTTAGGCTTGGCTGGTGAAGTTTTTACCATGGAAAGAACCAACATTTTGAGCTAGAGATTGGACATGTATGTTTGAAATACACCAAGAAATTAAAGGATATCATACAATAAAACCCAATAAATTATGAAACTAAGCGCAAAGGAGAAGACCCATAATTAAAACGGTAAATAAGAACATTTGTCGATATACTTCACATAAATTATGAGTTAAATTTAGGCTACAAATGAAGATTATTAGGTATGGTATGGGCGGCATAGTAATAACTGCTACACATTGTACTTGTTTTGTATGTCATCACATTCAAATTATGAGAGAATATCAACATTCATAGTGAAACTGGTATATTACAACATGTTTTTTTTTGTTTTCCTAAAAATATGCTTTAGAAAGGCTTAGAATATTTATCTTATCGATGAACCTAGCACATATCTGGATTCCGAGCAATCAAAAGTACACATGTTCTAAAATGGTTCGATAATCGTTAGACACGTGAAAAATTTGGAGTTGAGGCAGATCATGAATTCATTACATCTACTTACTTGGTAGACTGTGTCATCTATTTTTTCGAAGGTAAACTACTTGGTAAATGTATTGTTTACTCTCCAGAGTCATTAGGACCAGTGTAATATGTTTCTGTAGAATGTCAACATGAGTTTTTGACGAAATTCAATAGATTTATGCCATTTACTAAACATTTTAGGATCCAACAAATACATGGAGCACAAAGCAGAGAAAAAATATGTTACGTCAGACTCGGAGTCAGAGTAGTGATGTGGCATGAGAGACCTAGATTTTTGGAAGAATTTGGGTATTATATTTTAGGTTAAACAAGATTATAACTTGCGGCGGTGACATTTGTGGATGTCTAAAAAGATTATAATTTCTTATACAACAGTAATAAAATTTCACAACAAATTAAAACAAAATATCTCTAATCAAATATTATCATATCATATTCTTAAATACTATATATATATATATATATAAATAGGAACCAAACTAATATATATTTACACTTATAAGTTTTTTGTATATAAAAAATGTTCCAATCTCTGAAAATAATTATTTTAGTTAGTTATTCTATAATTTGTTTAAAATTAAACTTTTTATGATAATACAGTTTTTGGTTTCTATATATAAACTAGATCCTGACCCGCACATACGTGCGAGATTTTATATTTTAAAAAATGTTTTCTAATAAAATTTAATTCAATATAGATAAGAGAATGAGAGAAAGTAGTGTCGTCCCGTCCCGTTGCCTATCTTAAAAAATTTCGTCACATAACTGTTTCCTTTAAAATAATTACCAATATGAGAATGTTTAATTTAGTCAAACAGAGAAGAGAATGAATAAGAGATTTAGATGGAATACCCGTATTTTCCTTACTTTTCCTTTCGGGATTTAATTTTTACAAATAAATATAATCTATCCAATTTTTTTTTTGTTAAACATTCTCTAAATGTTTAAAACGCTGGTGCGGGTTATATTTGACAAACTCACGAATTTTGTTTTCTAATTCATACTTATAGAACACTACATAAAACCCTTATTCACCCGCGGTCTATAAAAAATGTTTGTTTTCTCTAGTTGGAAAAAGCTTCATGGTTGTAAAGCTTCATGGGCTGTAAAAAAAAAGAAAAAAAAAAAGAAAAGCTTCATGGTTATAAAGACTCAAACACAGAAAATAATAAAAACATCAAATACTAATCCAACTATTATTTTATTTGGTTTAATTATCTCTTTTCAAACTGTAGTAACATGATTTTTTTGTTTGGATTATCTATTAATAAGTTCAAACTTAGACATATGAACTATTTTTATCACTTTTTTAGTATTTCGTTTGCGTATGTCAAACGTATAAAATATGAGCAGCCTATAGGAAAGAACAAAGTTCATTAGCAATTTAGCATCAAGTAGTGTAATAACTCAATTAAAATATTTGGTTTCTTTTCTAATAACTCACCCATTACAAAAGTGGAATCAAGAGCTTATAAAAATCTATTTGCTTATATTCCCCCTGATATTGTTGGATCATATTCATAAACTGACTGTGACTGTCTTTTGACCCAACTCTATGTAGTTAATTTATAAGTTGTAGAAACATAACGGAAATGAGAGTACAATGTTCTATTTGTAATTATCATTACATAATTAAAAGAAATGTATCCAAAAGTCAAATTTATAAACAGAGAACAAAATTTAATGAGTTATGACTTACATTTGGAATGGTGGGCTAATGAATCTTTGTGACTCTAATTTTATATATTTATAGGGAGAGATGAAGTTAATGAGAAAAATTAGGTTTACCTATTATGAATTTTAGAAAATGATTTAATATCTTAATTGATTATTTATTCTTATTTCAAATTTTAAGTCAAATCTCTTGTTTAAATATTTTGTATCTTTGAAATTAATGACAGCATATTTATATTTCTTTTTTTTTCTATCATCAATATATTGGTTTAAAGATATGTTAAGAAATCAATTTTAGTATTAAAATCATATTAATTAAATTTCAAATCATTATTTAATTTGAAACAATGCTCTTAAAGAATTTTGAAAATAAAAAATCTAATAATATGTTTTTCCTAAATTAATTCAATTAATTCAAACTAATTAAATCAGTTTGAATTAATTATCTTGCCGATTAAGTTTGAACTTCCAAGATTTTCTCAAACTATTAATAGCTTATTTTTTTCCCTAAATCCTGTTTTTTAGGCAATTGATTAGATTTTCGGATTTTATATATTTTAAGGTCATATATATAGTTTTTGTTATTTATTTGTAGTAAGATTTGGAAAAATCGACATTTGGAAAGATTGAAAACTTTAATTGATATTTATTAGGTAATTTTATGGAATGATTTGTATTGTTTATTTTATATGAATTCTCATAATATAGGATTTTATATATAAATTATTATTGGATTCATATAAAAACAATTTTTGATTTTTTAACCATATTACGATGATTATTAATTTCTATAAATGGTTGTTTCTTTAATGATAATAAATTAATGATTGGATATGAGTTTATTAATATATCCAAAATTTGTGGTTGCAATATTTGCAAAATCTTGGAATTAATATAATTGTTATTAATATCACTAATATGGTTGCTATTTTTTTTCTCCTTCTTTAAATTATAAATCCCAATGGCATTATATGTAATATTTTACCATTTATAAGGTTATTTAATTTCCAATGCTTCCCAATTAATAGTATAGATTACATTATATTTCTGTAAGTTATTATATTAAAACTGGTTTTTCAACCGCAGTTTACCAGTCAATTTATTATATTACCTATTCAAAATGTTTTTTATATTACTAGCAAACAAAATGGGTCCCCCAGATGTGTGTATCTGAAGATCACGCTGCCTAATCGCGCGTCGAATTTTCTTCAACGCGGAATTTTTAGTTTTTTTTTTTTGCCTTTTCTTGCATCAACGCGGATAAAAAAAAAAAACAATCTTTCGGTAGAAGAAGAAAATACGTATCGGAAAAATGAAAAATTTCAAAAACATTTAATTTTATTTTTTATTTCAAGCCAAAGAAGGGAGCGACTTTCTAAAGACGAACAAGCCATTGAAACGGAAGAGAAAGCTGCTCCTTTGGTCCTCTCTGTTTCTAGATTCCACCGTCGATTCAGATCTCTACCTTGCGCAATCGAATCAATTAGGGTTACGAATCGACGCGAATAATAGTGGTGAAGAAGTCGATAATTCGATTTTTGTTTAGGTCGACACAATACCTATTTGGATTGGATCGGGGTGAATCCCTCCTAAATGGTTCGATCGGGTAGTTTTAGCGTTGATTCGTCCGCGACTCATCGTCGGACGCCGTCTCGAACGGTGACGTTGGGTCATATTCAACCTCAGGCTCCGACTTATCGTACCGTTTATTGTAATGATCGAGAGTCTAATCAACCCGTCCGGTTCAAGGTACACCGGAGTTAATTGATGTCGTGTATTGTTCTGAATCGATTAGAGGATATGCGCATTGGAATTTGTGCTGTTTCGATTCATCGATCTGATTTTTTTTGTTTGTTCTAATCTGATGAATTTGTGGTTAATTGTTTCAGGGTAATTCGATTTCTACAACAAAGTATAATGTTTTCACATTTCTGCCCAAAGGTTTGTTTGAACAGGTAAATACGCATAGTTTATATTTGTTGTTTGGATCTACCATAGTTAAGGGTTGTTAGCTTAGCTCCAGTATGTTATTTAGGAGTTAGTCTTTTCGGAATCCGAGAAATTCAATGGAATTTTAGGATTTATCAGCCGTTATAATGTGGGAGTGTCTTGAATTTTACCTATGGAATTAGGATCAGAATGGTAAATGAAGTTACAGCTGATGCACATTTCCAACACTTGTAGTCCTTTCCACAAGACTTTTCTGTTATTTTTAATCTTAGTTATAATGTGTTTCCTGACAGTTTAGGCGCATAGCGAACATATACTTTCTTGGAATTTCGTGTCTATCAATGACACCAATCAGGTATGTTAACTCCGTAAACTGTGTTATAATGTGTTGCCTTGTGTTTTTTTTTTATTTTGACATCCTATCCATATACCAAACCTTGTTCTGGTTGGATGGAAATTTTGCTGATTAATTTATGCATGATAAATGCAGTTATTGACTATATAGATTTTTTTGTCCTGCAGTCCTGTGAGTCCAATAACAAATGTAGCTCCACTGTCAATGGTGCTTCTTGTTTCTCTGATTAAAGAGGCTTTCGAAGACTGGGTATGCTCGTCTGTTTTTCCTTTGTTTTTCCATTGCAGTAATATTCAATTTCTCCTTGTTTTAGAATAGAATTGTCTCAGCGCTTAAACAATCTGTTCAAGTTAGTAGATGCGTTGAAGTCTCAAGACTCATTTGCGTCTCAACTTCTAATTTTTTCTGCTGATAATCTGGTGCAGAAACGGTTTCAAAATGATATGTCCATAAATAATAGCACAGTGGAGATCTTACAAGATCAACAGTGGGTACCTATTCCGTGGAGAAAGTTGCAAGTTGGAGATATTGTCAAGGTTAGTCTTTTATTGTTCTAACAGAAGTGAATCTATTTATGATTGGACAAAATTCACTTTGGTTACAATTATCTATTGTTGTATGTGTTTCAGTCCATTGTTGGCACACATCTTTAGTTGTTTCCTGTTTGTACACCTGCATTATAGTTGTTTTAATAGAGTTCCACTACCTATATGTCTGTTATTGTACTCCTTTCCACTGTTATAACTTCTTCTTTCTTTCCTAACTTCGAGAGGCCAGCAAAGCATGATTTTTGTTAACTATTTTCTCAAATTTTCCTGGCGTTCTGTTAGGTTCTGAACTTTAGTTACCACTATGGTTCATCAAGAATTTTAAGAATATAGAGATAGATATAGATTAGATAGAGACTCACTTCCCGGCCCAACCCCAGAATCCACCTAATTGTCATCTGCCTTTTTTTTTTTTACTTCCTTGTACTTATACCACCGGCTGAGCTGGATAATACAATCAGGATACTAACAGCACTCATTACAGTATTATATAACTGAGTAAAGCAACACTACGCTATCGCAGCCCTAGCTGCTCTTGAACTTTGACACTGCACTCTTCTTCCTTTTCTTTAACTTCTTTGATATCTTTTTGTTCCTCCACACGTTGACCCTGCAATACTTACGATGTTCATGGGATTAACAGTTCTTACAGCATACCTTCTTTGCATTATTTCAGAGACTTGTTACCTTTAAGTTAAGATCTAAAATTGTTAAATAAGTTTATTGATTTTGCAGATAAAAAAAGATGGATTTTTCCCAGCAGATATTCTTTTCATGTCCAGCACTAATTCTGATGGTATCTGCTACGTTGAGGTGCTTCTTTTGACAGCCCCTTTAAAATGTTATATTGCTGTCTCTTTGTCCAGGGCCAAAGCTGTTATCAGTAACGTTTTCTTACCCAGTGTATGTTCATATGTTTATTCCTTGTGAGTGCAGACTGCAAACTTGGATGGAGAAACAAATTTAAAAATAAGAAAGGCCCTTGAAAGGACATGGGATTACTTGGTACCAGAGAAAGCTTATGAGTTTAAAGGTTAGCAAGATTTTTGATTGTGGTCATGCAAGATTTTTTTTGTAGATAGATGTGAACCTGATGCAGTGACATGTAGTACTTATTAATTCACTATGTATTAGATTGCAAATAATGTTTGTGGCTTCAGGTGATTTGGCATATTTTTTTGTTGGAGAAACAATTGTATGTTTTTCTTATTATTATTATACATTGGATCATTACCTTTTGGCGACAAAAATATAAATGAATCTAGCTGAAAAAGGTTCACATGGGTCAGGTTACTATTCTAAGTTAACCTGCCAAATTGTCGATTTGTCATTTGTTTAGATGTTTGTTTGGCTCTTATGAAGTGAGAAGTTAGTGTTAAATGTCTGGTAGAATTTTTCTATTATTATCTTTCGGACAGTTTATGTAGCTCATTTCATTTTCTTGTCTCTTATCCATTTTCTTGTGTAAGGAAGCAATTTTTCCTTTGTTCTCACGATCCTTCATTTTATTCAACTTTTTTTTCATTTCAGTATGATTGTGTTGTAACTGTTAAACACATGTCTTCACTTTCTCCAAAATCTCTCTTTTATCATGCAGGTGAAATTCAGTGTGAGCAACCAAACAATTCTCTGTACACTTTCACTGGGAACCTTATAGTCCAAAAGCAGACGTTACCTCTCTCTCCGGACCAGCTTTTATTGCGTGTATGATTGACTGTTTCTGCTGTTTGCTGTTTTTCCTTTTCTGTCTTGTTTTTGCAATTTCATGATTTTACTTTGTTTTAGATTATGTTGTTCCACGTATGAGTTATATAGAATTTTTTTTGGCAACTTTTTATCCTTGGATTTTAACAGTATTTGCATGCATGTAGTGCAGAGCTTTATCCTTAGATTTAATAATATTCTAAGACGTTTGATATCTACATTTTCAGGGATGCAGTCTTAGGAACACGGAATACATAGTTGGAGCTGTAGTTTTTACTGGTCATGAGACGAAGGTACGGTGTTGTGAAGCTTCTTTTATGGGAAGCTAGCTTTGAAAACATGTGTTTTTATCTTACAGGATTCATGTATTAAAAAACCATTCTATGGTTTCTACTTCGTTGTATAGTTGCTACGCATACGATCTGAAGCTATTCTATGGTGAATTCTATATATGTAGGTGATGATGAATGCTATGAATGCTCCTTCCAAAAGAAGTACGTTGGAAAAGAAGCTTGACAAACTCATTATTACAATCTTTTGTGTCCTTCTCACAATGTGTCTGATTGGAGCTATAGGCTGGTATGGTTTCTCGTCAATCTTGTGAATTATCAACTTATGCTTCGATTTGTTTATGCTCCAGTTCTCATGTCCTGTTGTGATACAGTTAGCTATATTTGTTAATTTTACAGTTCAATTGTGACGGATCGTGAGGACAATTACCTGGGTCTTCAGAATCATAAGTCAGAGTGGGAATACCGTAATGGACTCATGGTATATAGTTTTGCATAGTTGAAGTTGATTTCCTTCTACTTCTGGATTGCTGATTTTTACCATACTGCTTCCGTATGCTGCCACAGATAGGGTTTTTCACCTTTTTCACGCTAGTCACTCTGTTCTCATCCATTATACCTATCTCCCTTTATGTTTCTATTGAGGTATGTCTCTCCTAGTATCATATTCTAACTATCTGCACTACAAGGACTAGCAATTTGAATGATCACTATTTTCTCTCCTGAAACCCAGATGATCAAGTTTATCCAGTCGACCCAGTTTATCAACCGAGATCTTAATATGTATCATGCTGAAACAAATACCCCTGCCTCGGCCAGGACTTCCAATTTGAACGAGGAGCTTGGACAGGTAGATATCATTCCATGATGCATATTGCCACTACTAAACCATGCCACAGATTGTTACTTGTATGATATTGATATCCGTTTTTGATGCTAGTATCCCAACTGTTGCTAAATAATTATTTTAAAGATATACTTTGGTATTGTTCTCACTTCAGTTGCAATTACTATGGTATCATTTAGGTGGAATACATATTTTCTGATAAAACCGGAACGCTGACGAGAAATTTGATGGAGTTCTTCAAATGTTCAATTGGAGGTATAAGTTATGGATGTGGTGTTACTGAAATAGAAAGAGGAATCGCTCAGCGTCATGGCTTAAAAGTTCAAGAGGTAATATATCTTTACAGATGGTGAAGTTGCTCCATGCCTTATGGTGCAATGGAAACATGTCTAATTTGCACCACTACTAATATTCTCAGGAGCAAAGGTCGACTGGTGCAATAAGAGAAAAAGGATTTAATTTTGATGATCCAAGGCTAATGCGGGGAGCTTGGAGAAACGAACCTAATCCTGATCTTTGCAAGGTGCCTTACTTTCATTCCCTAGAGATTTGGCTCACAATCAGTTTAAGAATTGAACTAGCTAAGAGGTGATGGGGTTATAGGGTTTCCATGAAAAATTGCGGTATATGGTGTATTTGATAGATGGTGAGATCTGAACTTGTAAGGTTATAATTCGAGGCCTTTCTTCTGGGAGCCTTATACTAAAAACCTACAGAAATGTTCTGACTGAAGCCTTTTATAATAAAATTGTAGAGGTTTCAAGTAGTTCCTTGGTTTTGGGTTCCGGATTTCTGCTGTCTCTATTTATGGGCACACACGTGCACTAATTAATATGATTATAACTTAAAATATTGCATTTTTTATATTTTTAGGAACTTTTTAGATGCCTGGCCATCTGTCACACTGTCCTTCCTGAAGGTGATGAGTCCCCTGAGAAGATTGTTTATCAAGCTGCATCTCCAGATGAAGCTGCCTTAGTTACTGCTGCCAAGAATTTTGGATTCTTCTTTTATAGGTAATTCTCATTACATTTTCCAAAGATATGAAATTGCAGGCAATCCATCTGACAAGATAAATTTGCAATTAGTTGACTTGTCCCATGATTCCTAGTTCTAATTTATAGATTTTCTTCCATAAGTGCTTTTGTTTCTCAAGTCTCTGCTAGTTTGTTTGAGACTACTTTTATGTATTTTCAGGCGTACTCCTACTATGGTGTATGTTCGCGAGTCTCATGTGGAGAAGATGGGAAAGATTCAAGACGTGGCCTATGAGATCCTTAATGTCCTCGAGTTCAACAGGTCTATATGAAACTGATTTTTTTCCTTATATTCTCTCTGCCATGATTTAAGATTACTAATAGTAATGATATTTTACACAATGCACAACAGTACTAGGAAGCGCCAGTCTGTTGTATGTCGTTTCCCAGATGGAAGGCTTGTACTCTACTGTAAGGTAATAGTTCTCTATGTACTTGGTTCTCTGTGTACTTGTGGATCGGTTTTTGATCATTGCTTGGAACATTGTCCACAGGGTGCTGATAATGTAATCTTTGAGAGATTGGCTGATGGTATGGACGATGTTAGGAAAGTAACAAGAGAACATTTGGAACATTTTGGGTCTTCTGGATTGCGTACCCTTTGCCTAGCCTATAAAGATTTAAACCCTGAAACCTATGATAGTTGGAATGAAAAGTTCATCCAGGCCAAATCTGCATTACGAGACCGTGAGAAGAAGTTAGATGAGGTATTATACTACGATTTCTTATCTATTTTCTTTACAATGCTTGAGGCAACATTCTCTTGAGTAAACTTTCGAGAAAATTTCAAAGGTTGAAATGAAAATGATTTTATCCTGAAGTAGTTCGAATGATTGTATTCGTGAATACAGTTTTTCAGTCGCCATGAAATAGTTTTTACAATTTATAGTTGATGAATGTGAGGTGTCTTGATCCATGAAGGTGGCAGAACTTATCGAGAAGGATCTTATCCTCATTGGATCAACTGCAATAGAAGACAAACTTCAGGAAGGGGTGCCTACCTGCATAGAAACCTTATCAAGAGCTGGAATTAAGATCTGGGTGTTAACAGGGGACAAAATGGAAACAGCTATTAATATTGCATATGGTAGGGTGTGTCACAAACTTTTTCTCTGTGATCTTATTTCTTCTATTTCCCACTTTAACATCTGCTCTTTGATTCTGTTATGTTACAGCATGCAACTTGATCAACAATGAAATGAAACAATTTATCATCAGTTCTGAAACGGATGCAATCAGGGAAGCTGAAGAAAGGGTAATTGTTTTACTTGAAATTTTTCTTCTTATGTGGATTTTCATGAAAGACAATCATATTGTAGTTACTTTTTTAATAATAAAACCTATTATTGTAGGGTGATCAAGTTGAGATTGCTCGTGTTATCAAAGAAGAAGTAAAACGGGAGCTGAAAAAGAGCCTTGAAGAAGCTCAACACTCTCTGCACACCGTAGCTGGACCAAAATTGTCTCTCGTTATTGATGGAAAGTGTTTAATGTATGCATTAGACCCGAGTTTACGAGTGATGCTGCTCAGCTTGAGCTTGAACTGTACTTCAGTTGTATGCTGTCGTGTTTCTCCTTTACAGAAAGCACAGGTAATTTCAAAATAAGCTCTTCTAGGCAATGCCTTTTAAAGGGGACTTATATATTATTGTTCTAGGGCTTTTGTTGCCAAAATTGGTCATCATATATTTACTTGGGTTTTAATTATGGCACTTAAACTCATGACCAATGAGTAACTTGGTTCTATGTGTTCTTTGAATCAGCTTCTAAATTTTAATATATGTGATCTAATTTCAGGTGACAAGCTTGGTGAGAAAAGGGGCACAAAAGATTACACTTAGTATTGGTGATGGGGCCAACGATGTTAGCATGATTCAAGCCGCTCATGTTGGTATAGGAATAAGTGGGATGGAGGGAATGCAAGCTGTGATGGCTAGTGATTTTGCCATTGCTCAGTTCAGATTTCTTACGGATTTGCTTCTTGTCCATGGACGGTGGTCGTATCTTAGAATCTGCAAGGTTGAATTTCTCTTTCGCCACAAACACACCTTTAGTTTTTTTGAATGTTCTAATGATCTTTTCTTCGCAGGTTGTCATGTATTTCTTCTACAAGAATCTGACCTTCACTTTGACTCAGTTTTGGTTCACATTTCGAACTGGATTTTCTGGGCAAAGGTTCTATGATGATTGGTTCCAGTCATTGTTTAATGTTGTATTTACAGCTCTTCCTGTCATTGTCCTTGGGCTGTTTGAGAAGGTACTAGCTTTTCTCGATCTCTACTTTATACAAAAGAATATTCATCTAAATTAAGACTGTCTTCCTTTTGTTTTGGATTGGATAATTCATCTCTATGTTGTGCTCTTGCTAGGATGTGAGTGCATCCCTTTCGAAACGATATCCTGAACTGTATAGAGAGGGAATACGTAACTCGTTTTTCAAATGGAGAGTCGTAGCAGTATGGGCTTCTTCTGCTGTGTACCAGTCTCTTGTCTGCTATCTCTTCGTGACCACCTCATCTTTCGGTGCTGTAAATTCATCAGGCAAAGTATTTGGTCTCTGGGATGTTAGCACAATGGTGTTCACATGTCTGGTGATTGCTGTGAATGTGCGCATTCTTTTGATGAGCAATTCCATTACCAGATGGCATTATATCACAGTCGGTGGGAGCATTCTTGCATGGCTCGTTTTTGCTTTCATATACTGTGGGATTATGACACCACATGATAGGAATGTAAGCATACATCTTTGGTTTTCTGACTTTTTATTTTATTTTTATAAGTTTGCAAATCTTAGTTACTTATTTTCTCGTCTCTGCAGGAAAATGTCTACTTTGTCATATATGTCCTGATGAGTACATTCTATTTCTACTTTACATTGCTGCTTGTTCCCATTGTCTCTCTTCTAGGCGATTTCATCTTCCAAGGGTAAGTAAAACCGGGATATTCTCGGTTTCAACTACTTTAGATTCCTACACTTTTTGACCTGAATAGAAGTATACACAGTGTTCTTTTAAGGATTATGACATGAGAGAATCTGTGTCTTTACTGATGCAGGGTGGAGAGATGGTTCTTCCCGTATGATTATCAGATCGTTCAAGAAATACATAGGCACGAGTCAGATGCAAGCAAGGCAGATCAGCTGGAGATAGAGAACGAGCTCACACCTCAAGAGGCGAGAAGCTATGCGATATCCCAGTTGCCTCGGGAGCTCTCAAAGCACACTGGGTTTGCGTTTGATTCACCAGGTTATGAATCCTTCTTTGCGTCTCAGTTAGGTATTTACGCACCACAGAAGGCGTGGGATGTGGCAAGGAGAGCCAGTATGAGGTCACGGCCTAAGGTACCAAAGAAGTAAAGAACCGATATATAATATCTTATTGCTAATTGTCTTTGTACATTTAGGCAATGTTGTCCGATTGGGGTTTTTTTTTTGTTAGGGCCTTTAGTTTTAAAATATATGTAGAAAATATACTTCTTAGGTGTTTTATGTTTGTGTTTTGCTTGAAATGCCATTTTTCATAGCTCCATTATATGACTCATGTGGAGAGGCAAACATTAGGACCCAATACTTCTTCCCCATGTACATAAATTTGATTTTATTACACCCTTGAGGTCATTATTTCGCCTTTTATTTATCCTAAATATCTTTTGTTTCTTATTCTTACCTAATGCATGTCAAATGTTTATTTTGGAGTACTACTTTGCTATAACAATCCCTCTTTATATTACTTTTGAATGTTATATAACATAGAAGAAAGAAATGGTTTAGGGACGAAATGATACTATTAGCACTATTACCCACCAAATGTGGTAGAAATAGTGAAATCTAAACTGAAACATCAAGTAATAAAATCAGCAAATATCAAAAGCTATTTTCTATTATAATAGGAGGCTTCTACAAACCTCTTTCAGTATCAACATCGACAAAAAAATGATGGGTTTTTCGTCTTTGGTAGTTTGGTATCAAATTCCATTTTAGCGAGAGGCAATAAAACAAAATAAAATAGAGACACATCTACAATGATACAGCAACAAACAAACTTTGAAAAAAAAATGAAGTGGTAGGGAAATCACAAAAAATAATCAGGGGTCTTGCGGGTGGTATCGGGTTCGACCTGTCTAGGTGCTGGATCGAACTGAAGGAAGTTCTGTTCCATCTTTTCTCCAATCTCAAGAATTGCTGCCATGTTTCCACATCTGTAACAGTAGTTTGGTGCACTAAACACTGTCACTACGTTCTTTTCCTATCAACACACATATACACCAAAAGATTCAGCTTTTTTCCAACAAGAACCCGATTCGAGAAATATCCCAACCTATGTTATGAACATATTATATACCTGACACCAATTATAGCCTTCCATTACAAGTTGATGCGCTCTTGATATCAGACTCAGTCCATTGTTATGATTAAACTGAGTAGCAATGTCCTGTCCAAACGTGTACCCAGCACCACGGGGAGATATTCCCCATCCACAACGATCATCTGGATCAGACCAGAGTAGATCGCACATTGGTCCTTCGTGTGGAACCTACAATCCCAAAGCATACCATATCAGATAATAACAATCCTTGTTCTTTCTGCAGCCAAAACTAATAATAATTTGGAGGTTCAGAGAGTTTATAGCCAGAGGGAATCTGTGGCTTTGGGAAATAGAGGAGACATTTTACAGATACTTAGTCCAAAACAATGCTTCTATAGCCAATATATTGTCAATACCTCTTGTATTCGATCCAAGCTTCGGATATTGTCAAGGGTATCCAGAGAAGGTGAAAGGCCTCCATGCAAACAGAAAACCTGCACAGAATACAGTTGCTGAAGAAAAGCACAGAAGTGAAACAACTATGGATGTAACAATGACGACTGGCAAAAACAGCTCGAACCTGACTCTCTATGAGTGCTGTAAGAGGAAGATAATCGAAAAGGTCCGTAAAATACTTCCACACATTTGCATTTCCGTATTTCCTCAAGCATTCGTCATAAAAACCATAGCTGAACACACAGAAGCAAAAAGGGGCAAGAACCAACACCAGAAAATGAAAAAGCATTATGTTAGTGCGACTGAGAAGCAAATGAAATACAAGTCTTCTTAGAAAGAAAATCTTACACTTGTGTAATCTGACGACTCTCATGATTCCCTCGCAGGATCGTAAGTCTGTCCCTGTAACGCACCTTCAGTGCCACCAATAAAGAGACTGTTTCTACAGAATAGTAGCCACGATCTGCACACATATAACCAAGACAACAATAAACCAAAGAAATAACTATCAGCTCCAACTTCAAACTGAACCAGCATACTTTGAATCCAGCATACATGCACTGAAAATCAGACATAACCCACAAAATGTTTGAAGGTTAAGGAAGGGCCTTCATGAAAATGAACATCATTATGTTTAAAGCATAATGATGGCCATTTAGCAAAATAATAACAAAAGCTAATCATCACAAGACTAACTTAATCCCTCCATAAGCTTAAAAAAAGATTCAATTGAAAAATTAGCAAAAGTAAAACATAAAACCAACAGATAACAACATCAACTAGTGAAACTGAAGACAGTAACTTAGCTTTTATGGACAATTCACTGCCCATGAAAATTTCTATAACTAGTAAGAACTCTGATAAATCATCAAACTTTTCCACTAATCAATCAATAAAGGGTCTCATAACATCTTTTGAAATACCATCTGAACAAGTCTAACATCAGCAATTTAGAAAAGTTTGTTCATCCCAACAAATGAAACCCACAAAGAAGCTTACTTTAGGTATAACAAAATTGCAACCTTTCATAGAAAAGCGTCAAAATTAGGCTAAATCAAATCAAAAACAAATCCATGAAACAATCGGTGGATCTCTAAAAACCCAATACACGCTAAACAACAACAAATCAGGAAATTTAACTTACCCAGAAATCAAAATCCCTAAAAAAAAAAACTGAAATTAAGTGATAGAGAAGAGAGAGACATACCTACATAATCACCCATGAAGAGGTAATTAGTATCAGGAGCATTACCACCAATACGAAAAAGCTCAATTAGGTCATAAAACTGTCCATGGATATCGCCGCATACCGTAACCGGACACTTAACCGGTTGAACATTATATTCCTCAACAAGAATCGCTTTGGCTTGATCGCAGAGGATCTTCACGTCTGCTTCACCCAACGGTTTACACTCCATTAACTGTTCGATCTGACGGTCGAGATCTCCGTTTGACGGCATCTCTCGTCGTCGTCTGTAACCTTAATCCAAAATCTAACGATTAGCCACCGAATCGTTGTAAATCGAACACGGCGGCGACGGAGGAGGAGGAGGAGAAGTCGCCGATTGTTTTAAAGGTGGCTCTGGCCCGTCTTTGGTTTGGTTTCTCTCATCACACAAAAATGGATATTTATTATTTTCTTACACAAAATGATTTTTTTTTAATATTTTTTTTCCTTAAATTGTTTTTTCACAGATTTAAATGATCACGTCGACACGCCGCTGGGCATAAAATCCGAACCAAAACCGAACCGATGATTCATAAAATCCAAACGAATAATAAATTCTCTTACCTAAATTATCCGAATCCGAATATATCCGAATCGAAAAGTCTTAAAATCCGAACAGATAATAAACTCTCATATCCGAATTATCCAAATCCAAATATATCCGATCCGAATCCGATCCAAAATCCGAATGCCAGGCCTACACGGTACAATGAGATTTTACGTATTTTTTATCGACACAATGATTTATATGGGGTCTCGCCAGTTCCTCGGCGAAATCTTTAGCAAAATTAGTGTATAATATATTAAAATTGGTAATTATTATATTTGTGTAGATTAAAACTTGTTCAGATTTATCATCTATTCAGTTTAATACAGTAAAATTTATTCTTAGTCAAACTTATACTCCCTCCGTATTAGAAAGATTGATTTTCTAAGATTTTCACCAAGATTAAGAAAACAATAAATGATGTATATTTATTACTTTTGTGTTATATATTTTAAAAAGTTTGGAGGAAGCAAACAAAATCTTAACTCATAGGAATAGGATCAAGGCTCTGATACCATGATAACTTTGGAGGAAACCTTAGAAGTGGAATAGTTTCTCTCATAAGAATAAAGTTATAAAATACAATATCTTATATAAAGATTAGATTTCCTAATTTAAGATAAATATAAATGTAAATAATATATTTAGATATAATGTTAAACTTCCTAAATTTAAGATATGATAACTTCTAGATCATTCTCGATCTTCATGATTTTCATAATCTTGGGTTTTTCATCTCGACCGTCGATCTCCGGTTCTTCCAATAGAAAGTGATGGCTCTTCTCCTCACCCTCCAACATGCCAAAGACCTTGGATTCACCAAAATTTTTATTGCTTCAGATTCGCGTCAGCTAATCAAAGCTATCAAATTGGAGACTCAATCAAAGAGCTCCACAGAATTCTCTATAACATCTTGCTTCTATCTTCTCTCTTTGATGATGTTAAGTTCTCGTCTATCTCTCGATGTAATAATCGAGTAGGAGATGCTCTAGCAAAATTGGGTCTTTCAGGTTTACCATTGTACGTGGTTATACCGGTTTACTCTATTTATTAATAAAAATCTACCGTTTCGAACAAAAAAAGGATAATGTTTTTTTTTGTTTTTTTCAAATTACATCAAAAGGTGTTAGCTAAGCAAAATTATTGCATTGGGAATCATTAAATAGAATTGCGATGTATAGAAGTATTATCCTGTCCTACGGACATGTCAAACATTCACCTAAGAAATATAGGAAGTATACATTTTTCATGATATTGTTCTGCATACTGTTATTTGTTTTCCAACGATAATTTATGTTTAAGCAAATTAAATGGATTCGCTTTATGAAAGAAATAATTTGGAAAAAATGATTTGATACACCAAATGTAACTACCCTAAATTGGCGGTGAGAAAACATTAAGGAAGCTTGCAGAGTACATCGAGTGGCTTTGCATCGTTAACACTTTTCTAGTGTGATGCTTCATTTTAATCTTGGAATTTACAAAAAAAAAATACAGAATTTGTTGACAGGTTCCAAACACTAAATATGTGCCTTAGACTGAAATTGCATAGTAGATTAAGAAACATAATTAGATGGATTACATCATTGACATGAACACAAAGCAGGCTTCCCTCCCCTTCTACAATGGAGATTTTCTTGTTTCAGAGATAAACCGGGAGGTTTGATTTCATTCACAACACATTCTCTTTGCAACTGTTTCTTAAATAGTAGAGAAGAGCATGTGTGTTGGCTTTGCGTTCTGATTTCTGTTGGGCTTGTGGTGCTGTCTTCACCCAATTCCATTTTCTTCCTTGTTGAAGCTCACCTTCATCCTTAGAAATACTTGTGGTGTTGTCTGCAAGTGTTTTAAACTGTACTCAAAAGGAAGACAAAAGTCTTATCTTCTCAAATTCAAAATTTACATCTGAAATACCCAAAAGAGTGTAGAACATAAACGCAAAAAAAGAGTGTAAGACACAAAAGATTTGAATATATATATATATATTTTGAATATCTGGAAGTTCAAGTCCAAAGGCCATATATCTCCTAGAGGCGAACTCATACCAGGTTAAATCTATTTCCTTCAGAGAAGAGATCTCTCCCAACGGGCGTCGAACTCAGTACCTGCACCTGGGAGATTTACCACTCGGCCACCACAACTCTGGTGATTTGAATAATACTTGTGAAAGGAAGGAACAAAAAGAAAACAAAAGAGATTGACAAAAAAAAAATTATGGAACATAGAAGAACTATGGTTAAGCGTGCTTAAGCTGGAGCAATTTTAGGATGGGTGACCTTCCAGGAAGTGATTGTCGGAACTGTGTGAGTGAGGACAAAACACAGAAAAAGATCATGTGGTGATTTGTAAGGTCGGTAAACAAGTCTTTAAAACCTTCCGGACGTAGCGGACCGACCGTCAGATATGGATGGGCCACAGGCCGAGAGAGGATGTGGGGCCCATTAAACGAGGTGGTGGTCAGGGCGTTATAAGTGGTATCAGAGCCAAACCCAGACGAGTGTGGAGTCAAGAGGGCTCATACCGTCGGGGGTGATGGTCTGGATGCGCAACGAGGACGTTGTGATCTATTAGTGGGGGTTAATTGTAACAATCCGGTTTTAGAAATATGGTGGTGCATGCGGAGAGGTTTATAAGAATTGATTTGGCCACCTATGTCACCAAAGTGTACTTATCTTTTCTGTCAAACGTCCTGAGAAAACTCCACAGTTAAGCATGCTTGAGCTGGAGCAATTGCAGGATGGGTGACCTTCCGGGAAGTGATTGTTGGAACTGTGTGAGTGAGGACAAAACACAAGAAAAGATTATGTGGTGATTTGTTGGGTCGGTAACCGAGTCTTTAAAACTTCCCGAACGTAGCGGACTGACCGTCGGATATGGATGGGCCACGGGTCGAGAAAGGACGTGCACCCATTAAGTAAGGTGGCGGTCAGGGCGTTACAGTTAGTAAGAGTTTATCTTAATCAAAGAAGAAGCTCTGGTGTTTGCGGTTTCTATGAAGTAAAGATTTCAGAATCGTGTCGAATATATTCGTAAGATGATGGAAGAGAGTTTGGGGGAGTTAGTGGAGATCGTGTAGAAGTGGAAAAATTAAAAAACCTAGTAAAAATAAGTAGTTTTAAAAATATATATTATATTTTGGGAGAGTATACAAAAAAATATAAATTAAATTACGGAAGTTATAAAGAAAAAGAAACTGTGAAATATACGTTTAACAAAAATTGATTTTTTAAGTCGTTGCCATTAGGCCTCGGCCGGATCCGGATATCCGACTTTTTTAGAGTATCCGGATCTGGCCGGATCCGCCTTTTCATTATCCGGATCCGGATCCGTTTCACCCGGATATCCGGGTTTCGGATATCCGGCGGATATTCGGATCCAGGTTTTTTTAATATAATTTTTTTATTAATATAAAATTTGAAGAAAAATATTTAAAAACAAATAATTTAATATAAATAATTAAAAATATTATTAAAAAATATTATTCTTATATAAAATAATAAAATTTATTAATAAAATTTAAATAATAGTAATAAAATATTAAAAAATAATATTATAATATAAAATATCTCGGATTCGGATATCCGGCTTTAAATTTTCTATTATCCGGATCCGGCCGGATCTGCTTTTTCATTATCTGCATCCGGATCCGCCCCACCTGGATATCCTGTTTTTCGGAGCGGATCCCGGATTGGATCCCGGATAATTGGTTTCAAGGCTAGTTGCCGTTATGTCTTTTCCACTTTTTGACATCGTGTCTCTAAATTTTTTTTAATAAGTTTTATAAAACAAATCCTACATGGTAGAATTTGATCGGTCAAGTGATTTGTGCTTTAAAATATAAATGATTTTTCTTTTCCACTACATTTTATTAGATAAAAAATAAAGAAAAATCATTCATAAGTTATCAATTGATTTGGTTTAATTTAGTGAGAGAAAATGAAATTATTATTTGAGATTATGAAGTCAATATTTGCATCCCTTTAGTTTTTATTAATATGGAAAATAATATTTTAAAGGTTCTTTTAGATTTTTTTTTTCTAAATTTGAAGACGACCAGAATACTAATTTTATAAATGTCATAAACTAAATTTCATATATCTTTATTTTGGATTTTTTTTTTGTTTTACATTATTTTTAGTAGTGGACATCAGAAACTATTTTCATATGCCCCACACTTGGAATATCTCCTGGTTTAGTAGGTGTGAAATCATTTGTAAATCTGTTGTCAACTACTCCTGGATGCCCAATACCGAGACTATTTCCTGGATTAGTAGGTGAGAAATCATTTGTAGATCTGTTGTTTACAACTCCTCGATGTCCAATACCGGGACTATGTCCTGGATTAGTAGGCGCAAAGTCATTTATAAATTTATTGTTTATAACTTTTGGATGACCAATACCGGGACTATTTTCTGGATTGGTAGGTGCGAAATCATTTATAAATCTGTTGTTTACAACTCCTCGATGTCCAATACCGGGACTATGTCCTGGATTAGTAGGCGCAAAGTCATTTATAAATTTGTTGTTTATAACTTTTGGATGCCCAATACCCGGACTATTTCCTGGATTAGTAGGTGCGAAATCATTTGTAAATCTGTTGTTTACAGCTCCTCGATGTCCAATACCGGGACTATGTCCTGGATTAGTAGGCGCAAAGTCATTTATAGATTTGTTGTTTATAACTTTTGGATGACCAATACCGGGACTATATCCTGGATTGGTAGGTGCGAAATCATTTATAAATCTGTTGTTTACAACTCCTCGATGTCCAATACCGGGACTATGTCCTGGATTAGTAGGCGCAAAGTCATTTATAAATTTGTTGTTTATAACTTTTGGATGCCCAATACCCGGACTATTTCCTGGATTAGTAGGTGCGAAATCATTTGTAAATCTGTTGTTTACAACTCCTCGATGTCCAATACCGGGACTATGTCCTGGATTAGTAGGCGCAAAGTCATTTATAAATTTGTTGTTTATAACTTTTGGATGTCCAATACCCGGACTATTTCCTGGATTAGTAGGTGCGAAATCATTTGTAAATCTGTTGTTTACAACTCCTCGATGTCCAATACCGGGACTATGTCTTGGATTAGTAGGCGCAAAGTCATTTACAAATTTGTTGTTTATAACTTTTGGATGTCCAATACCCGGACTATGTCCTGGATTAGTAGGCGCGAAATCATTTGTAAATCTGTTGTAAACAACTCCTGGATGTCCAATACCAGAACTATCTCCTGGATTAGTAGTCGCAAAATCAGTTGCAAACCTGTTGTTTAGACTATTTATACCCTCAATTTTCTTTAATTTTGTTTCAATGAAAACTTTTTTAAGTAGACCAAGTGTGTGCCCACGAAAAGTAGGATCCAAATTGTCATTGAAATGCTCATGCCCGTCCATCTTCTTCGACTTTCTTGCTTCGGTGGTGGCTGGTGCTTTGTCAAATACTCTTGAGATGGTCAAAATGGTCACCATGGTGATCAAGAATAGCTTCATGTTTCTTTTCTTTGAATTATGTTTTGAATATGAGCAGTCACTACAAAAAAAATGTACATTGATAGCATAATGGGATAGCACGGATTTCACAAATGCTATTAAAGATAGTATTTCAGATTTGGTACCTATATCATAGCATTCTATAAACGCTAATCCCTATAATAGCAAAGCGAAACGTTAAAATCACAAATTTTACACTAACCGCTCAATCACCTAGTCAAAAAATTAGAATAAAAATCTAAAATTTTTATGACCGCCAAAAATTCAGCCAAATATTATACTTTTTACCTCCTTCACTTAGCCAAAATCATAAAACCCACTCGAAACCTAATTTTTCTCTTTTTCTCTCCGTAGGCCATAGTCTCCACAATGAATCCGTTGTCGGCCACAATCTCGCTATCTCCACCGTGAATTCCATTTTCTGCCAAAATCTCTCCATCTCCACCGCGAATTCCATCGCCAGCCACAATCTCTACGGTTTCCTTCTGAGCTTGGTGTCGTTCGACGTTGGTCTCATTCCGACCTCTAGCTCACCCAAACCCTAACTCATCTTGTTCCACCACAGAGAAGAGGGAGAGAGAGATTGCTTAAGAGATGTTGTCGGACTTCAAATCAGTTTAGATCCGAAGCCATCTAAAAGATGAAGTTTTTACTTTATCCGTTTTTTATTGAAGATTTTTAGAGAGATTGAAGTCGAAAAAGTCTTGAGTTTTCAATTTTGGTTTCGGTTTTGGGTATGTGTTTTCAGTTTTGGTTTACAACCATGCTCTCTTCTCTTCTTTGCATCATATAGGTTCTTCAAATTTTAGATCTCCTTCGTCTTTAGAATAAAAGAAAGTTAACTTGGTGTTGCTCTAACCTCCTATCTTGTCGATTCAAATTAGAGATTTTTTGAATCTGTAATTTGGGTCAACGCAGACAAAGAAGAGATTTTTAATCATGTTTATTGCTAAATTGGTTAATTTTGCAGCTCCGTCAGTGAAGGGTACATGTGAGTTTGGAATAGTTTATGTGGCTGGGCCTCTTGATGCTTGTCAGAATCTCTTGAATACACCAGAAGAACATAGCTCAAATGAAACTTCCCCTTTTGTGTTGATTGTAAGATGAGGCTGTAGTTTTGAGGAAAAAGTGAGAAAAACAGAGAGAGCTGGTTTCAAAGCTGCCATATCTATAACAATGAAGATTGTGGAACCTTGATAGCAAGTATGAACCATTCTTCTCAGTTTATTTGAGTTTGGAGCTTTAGTTCTTTAGAGAATTATTCTTTTGAGGAAGACTTTGAACCTTTGTACATTGCTTTTAGGTGTAGATAACAACTCTTGAACTTGTGTGAAGTTTTGAGCTTTAGGTTCTTTAGCGGTGGATTTGCCACGGCGGTGACGTTTGTGACTGGAATCGCCAAGAAGCTTGAAGAATCAAAGTTATGCACGACATTTCTATTCCTTTCAAGTCTCTTAAACTTGACCGTGCGTACTTCTTTCGATTTCTCTATCTCTTCGATTACAATTATTTTCTATTCTCTTTACTCTTTAGGGTCATTGTTTTTATTGTGTATAGTTTCAGTTGTAGTTGCCTCAGCTTCTTGGTGACCCCAGTTTTGGGTCGGGTCAGTGAGATGTGGTTTGATGATCCAAGAAAATTGGGTGACAAAGTTTCAGAGATTGTAAAGAGGTGAGTTTTTGTGATTTAGTCGTCACTTTTCTCTTTTTTCTCAAGCTTTCCCTAATGTTAATGTAAAACATGGTTTCCTCTATTAGCACTCATGTTTAATCTATTAAGATTTGTAAAGATGTGATCTCTTGCAATTGTTAACTGTGAATAATAATTCTTATTGTTGGATCTTCTAAGTTTACCACTAAAGTTAGTGCTTCTACTTGGTTGATCTGGTGAACAGATTTTTGAATACTAACACAATATTTTGCAGAAAGGTCGTAAAGAATCTGATCATGGTTCAGGAATTTCTTTTCACGTTGCTCTCATTTGCTTATCCAAGTTCCTTTTTTGCGTAATGGTGGAGCTAGCTCAAACAATTCTATAATAAAATTTTCATTTCTTATGTACAGGCAAGCGGTTGGTCAATAGACGTAGTGAAGTTGTTCACAAGTCCAGTGGAGTTCAGTAAGTGGTTTTCTTGTGATTGCTTTGTGCCCTCTATAACACATTCTTGGAGTTTTGTTCAAGTGTTTGACCAGATTGTGTTTATTTAGTTTCCATGGTTATGTTTCATTGATTACTCTTGCATTTGCAAATTCTTTTTAATTTGTCATACACATGCTTATAAGGATTATGCACGAGAATGCTAACGGGAAGGCGAAAGACATAGAGGAGATGAGATTGAAGTTTGTCTTCATAATGTTAGCTTTATTTTTGCTTAAAACTTGTATGATGTTGTTATGTAAAAATGGATAATGTAATAATATGGTTATGTATGTTTGATTATTTATGAAATAGAAAATTTATTTTATAAATCCAATTAAATTTATTTTGCAAAACATGATACAAATATAATAATTGTATAGAAATCCAATTAAATTTATATAGAAAATATAAAAATGCTATAATACAATATAAAATAGCATTAAAAGTGTGCTATAATATAGTATATTAGAGCACTCTATTATTGCTATAATTGAATGACTTATAATAGCATGTCCGAAAACGCTATCGTATGTGTGACACCTATCATAGCTGCCGATGTCATAGCATTTGTGAATTCGCTATGGAATATGTATGATAGCAGATTTTTCGCGCTAACAATGTGCATATTTCTTGTAGTGAGTATTGAAATGTTGAGTGAGGTTGTCTAAATGAAACTGTATTTATAGTGTCTATACAATTGCCACATATTGATTACTTTTGGACAGTTTATATATCAATCTAAACCTATTAATGCATGGCTATATTACAAAGATGTTATATTAACATTACTCAAATAAGCACCTCCCATAGATAGATAGTATTACCAGACTCAGATTTGTTATCTATTCAATTATATGTAATAATAAAACTTTTTTAGTAAAATTACTAATTGATAAAGATAATACTAATGGGGTATATTAAATGAAAAATTTAGAGTGAGTTGAGTTTTATTGAGTTTTGAGATGATTTTGGTTAAGAAAATTTGTTATTAAAAAGTTTTATAGTATCTTTTTTATTATTTTAATATATCATATATTTTACATAATTTGTTTCTTATTTATTTAATCTTTCTATTAATTATAAGTAATATAAATTTGAACTAAATAAATGTTTTAAATTTGTTTTAATATAACACTCTTTTATCTTTATAAAGTTAAATTATATTATTACTACTAATAAAAATTTTATAGTATTTTTTATTATTATTTATGTCATATATTTTACATATTTCTTTCTTATTTATTTAATTTTTTATTAACTATAAATAACATAAATATGCATTAAATAAATATGATGTGGATGTCTTAAATAGAGAGAAGTCTCTCCCATTATATATAGATTAGCAATAAATAAAAGATTAAATTGAATTTTGATTCAAATTATCAAAAGTTATTATTTCGCGGATGTTGGTAATTAACAGTAAAACTTGTTTTAACAAAATTTGGTCGGTTTTCAATTCGAAACCGGTTCTTAGCTCGGTACTTAAAATTCAATTAGAATTGCCTTGAACGAAACGCCGTCGTATGGAAATAGGTTCTTTCTTTCTCCTAACGGCCAATCTTTCATCTTCTATCTCTAACCTCACTTGCTACAACATCTTCAATGGAAGCGAGAATCATCCTCCAAATTCAAATCCATTGGAACCCTAATCGCAAATCCTCTCGTACTCCTTTAGATTTCCCGCGCTTTATCAGAGCTTCTTCTTCTTCTTCAACCTCACAGGTTCTCTCTCATTCCTCGTCTCTTTATTTTTTTCTTTTCTCTCTTTTCCCTTTATAAAATTTTCGAGTTTTTCGGGTCATCAGAAGCCAAGAAGTTACAGAGGTCCGAAACCGAGCAAGAATTTGGTAGCTGATTTCATTTCCAAAAACGATGACTTGGTTCGGAGCTTACCGATCTACGTCGGAGGCGCTTCTCTTTTAGCTGTTCTCTTCAATCGGACTGTCTCCGGTATCGCTCCAGTGGCCGATGCTAGCAGGTAATTTCAGCAAAATCTCTGAAAAATCTGAGATTGTACAAGTTGGTTTCATCGAATTTTAGCTGGAATTGCTTAGCAAAAATTTGTAAACAATGGCTCAAATCGATTTTCCGATGTAATTCAACTTTGGTTTATTAGTATTGTTGCTTATTTGGTGAGTTTTTTAATAGTTCACAGTCTAGAGCAGATCTATTGGCGCTTGGTTTGGCTGTCACCAATCTATTGACCGGTTTAGTCTGGTTATCGATCCGACCTAAGTCCATTACACCAGTAAGATTCTAGTCCATGTTTATCTATTGAAATTTTAGAGGATTTGATTGACAATGCATTGAGATTCTTGGTTTTGTTTGATATCAGGTAAATCCTGAAGGTGTGGAATGCAAAGTTGTGGAATCCAATCTTCCTGCGTCGATAGTCTCGGAATTGTTATGGTAATGCTCTGCTTTGTATCTCTTATTATAGTTTGATGTAAGATGAATGTTATCATGGAAAGATAAGTAGAAATAGTATCTGACTTTTGTATATTTTCTCAGGGCTTGGGAATCTTTTGAGGTAGCAACATGTTGTAAGTCTCTAGTTATTGTCTACAATGGAATTTGCCTTATTCAAATTGGGATGGTTGCTGAATCTCCTGAAGATAAGAAAGCAGTCATAGTAAACACCGATAAGCTGATGCAAGGATCGGTTTACCGAGGAGTAATGAAATCCAAAGCACGTAAGTAGTTCGGATTTTTGTTATAATTTTTTGTGGGAAATTATGCATTTATCTAAGAGAAGAACAATGATTGTTTGTTAGAGAGTTACTTGGCCAATCTTTCTCTTTATCCTGGAAGATCAGAGCTGCCATTTCTGCCTGCAAATACACAGGTTTGTTGAGAATTTGAGTGTTACTCTTTTGAGTGAGGGAATGATCATGAATCCATGTGACGAATAATTGTTTTTTCTCTACAGGCAGTGATTTTGCAGCCGCTTGGAGATAAAGGAATCGCAGTCATTGGTGGAAATACGATTAGAGGCTTCACGTCTTCAGACCAGGTTAGGAGATCTTTTACTTCTCTATGTTGGTTGTGACTTAGAAAAGTTAATAAGGCAAGTCATATTGTAAGTTTGCTCATCATATCTAGGCTTGGATTTCTTCAATTGGGGAGAAGCTAGATGCGACACTGGGGAGATATTTTATTGATTCTGATGAGATTTCCAGAGTAACAGGTTGATAGCAACCAGACCAGAAAACACAGAAAAAGGATATAATTATCTTGCGACAACACATTACATGCATCGATCACTAAAGGTAACTGTTCATTGTGTGATCATGTGTTCATATAAAGTTGAGATGAATTCATTGTATGATCATGTGGTTACATAAAGTCGAAATGAATTGTAAAAAAAGCTTCAGAAAACAATTATACATCAGCTTAGAATTTATGCATTCCAAGATATAAATCTTCTTCACATGCTTAATTTTGAAGTGTTGTGTTAGGTAAAATGAGCTTTCAGATTTTTCAGTTCTGTCGACAGGCGTTTCGTTTGTGGTTTCCATTTTGTGTTATGGTGCGAGAGACTAGTAAATCAGTGGAGATTACGCTGAAGGATGTTTCTAGACCACGTACTCGTCTCTCCAGAGATTGCATTCCGTTCTGCGAGCTCTCCATGAACTTCTGCAATATTAAGTGCAAGAAAACATTCAAAAGTCAGCACAACACTGTGGATGTTTTAAAGTTAAATAAAAATCAGTGAGTTTAGAGAAAAAGGTAACCTGAAAGAGATCTAACAGACTGGACTGTTGTTTTTCGATCTGAGTGATCTGGTTTCTTATCAGTGACAACTCTTTTGCATTATTCTTTGCCTGAGAAGAACTGCTACTACCATTGTCAGTTTTAGGACTCTCCTCATCACTACTCTGAACAACTTGTGACTTGTTCGACCCGTTCTCTTTGGCCTTAGACGTCTTTGCCGGGAACAGAGCCCGTTTAGCTTCCAGTGTTTTCCGCTTCTCTTTCGATACAACAGCTTCCTGCTCAACATCCTTATGAGTGTCACCACGATCTAAAGGCTCAACATCATTCAACTTTGAGCTTAGTGGTGCGTTTAAATTTCTATCTTTGCCTCTCAATGTATTGCTTCTCTTTCCTGTAGTCACAGACAAACCAGAAGAAGCTGTTTTGGAGGAGGAAGATGACTCTGAGACCTCTGTTGAATCACCTTCAAGTTGCTTCCATAAACTCAATGTACGAGTCATTGTCTCTCTAACAAGTTTGACCTGCACAAATAAGATATGAACAACTAAGTCAAATTAACACAATAAATTGATTGCACATTCTTATAAAATTTACAAATAAATTGTTTCCAAATTTTACCTTGTCAAATTTTCTGCTCTCAAGAATAGCTACACATGTCTTCTTATACAAAGGAGCTAGTTCTTCTTCCGCCAAAGCTACTCTACCCATCGCCTCTGCGGCAGCTTTCCTCGCACGCCAATCATCGCTGCTTAGAAACTCCAAAACATTTGGTAAAAGCCAATCTAGCACCGCCTTTTCGCTGTTTTGGCCGCCAACAGCGCCAATTACGCTCCCAATGGCTCCTAGAAGTTCCGCTTTCGCCTTGAAACCATCCGATTTTAGCAATTTCCCGATTTTCGGAAGTGCCCTCTGCAGTTGCTCAACATCCGGCTCATCCGCGGCCTCTACCGCAGCCGCAAGGCACACAGCAGCGCCAATCTGCGCGTTGGGATCACAGTCGTGGATAAGTGTTTCAATCATTGGCCCCAAGAGGATTGAGAATGGAGTTCCGGTGATGTTTGTAGTCATATCAACGGAAGCAGCAGCACAAGCGGCACGGACAGAGGAGTCAGGATCTCGGAGGCGGCGGATGACAGTTGAGACCATTTTTGAGAGGTGAGGAGCGAGATCATCACCGTGAGAACGAGAAAGAACAGAGATAAGCGAAACGCAATGTTTCCTCACCGGAGATTTCGCAGAAGAGTCTGTACTCTGAAGACAGTTTATAAACAGAGAGAAATTCTCCGGTAAGAGATTAAGAGCAATCGAATCAAGCTCTGCGGCGGCGAGAGATAAAGTGGAGAAATTAAGATTTGGCGGAGACTTTTTCAGAATTACGCCATGGAAGGAGAGAAGAGAAGAAGCTTTGTGGAGAAATTAAGATTTGGCGGCAGAAAAAAGGCAATGAAGATGACTGCTACGGTTGGTACTTGGCTTTTTTAAACAAGAATCGTCTTTGGCTTGCCTTTTAAACTTGTCATATTTCACCACCTGCCACAAATTTTACATTTACTTTTAATTCATATCCCAATGTTTCCTTTTTTTCGTTCTCAACTCCACAATTTTGGTAAGAACATGTCAAATTTTTTTTAAAACATGGAATATGTCAAATTTATTTATCTTGTTTTGTTTTGTTTTTGGTCAAAATATTATCTTACTTGCTTCTCGTTTTTTAACGTTTTTGTACATCAAAAATAGATTCAATATACCAAGAAGGATTCTAACGTACGCAAGGAATAGTTAAGTAAATCCTCTATGTAGTAATGGGAAAATGTGAGGACTTTGAAGTAAGTATTAGAGCGAGACTCGTGTATAATAAGGTATTCAATAGTATCAAAGTTAGGAGGATGATAAAATATTTGTGTAACTCTGTGGCCACTTAGAAGAATATATCTCCAAGAGAAAAGAAAAGAAAAATTTAGGATTCCGGAAGATGTTATTTTATTACAAGCAAACGAATGAAACTATATCCACAATGTTGTTACACATTAGCTGATGAGCAAGTCAAGAAAACACGGTTTCTTCTTAACACGTAACAAAACGTGAAATGAACTATTCTTTCTATTTTACTCAATATTAGGATGATATATACTGCTATATCTAATATCAAAAAAATCTTTAAATCATACTTTTTTCCACCAAAAGATTGTATTGATAAGTTCTTAATATCTGTGATTATTATCCAAGACAAAGAAAAGTTCTCTATTTTCAGAGAGGAGTGCATGTAATGGTAGTCATTGTGTTTTCTTAACGTTTATGGGAAACATGTTTGTTTTGTTTGTTGTTGCCTTAAAAAAAAAAAAAAATGTTTGTTTTGTTGCACTGACTCCCCCCCAAACGTTTTATTGAAAAACCAAATTATTTAGTAACTAATAAAACTCTTTGTACGGCTCATATCTGAGTATTGGGCCTTAAAGGCCCATTACGGCCCAGAAACATGAACGTTTCTAGAGTTTTCTGGATTTGCCTCATCTTCTTCTTTTCACCAGTCTTCTGAGAACTTGGAATCCGAAAAACTCTAGAAGCTCTGGATATTTCTTCTTCACCACCATAAATAGAATCATCCGATTCATCTGCTTCCCTCAAGAAATCGAAATCGAATTCATCGGAAAATTGTGATTACATCAGCATTTCAAAGTTTCGAAATAAATCGAGAAAATGTCGCTGATTCCAAGCTTCTTCGGCAGCAACAGACGAATCAACAACAACTTCTTCGATCCATTTTCACTCGACGTTTGGGATAATCCATTCAAGGACCTTCAATTCCCGTCTTCTTCATCGTCGTCGGCGATAGCGAACGCACGTGTGGATTGGAAGGAGACGGAGGAGGCGCACGTGTTCAAGGCGGATTTGCCAGGGATGAAGAAAGAAGAGGTTAAAGTAGAGATAGAGGATGATAGTGTGCTTAAGATTAGCGGAGAGAGACACGTTGAGAAAGAGGAGAAGCAAGACACGTGGCATCGTGTGGAGAGATCTAGCGGAGGATTCTCGAGGAAGTTTAGGTTACCGGAGAATGTGAAGATGGATCAAGTTAAGGCTTCTATGGAGAATGGAGTTTTGACTGTGACTGTGCCTAAGGTTGAGACTAAGAAGAAGGCTCAAGTTAAGTCTATTGAAATCTCTGGCTAAAGCCATTTTAGCTTGAATTGAGTTCTCTCTGGGTCTTGACTTTTTGTGTGTGTCTGTGATGATGAATATAGTTCTTCGTTTGAATGTTGTTCTGAACTAATAATCAATGGAAGCTAATAACTTGTGTGATCAGTAGATGTATGGTGGAAAAATGTGTTTTTGGATAATAGAAGTGTACCTATTTTCATTTTGATGCTTATGGTCTATGTATATGATATAGTTAATGATAATTAGAGCTCTAAATTGAGATGGATCTTATTTCAAGCAGTTGGATCATGAATTTCATTGTAAAATAAGGGTAAATTGTGGTTTAACTTTAAAGCTTGTATTCGGAGTTAGATCCAAAGATTCGATTAAATGGAGATGATTGTTTGTTTATTTAATTATTATTGTTCATTGATTTGATTGTGATATTTGTGGTTCATCTGGTTTTTTGTAGACTCCTTGTAAGCAAACCGCTTTCACCAATACCAACATGAACAAATCTGATGCCAATTTGGTTTATTGATTGATCATCATATTGTTTTTGGCATTTTCAGAAAGCGTGAAGGAAGGAATCTGAGGTACCTGCTCAATTGAATCAGATTCAGGAGGATTTTAGGAGAGCTAATGAGCAAGTAGCAATGCTTAAGAAAGATAAAGGTAGAGCTCTTGACAAAGTAAGCCGATGACAAACTCAGACAGGCATTGTCAGCTTAGTATCATGTCCAGGAGAAGAAGTTGTTGTGACTTCATCAACAACTTCTCACTTTCTAGAACACAATGACTTAAACCCAACGATGGTCTTTCCTTCTTACCAATAAAATGTAGAAAAGAACAAAGTACACAAGATAGACTTTTCATTTAACCTTAGCTCCACTAGTACTAGCCACGATAACTAAATGGGGTCATCGTTATTGACTTTGAATGAGAAATGTTCAAAACACTTCATATTCAAGTTAAGTCTATTGACATCTCTGGTTAAGCCAATTTAGTTTGAACTGAATTCTTTGGGTCTTGACTTTGTGTGTGTGTCTCTGATGAATATGTACTTTTAAGCTAAGAATCAGTGGAAGCTACTAACATGTTATAACTTATGTGATCAGCAGATGTATGGTGGCAAAAATGTGTTTTTGGATGATAATAGAAGTACCTATGTTCATTTAGATGCTTATTATCTGTTTAATGATCTTCTTATTGATAACTAGAGCTTTAAATTGAGATGGATCTTATTTCAAGTAGTTGGATCATGAATTTCATTGTAAGCTAAGGCTATAAATTGATTGAATAGCGGATTAAGTTTAGTGAGTTTTAACTTTTAAGCTTGTGTTTGAAGTTAAATGATCAAAAGATTCAATTAAATGGAGATGATGGTTTGTTTAATTATTGTTCATTGCTTTGACTGTGACATTGTGGTTCATCTGGTTCAATGGAGGAGACTTCTTGTAGCAAACTGCCAACACCGATGCGAACTAATCTGATGCCAATTTTGGTAGACTATTATTGATCATCATATTGTTTTTGGCATTTTCAGAAAGCGCGATAACCGTGAAGGAAGGAATCTGAGTTACCAGCTCAACTGAATCAGATTCAGGAGGATTTAAGGAGAGCTAATGAGCAAGTAGTAATGCTTAAGAATGATGAAGCTAGAGCTCTTCATTTTCTACTGAAAAATTGACAAAGTAAAGCAAAGCCAAACTCAGACATGCGTTGGCAGCTTAGAATCGTGTTGAGGAGAGTATTGAGAACAGTTGGGAACTAAAAGTGGTTCACAAAAATGAAAACTTTTGGTAGAAAGAGGTTGAGTCTATTAGAAGCTAGAAATGCCTTGGGACATTTCAGTTCTTCTCTCTACCACGCCAAGTTTGCATGTTAAATGAAGAAACTTCCAAGCTAGAAAGCATGTTGCGTCAATAATATTTAAACCGGCCAAGGGGGAGAGGATAGAGATTTGATCAATAGAAGACTTCAACATCTCTTTTTTTGGAACTTATTGAATGGAAAAGATGGAACTTGCAACTGAGTTGGAAAACTGTAAGAAGAAGAAGAGAAAAGCAACAAATCTCTGGTGAGCATAACTTTCGATTTGCAAGTAGTATCTTTTGAAGCAAGGGAAACAAAGGAGAAGTTCTTGATATCTCAAACTTTGCTTGCGCATTGTGCAGCCCGGAGTAGAAGTTTGGACTGCAAAAGATACAAATGAGAAGTATGGAAAAATGCTTGAAGGTGCAAGCAACGAAATTGATAGCCTGAAAATTGAGTTTGTCAATTCTAAGACTGGGTGGGAAGAGCAAGAACTTCATTTGATCGTTTGTGTGAAGAAATCGGGTGATGAAATCTTCTCTATGTGCAGGAAGAACTTGGCAAGGTGAATTTTCTTAACCTTAAGCAAAATGAGAAGAAGCAGCCCGTATAAAATATTAAACTTAAGGATCTGTAGGAAAGAGTTGGAGAAATGGAAACTGAAAGCATAAAACTTGAAGAAAGCTTGTTGGACAAAGAAGTCGAGCCAAAGAATGTTGCTTTAGAAAACAAGCCTCAGAGAGAGATTGAGGTGTGTTCTCATGAAAAAATTGATGAGTTGTCAAAGGTAAATGAAAGCTTGGTTGATAAACTGCAGACTGAAGGAGACAGCCTATCTCAAGAAGAATGAAGAGTTGTTATCAGAAAATGAGAGCTTAATTGACAAAGAAACCAACCTGTGGAACATTGTTCAAGAAGCAAAGAATAGCTCAGAGAAAGGGAAATTGGTTGCTGAAGCAATGAATTAGAGATTGGTTAATACCAAATTAAAGATCACTAATCAAGATTAGTTGAGAAAGGAAGTCAATGGAGTCTTCTTATCATAACAACATTGGGGAGTTGTCACTATAAACTTAATTCCGGGTATGTGAATGGCTTCTTCCTCCGCAACTTCTCATATTCCAGAACACAAAAGACTTATAAACGAACCATCCTTCACGTATGTGTTGAATTGAAATGTGAATGTGACTTGATCAACAACTTCTCAACACAGTGACGGTCTTTCTTTCTTTTCTTACCAATAAAATCAAAGTACACAAGAAAGACTTTTCATTTAACCATATCTCCACTAGTAGTAGCGACGATAACTAAATGGGGTCATCGTTATTGACTTTGAATATGAAATGTTCAAAACACTTCAATTATTACATAATATCTTTCTAATAAAATAACCAACGTTAAAGAGCCGTCGCATTATTATCAAAAAAAAATATCTTTTGTAATTAAAAAAACAACGTAAAACAGCCGTCGCATTTGAATATTTTAGCCTTCTTGCACATAAAAAACAAGACTTTTTATTATTTTTGATTATTTCAACTAAGTAAAGAATAGTCAACACAAAGAAAAGTCCTCCTTGATGTTCCTTCCTCACTCCCTATTTATCCTTTTTCTAACCTCTCCCTCTTCTCTTCATTCATCATCAATCCCTTTCCCTCTCTCTTCTCTGTATCTCCCAACTAAATTCTCACAAGATTAGATCCAAAGTCTCAAACTTTGATCAAAAGACTCAAACTTTGATCAAAAGACTCAAACTTTGAGCCAAAGACACAAACTTTGTGAGGAGAGATGGATTACAATCCAAATCTTCCTCCATTAGGAGGTGGTGGGAGTATGAGAAGAAGCATAAGTAGAAGTGTAAGCAGAGCAAGTAGAAACTTTGAAGATATCTTCTCATCAGGTTCAAGAAGAACACAATCAGTCAACGACGATGAAGAAGCTCTTAAATGGGCAGCCATTGAGAAGCTACCAACTTACAGTCGTCTCCGAACAACTCTCATGAACGCTGTTGTTGAAGACGATGTTTACGGTAACCAGCTCATGAGTAAGGAGGTTGATGTAACCAAGCTTGATGGTGAAGATCGTCAGAAGTTCATTGACATGGTTTTCAAAGTAGCTGAGCAAGATAATGAAAGAATCTTGACTAAGCTAAGAAACAGAATCGATAGAGTTGGTATCAAACTACCAACTGTTGAAGTCAGGTACGAGCATTTGACGATTAAAGCTGATTGTTACACTGGTAATAGATCTCTTCCTACACTTTTGAATGTTGTGAGGAATATGGGAGAATCAGCTTTAGGTTTGATTGGTTTTCAATTCGCTAAGAAAGCTCAGCTTACGATTCTTAAAGATATCTCTGGGGTTATTAAACCTGGAAGGATGACGCTTTTGTTGGGTCCTCCTTCTTCTGGTAAGACCACTCTTTTGTTGGCTTTAGCTGGTAAACTCGATGAAGCCCTCCAAGTTTCTGGTGATATTACTTACAATGGTTACCGTCTCGACGAGTTTGTGCCAAGAAAGACCTCTGCTTACATTAGTCAGAACGATCTTCATGTTGGTATCATGACTGTTAAGGAGACTCTTGATTTCTCTGCTAGGTGTCAAGGTGTTGGTACTCGTTATGGTAAGTAAAAGATTCAATCTTTAATCAATTTGTTCTTTTCAAGATTCGGTTTTGTTGAATGGTTTGATTCTGCTTCTTGTAGATCTGTTGAATGAGCTTGCGAGGAGAGAAAAGGACGCCGGGATATTCCCGGAAGCCGATATTGATCTCTTCATGAAAGCTTCGGCTGCTCAAGGTGTTAAGAGCAGTCTCGTCACTGATTATACTCTCAAAGTGAGTCTCATCTCTCTTCTTATAACTTTGCTCATCTTGTAGTTTTTGTTTCAAGAGTGTTAGTAGGCAACCGTAAAATCGAATCGAACTAAACCGAAACCAAACCAAAATTTATTTATAAAGGGTTTGGTTTCATTATTTTAGAATCCAGAAACCAAACAAAACCGAACCGAAACGTTTTTTTTTGTATGTAAATGTTAAGTTTTCATATGCTAAATGTTTTAGATAATCTTTGAGTCTTTTAAGTCATTTTTTTGTATAACACTAACTTTGGCCGTGTAACAGATTTTGGGGCTTGACATTTGCAAAGACACAATAGTTGGAGATGACATGATGAGAGGTATCTCTGGAGGTCAGAAGAAACGTGTCACAACTGGTGAGATGATTGTTGGACCTACTAAGACACTGTTCATGGACGAGATATCTACTGGTCTTGACAGTTCCACTACTTTCCAAATCGTTAAGTGTCTGCAACAAATCGTTCACCTCACTGAAGCCACGGTGCTCATGTCCCTCCTCCAGCCTGCTCCTGAGACGTTCGATTTATTCGATGATATCATCTTGGTGTCGGAAGGTCAGATCGTGTACCAAGGACCGAGAGACAACATTCTTGAGTTCTTTGAGAGCTTTGGGTTCAAGTGTCCTGAGAGAAAAGGAACAGCTGATTTCTTGCAAGAGGTTACTTCCAAGAAAGATCAAGAACAGTACTGGGTGAACCCGAACAGACCTTATCAGTACATTCCGGTTTCAGAGTTTGCCAGTAGATACAAGAGTTTCCATGTTGGGACGCAGATTTCTAACGAACTTGCAGTACCATTCGATAAGTCTCGCGGCCACAAAGCGGCTCTTGTGTTCGATAAGTACTCTGTCTCAAAGAGGGAGCTTCTCAAGAGCTGTTGGGACAAAGAGTGGCTGCTTATGCAGCGAAACGCGTTCTTCTACATTTTCAAGACTGTCCAGATCGTCATCATCGCTGCAATCACGTCTACACTCTTCCTCAGAACCGAAATGAACACAAGAAACGAGGGTGATGCTAACCTCTACATCGGAGCATTGCTTTTTGGAATGATCATCAACATGTTTAATGGGTTTGCAGAGATGGCTATGATGGTTTCGAGACTCCCTGTGTTTTACAAACAGAGGGATCTCTTGTTTTATCCATCCTGGACCTTCACACTTCCCACTTTCTTGCTTGGGATTCCGAGCTCAATAATAGAATCGACGGCATGGATGGTGGTGACTTATTACTCCATCGGTTTTGCACCTGACGCCGGCCGCTTCTTCAAGCAGTTTCTCCTGGTGTTTCTGATTCAACAAATGGCTGCATCCCTCTTTAGGTTGATTGCTTCTGTGTGCAGAACCATGATGATTGCTAATACTGGTGGTGCTCTTACTCTACTTCTTGTGTTCTTGCTCGGTGGCTTCCTTCTTCCGAAAGGAGAGATTCCTGACTGGTGGGGTTGGGCTTACTGGGTATCTCCTCTCACCTATGCTTTCAACGGTCTAGTCGTCAATGAAATGTTTGCTCCCAGATGGATGAACAAAATGGTAAGTGGCTTACTTCTTTATTCTGCATTTTACAAACATATATCATAGTAAAGCGTCTCTGAGTCATATTTTTTCAAAACTACAGGCTTCTTCTAACAGTACAATAAGGCTTGGAACTATGGTGCTTAATACTTGGGATGTCTACCATCAAAAAAACTGGTACTGGATTTCAGTTGGAGCCTTGCTTGGTTTCACAGCCCTCTTCAACCTTCTATTCACCGTGGCACTTACCTATCTTAACCGTAAGTTCTCGTGTTGCATCACCCGTTTTACAAAAGCTAAAACAATAGACTACTAATAATGTACCTTTGAAACTACAGCTCTTGGAAAGAAGGCAGGTTTACTTCCAGAAGAAGAAAATGAAGACGCTGATCAGGGAAAAGATCCAATGCGTAGATCTTTGTCTACTGCAGATGGGAACAGAAGTAAGTAAACACATTTCTTAATCTGCTTAGATGTTTTGTTTGTCATGTACTCTTTTGTCTCATTCTGCTTCCTGCTATCAGGAGGAGAGGTCGCAATGGGGAGAATGAGTAGGGACTCTGCGGCTGAAGCATCAGGTGGTGCAGGCAATAAGAAAGGAATGGTTCTTCCTTTCTCTCCTTTAGCTATGTCCTTTGACGACGTCAAATACTTTGTTGACATGCCTGCGGTAAGTAACTATTTTCACTTGAATCTTTACACCAAACCAAATGAGAAACACTTGAACTAAATATATATGTTTTGATGGTAAAGGAAATGAGAGACCAAGGAGTTACAGAAAACAGACTGCAACTACTTAAAGGTGTGACTGGTGCATTTAGGCCCGGAGTTTTGACTGCGCTTATGGGAGTGAGTGGTGCCGGTAAGACTACGCTTATGGACGTTTTGGCCGGAAGGAAAACAGGAGGATACATTGAAGGAGATGTGAGAATATCAGGATTCCCAAAGGTTCAAGAGACATTTGCTAGGATCTCAGGATATTGTGAGCAGACTGATATTCACTCCCCGCAAGTCACAGTCAGAGAATCTCTGATTTTCTCTGCTTTCCTTCGTCTTCCTAAAGAAGTCGGCAAAGAGGAAAAAATGATGTTTGTGGATCAAGTGATGGAATTGGTAGAGCTGGACAGTCTTAGGGACTCCATTGTTGGTTTACCGGGTGTCACGGGGCTTTCCACGGAGCAGAGAAAGAGACTAACAATCGCGGTGGAGCTTGTAGCCAACCCTTCCATCATCTTTATGGACGAGCCAACTTCAGGGCTAGACGCTAGAGCAGCAGCTATTGTGATGAGGGCGGTAAGGAACACAGTCGACACAGGAAGAACCGTGGTCTGCACCATTCATCAGCCTAGCATTGATATCTTTGAAGCATTTGATGAATTGATGCTGATGAAGAGAGGAGGACAAGTCATTTACGCGGGTCCATTGGGTCAAAACTCTCACAAGGTGGTTGAGTACTTCGAGTCTTTCCCTGGAGTGCCCAAGATTCCACCAAAGTATAACCCGGCCACTTGGATGCTCGAAGCTAGCTCACTCGCCGCTGAGCTTAAGCTAGGTGTTGACTTTGCTGAATTATACAATCAATCCGCATTACACCAGTAAGTTTAAGTTCCTTCTTTTCCAAGGCTCATTGCATCTGATTGGTTGATTAAGAAATAGTACTAATAATAACATAACAATGCAGGCGAAACAAAGCGTTGGTAAAAGAACTAAGTGTACCTCCAGCAGGAGCATCAGATCTTTACTTTGCCACACAATTCTCACAAAACACATGGGGACAGTTCAAATCATGCTTATGGAAGCAATGGTGGACGTATTGGAGATCTCCAGACTACAATCTTGTCCGGTTCATCTTCACATTGGCAACATCTCTCTTGATTGGTACCGTCTTCTGGCAAATCGGAGGTAACAGGTCGAACGCAGGGGACTTAACAATGGTGATAGGAGCATTGTATGCCGCAGTTATTTTCGTGGGAATCAACAACTGTTCAACAGTACAACCGATGGTTGCAGTGGAAAGAACTGTGTTCTACAGAGAAAGAGCAGCGGGAATGTACTCAGCTATGCCATATGCCATCTCTCAAGTCACTTGTGAGCTTCCCTATGTCCTTATTCAAACCGTTTACTACTCACTCATCGTCTACGCCATGGTTGGTTTTGAGTGGAAAGCCGAAAAGTTCTTCTGGTTCCTCTTCGTTAGCTACTTCTCATTCCTCTACTGGACTTACTACGGCATGATGACTGTTTCCCTCACACCAAACCAACAAGTCGCTTCGATTTTCGCCTCAGCGTTTTACGGTATTTTCAACCTCTTCTCTGGCTTCTTCATTCCAAGACCCAAAATCCCAAAATGGTGGATTTGGTACTACTGGATCTGCCCTGTCGCTTGGACCGTGTATGGATTGATCGTATCGCAGTACGGTGATGTTGAGACACCTATCCAAGTCCTTGGTGGTGCTCCTGGCTTAACCGTTAAGCAATACATTGAGGACCATTATGGTTTCCAATCTGACTTTATGGGACCAGTCGCGGCTGTACTCATCGCTTTCACCGTCTTCTTCGCCTTCATCTTCGCATTCTGCATCAGAACTCTCAACTTCCAGACCAGATAAAACCATCTCTCAAACAAAGTCTCTTTCTTTTTTGTATACATTCCTCTGTGTTGTTATATAAGCTCTCTCTCTGTTCTAAATATGTATTGTAGTGTCTCATAACGGAATTTTTAAAAAATATTTTTATTTATTGTCTTATAGATGATGACGAATCAGATGTAATATAATTCCACTTTTGTGTGTTTATCCAAAATTCTTTAAAGTCCAATTTTATTTGTTTCTTGAGAATTTTTATTTTACGATAGTTCCAATAAGAGGAAGAAGACAAAAAGGTGTATATGAGAGACAAAATCAAAGAAGGATTATTTGATGTTCTTTTATGATCAAATCTTGATTATTGCCTAATATGGTTCTTAGGATTTCTAAATTGATCGTTCAAAATATTTAGACCGAGCATTTTCCAAAGCCAAGCCTTAAAGATCTTATACTACATGAGATAAAAAAGGTATAGAAATAGGGGCGTTCCGAGAATTGAACTCGGGACCTCTCGCACCCTAAGCGAGAATCATACCACTAGACCAAACGCCCGATGTTGCTATTCTTTTCGTTAAAATTAATATAATATATCATATAAATAATTCTCTCCGATGCAAAGAAGTCAAAGTCAAAGGCATCCTCTCCGATGCAGAGTTCCAGATGATCAAAGAGTTATTTTTACGACCTGTTTTGAAAGCTATATCAAGAGGGTTAACTTTATCTAGAAAGATGATTCATTGTTTGATGACTAGAAGATTAACCACATTGAAAGAGAATGAGCTTTGATTTCATTTTGGAGATAGCATGTCAGCCTATGAGATTCTCTATTAGAGAATTTCATATGGTTATAAGATTAAAGTGCTCTGCATGAGAACATGATTAAAATGTAGAGTACACTTAGTATGATTGGGCTAACACATAAAATCGACACCTATTGGAAGATGTCCTTACGATTATAAGAAACACTGACAAAGAGGCATCAAATGAAAGAATATTCCATCAATCAACAAGACTGTTCCATCAAATTTGTTGAAGCCGAAGTATGATATACGAGGACATCCATTGGCTTTATACATGTGGATCCTTGAATATGTTCTATTATTTGCAACAAGACTGTTCCATCAATTCTGTCCACATCTGCTAAAAATACCTCAATGTTTTCACCAGCTTTTGCAAACCAAATTATGGGATCAGCCCAAAATTCTTTGAAAGAAACTTTATAATGTATACAAAATTAGTTCGGCAAATAAAATTTAGTCTTACTATATAATCTATATGGAAAGAGTTGATCGGTTCCTAGTGCAACACCATGTTGTCCATCACCCATATCAAAGTTTTTAATTTTGATGCAAAGGATGAGTTAAACTATGTTTGTTGTCTTTTGACACCCATTAAGAAAAGACACCCATTCCCATTCACAAAAACACTTTCCTAATCTCGAGAAAAGACTTTAGCGCTTCCACGATCCATATATTTGGCAGATTAGTCGATGACTAAAAAAAAAACGGTTGTAGGGAGTAAAAGTTGACCTTCGTCGCATCTTCCATGCTTAATTCTATTGCATATTTTAAGAGTTCTGTGCAAAAAAACCTTCAAAGTCAACAATTTTTGTAACTTTACCCTCCTCCACCTCCAAAAAATGTAGAATAATTCTATGGAATCAAAAATAACACGCAATATAGCCATTTTTCGCTATGGTCAAGTTCTCAAAATTTTGATCAATAATATATCAAATCGAACCCTCGAGACGAGAAGTTCAACTCTACCTTTAAAATTTTAACAATAAAATATGTGATCGTGAAAACGTTTACAATATATGTATAAGGGCTATAATATTGCGTATTATTTTTTGGAAAAAATGTCGTTTAATAGCCGAACTTTCAACAAATGGCCGTTTAATACGTGAACTTGTTATATGACCAATTTAAACATGAAGTAAACGTTGACCGGCCAATTTAAACATGAAGTATTCGTTGACCAGGCCAAAAACCACACGCCGTTATCTGTCGTTAACAAATCCGATAACAGCCGTTAGCGATTCCGTTATTACCTAAAACGACATCGTTTTGGGCTTAATCGCCGCCGTGAATCCTCTACATCTTCCAGCTACTTACCGGAGCATCAACCGTCGAAGCTGCAAACTCCTCTCCTTCCGATGTTCATCCTCCTCCTTCTCCGAGAAGCACCACAACGCGAATCCGCCCAAATCAGATGACCTAGTAGAGCTTCCTCTCTTCCCACTACCTCTCGTTCTCTTCCCCGGCGCAACAATCCCGCTTCAGATCTTCGAGTTCCGTTACTGAGTCATGATGCAAACGCTTCTCCAATCCGATCTCAGATTCGGCGTTGTCTACTCCGACGCCGTTTCAGGTTCCGCAGCTGGAATCGGTTGCGTCGGAGAAATCGTGAAGCACGAGCGTCTCGTCGATGATCGATTCTTCTTAATCTGTAAAGGTCATGAATGATTTCGCGTCACGGATCTCGTCCGTACGAAACCTTACCTCGTCGCGAAGGTGACGTGGCTTGAAGATCGACCGTTCGGTGAAGAGAATCTGGACGAATTGGCGAACGAGGTTGAGGTTTTGATGAAAGAAGTGATTCGATTGTCGAATAGATTGAATGGGAAACCAGATAAGGAATCTCAGGATCTGAGGAAGAATCAGTTTCCGACTCCGTTTTCGTTTTCCGTTGGTAGCACGTTTGAAGGAGCTCCAATGGAGCAGCAAGCGTTGCTGGAGCTTGAAGACACGGCGGCGATTAAGCCCAAAACGACGTCGTTTTAGGTAATAACGGAATCGTTAACGGCTGTTATCGGATCTTTTAACGATAGATAACAGCGTGTGGTTTTTGGCCTGATCAACGAATACTTCATGTTTAAATTGGCCGGTCAACGTTTACTTCATGTTTAAATTGGCCATATAACAACTTCACGTATTAAACGGCCATTTTTTGAAAGTTCGGCTATTAAACGACATTTTTCCCATTATTTTTTACTGCATAAGATTATTTTGTATTTTTAAAAAATAGAGGGTAAAGTTACAAAAATTGACGACTTTGAAGATTTTTTTTTTTGCACAAAACCCCTGTTTTAAAGATATCTGGCAGTTTGTTCTAAGTCATTACTAATTTTTTATCAAAACTCAGATAATCTAAGAAAAAGGGTTAATTTTTTTCTCAAGGAGGCATTCTCCAAAATAAATAATCTAAATTCTTAAACACCAATGTCAATAAATCTTAAGCCGTGAGGACTTGTCTTGTTTTGGAAGTATATGTGCCTTAAATGGTATATGTGAGTTACATAGCATGAATATATATATGTACTCCCTCCGTTTCGTTTTAGTTGTCGTTTAAGGTTTTTTCACACAAATTAAGAAAAGCATTAAATTTTCTGTTTTACCCTTTATTAATATATTTTATAAAAAATTCATTGGCCAAAACATTAAAACAGTAGGGATAAAACTGGAATTTTTACCAAACATTTGCATTGAAAACCTAAAACGACAACTATTATGAAACAAAATTTAAATCCTAAAACGACAACTAAACCGAAACGGAGGGAGTATATATTTGTCATAATTCAATATTTTAAAACAAAATAATAAAAATATCATATCGCACACATGCCATAATAAAAAGAAAACTAGATCATCACCCGTACTGTAGTACGGGTTGAATTTCATTTATTACAAAATTTAAAATAGTAAGTGATATATTATAATAGTAAGTAAAAAAATAATATTTTTTTGTCAGTCCCTATATATAATATTAGAATGAATATATTTTCCTTTTTCTATAGTATTCAATTATGGATATTTCTTTTTAAGATATGAAAACGGAAAATAAGATTATTTTTTAAAAAAATTAATATTGTTTGAACAATGAGTTAATTTATGTTAACAACCACAAAATGAGAGTGCATATAATTTAGTTAGATCAAAAATCAAAATATCATAAATGAATCGCATCTAAAACGTAGATTATTTTGAACTACTTTAGAAAATTAGCTATTATTTTGAATTAATTTAGAAAATTATTTTTTCAAATTCTGATTTATTGGTTGTTGAAATAGAGATTTGTTTGAGCTAATTACGGAATTTACCAATTATTCACATAATCAAATATGTTGTGAACATATATTTGGTATATAATAATACCAAATTCAATCCGTGTGTGGATTCTATATTTTCATTTTACAATCCGTATGAAAATATTGCGGCACAATCTATTATTTATTATTTTCAAAATTGCTTGCAGAATCAAATTTTCAAATATTTAGAAGTGTCAAACCTTATTTAACTCATCTCATCATAAAATCTTAAAATGCCGTCTGTTATAAGGATCATAACTTTCTACCATATATTACATTACATTTAACCCGCCGCCTACTATAAATATTTTAAACATATCTTTTTAGAAAATCAAATTAATGTATTTATAAATTTTTTTTATCTTTTTAATCTGTTAAATATTTATTATATTCTTTAATATATTAAATTAAACTATTTTAAAATGTTCCAAATTAAAATCTTTAAAATTTTTTATTGTATTATGTAAAATTATGAATTTTTTAAAAAATGATATGAAATTAAATATAAATATTCAAATAGTTATAAGGATCATAACTCATTTTATCATATAATATATTATATTCAACTCGCCGCCTATTATAAATATTTGTTTCAAAAAATCAAATTAGAGTATTTATACTTCATAAATTTTTGATCTATTAAGTATTGATGATAATAATAATAAAAAAGGAATATATTACTCAAATATAAATTTTTGACCCGTTAAATTTGTTCTTTCATACATTGAATAATTTATATTCTTTTTTAAAAATTCAAATCTTGGTATATGCGGAAAAATTTTTACTTTTTTTTTATTATATAGATGATATAATGATTTATTTATTTATAGAAATAGAATCATATAAAGATGAGAGGTAAAGTATAATGATTAATAACAAATTAATATGGTAAGTTAGATATCAAATCTTATATGTTCATTTTGATTGGTCATTCTTTTTAAAGAAATTAATAATATATTTTCGTTTTTATAATTAAATTAAATTAATTAAATTGTATAAAATAGTATTTGACTTGTTTATCCTTAATGAGTTGAATTAATTTACTTTATAAATTTTTATTTCTAATGGCATTCTTAAGTAAATTCTTACAAAGGGGAAGGTTAATTAAGGGTAATCCATAAATTGTACTCCCCAAATAATAGTATAGGATACTAAATATACCATTAGTTTGCTAGATTTATGAAATAAAAAATATCTGTTTGATTTTAAGCTTAAGCTTGGACGTAGCATGTCTTACATTTTAATATCAGATAACTAATACAGATTTGTTATTTGTTATGCATATATAGAAAAAATGTAAGGTTGTGGTATATTAAGTTTAGAAAAAATGTAAGATTTGTTATGTTTGTATACTAAAATTAGAAGGTATCCTATGTTACATTTAATTGTCTTTGCTAATATAGAGATAATAAAGGTTGTCTCGTATAGATTGTGTGTTTTTAAAATTTTTAATTAAAAATTCGCTTTTGATTAGTGGGATATATGTATGTATGAGATTAATGGCAAATTCTGTAAATAGTCTAATAAAAGTTAGGTAATTATTTAAATAGGAGCCAAATCATTGTGAGAGAGACACATCAGCGTGACAATCTTGTTATTAACACATCATGGTAAGGTTTATTTTTTTAGAGTGTTTCTCTATTAATATATAGGGGATAGAAATATCACATGAAAAATGATCGGATCTCATTTGACAAAACCTTATAATCTAGTAATTGTGTTCTTGCATTATTGTGTTACAACTCGAGTTTGAATCTGCATATTACAAGTTGTTTGCAACACAAATATATATTAAAAATAGGATTTTGTTTAACCAAAGTTTCTTGAGAGAATCGTTTAGAGATAAGGATCCCAGAGCCTCGATTGGTAAAGATGAGTTACATATCATGGACTTGATAGCCGTGGGTCGGGTAAACTTGACTTCTTAAAGTTAATCATACAAATTTCAGCATATCCACCGTGATCAATTCGTTTAGCATACCTACCTAATTAGGTGTTTGTCTGAAAAAAAAGTATACCTAATTAGGTAGAAAAATTAAAAATTTTACAATAAAAGTGCTAGTCATTGTTGATAATGGAAAGCAAATAACGTAATTTACGTATAGAAACATACGAAGCTATGTTTTTTGAAGTAGATCTATGCAAAGAAATGATGTGAGATTAAATATAATGCAAAAATTCAATTGAAGCCCTTCAAACATTCCCAATAGGATAACAATTCTATAATAAAATCATTTTTTAAAACACTTACTAACATATTAAATTGCCATTGATATGTAAAAGCAATGTTAAAAATTTGATTTAAACGTACACTTGAACTTATTATTGTTAGTAGTTAAAATCCCATTCATACTAGCATGAATCATTGTTATAAACAAAATCATTAGAAGAATTTAATTTTTAGATAAAACTTCAACTTGTTATCCATTGTATATATCAAATAACTTAACCTATATATGAAATCATAAGACCAATTTTTTTTTAAGTCGACATATATAAAAAAGAACTTGAGATTGAGTATAATGTGATAAATAGATTTTTTTTTTGGTGAATCAATGTAATAAATAGATTGAGACCCTTCGTACATCACCAATATGATAAAAAAAAAAAAAAAAATTATTGACTGACCACTTAATTAGTAGCATATAAAACCATTATTTGATATGTAAAAATTAGAGTTAAATTGATATTTTATTTGAATATACACTTGGACTTCTCATTATGAGTAGTTAACAATTTCATACTAGTCTAGTATGACTCTTTTTAACAAAATATAGTCGAAATAATTCAATGTTTAGACAAATGATCAACTTGTTACCCTTATGAAAAAATATTTTTAAAATTGACATATATAGAAAAAGACAAAAATTGAATATAATGCATAGATTGAGAGTCTCATTCGTACATTACTGTTGGGGTTGGGTTTCACCCATCTCTTGAGACCGAGACAAACATCGACAATGAAAACACCTCGGGGTCCTTTGTCTCACATCGCCTCGGGGTACATCTCACCTCGGTTCGGGGTACATCTCACCTCGCTTCGGGGTACATCTCACCTCGCTTCGGGATACATCTCGCATCGCCTCGGGTACAGTCTAAATCGCTTTGGGATACAGTTTACATCACCTCGGGGTACATGTCACACCGTCGCCGCGTCCCGAGCCGATCACACCAGGTGTCCCGAGGCCACTTCTTGAAGGGGTCACCTAGCCGAGAGAGGGAACCCGAGGAGAAGTCTTCAGAGTCACCCGAGGAGAAGTCTTCAGAGTCACCCGAGGAGAAGTCTTCATAGTCACCCGAGGCAAAGACTTGGTGAATATTCATTCTAGAAGATCATTTCTGAATAAAAGGATCATTTCCAAAAATATAGGATCATTACCGGGATACACGAAAATGATAAGGAAGAATCTTGAAGGATCATGGCAAATCAAGAAATCTTCCAAACGTCCCCGAAGAATAAGGAAAGTATCCTAATCCGAGATATTCTAAGCCGACTCTGAGAAAAATGGAAATCTTCCGAATATATCACTGGAGAGGCGATTTACCATCTCTATATAATGCGACTCAAGGACTTCGCAAAAGGAGGAGACAAGAAAAACGCTCTCGACTTCAGACAACGCAAGAGCTCTGAATTCGAAGGCAATCACCGCAAAAATAAAAACTTTTTTTTCCAAAGATCTGAGCTTTTGTACGATCAAAACACATTTTTTCATCATTAATATCAAGAACACCACCTTCGGTTATCAAATCTTTCTGTTGTTCTTTGAGATTCTCGCAAACTGAATCCCTAAACACGAACCTAATACAAATTTCGATTGTGCAAGTTTCGACTTCCACAATTACCACTAGGATACCAACTATTTAATAAAACCTTTATCAGATCAGCTACTAGCATATTAAATCGTCATTCATATGTAAAAACTAAGTAGAAAATCTGATTTTGACGTACACATGGACTTGTTATTGTTAGTAGTTAAAAATTTCATCCATACTTAGCATGAATCTTTGTTATATGTAAAATATTTTCAAAATGATTCAATTTTTAGATAAATGTTCACCTCGTTATCCACTAAATATATCAAATAACTTAAACTTCATATGGAATTACATGACCAAGTTTTTGTTAAAAGTCGACCTATATAGAAAGGAGATGAGATTGTGTAAAACGTAAAAATAGATTGACGCTCTTCATAATTTTTAAATTAAAGAGAAGTTATTTCACCTCTTTGAACACTACATTCATTGTTTGTCTCATAATTTGACATTTTTGTATAGAATAAGCACTTGTAGTCATTTTTTTTGAAGTTACCTTTGAGAAAACAACATAAAGTTGTTCATGCGAGAAAACGGACCTTGTCAAATATAGTCCAACTTCACTGAGTGATTATTTTGGGCTCTTGTCGATAATCATGGCAAATATATATATATATATATCAAATAACTTAATTTAGATATAGAAGTATATGATGAAAATGTTTTTTTAAAGTCGACTTAAAGGGAAAACGATGTGAGATTGAGTACATCACCAATAGGATAACAACTATAGTTATACGATAAAAAAAAAAATCTTTTGAGAACACTTACTAGTATATTAAATCGTCATTGATCTATAAAAATATTGTTAAATATTAATTGACTTAAACATACAAATTAACGTCTTATTGTTAGTATTTAAAATTCTCATCCATACTTATATGAATCTTTGTTACAGAATATCGTCAAAATAATTCAATATTTAGATAGAAGTTTAATTCATTATCCATTAGGTATACAAATTAGCTGAAGCTATATATGAAAACATACGACCATATGTTTTTTAAAGTTCAATGCTTTAAAATCTCTTCTATATTGTATCTCTTCTATATTGTATGAATCTTTGTTACAAAATATAGTCAAAAGAAGTTAATTTTTAAATAAAGTCTCATTCATTACCCATTATGTAGACGTAATAACTTAATCAATATATGTAAACATGCGGTCATATTTTATTTTGAAAGACCTATATAGGAAAAGACGCGAGCTTTCATATAATATAAAAAAAATAGATTGAGACCTTTCATACATCATCAATAAAATTCCAACTATATGATAAAAATGTTGTTGGAACACTTACTAACATATATGTAAAAAAAATGTTAAAGATTGGATTTGAACATGCACTTGGACTTCTCATTGTTAGTTGCATGTTAAAAATCTCATACTAGCATGGATCTTTATTATATACAAAATATAATCAACAGAACTAACTATTTTAAAACTCATCATGATCTTCAAAATTATAATACTATAACTTCACTCTTTTGTGTATCATCTAACGAAAAGCCGATGGATGCGTGGTAGTGATTCATTCATCATGACCATTTGATAGGTTTGCATTAATTAGCAAACATGTCGAGTAAGGAAACTGTAAAAAATGACCGTAGAAGTAAACATTATGTAGTAAAAAAGGTTGGGTGACAATTTAGTATAACTCTCTTTTTTTTTTTTTGAATGTAATGTTAAATTATACTCAAAAGAAAAAATAAACGTTTGTACAACTAGTGCTTCGTTTGTTTGAATAAGTAGCTGAAAAGACAATTAAAAGATCACATATAGCTTAGTCTCGGGTTTGAATCCAGAATTGATAGGCCTTCTCATATCTCTTGTCTCCCATCAGGCGGATGGCTGAGATTCGATTCCTTATCTGTTTGTCAACCCATGCCGTAATGCGTGCAGCCGTTTGTGCACTTTCTCCATGCCTTCTTCCATTTCGTTCTCTCCATATAGCATAAACGACTGCTTGGATTACATATCGAGTGAGGAAGGCCTCCACTTTGGTGAATTGGTTGGTAGATATGATGTCTATAAGAAGCTGCCAATCGGTTGTGTACCGTGATTTGAGAAGGCCGTGTGCAAGGGCTGCCCAAACTGTTGAACTGAAATCACACTCAAAGAAAAGATGATTTCGAGATTCAATACAATTTTGGCACAGCAGACACATCCCCGTTGCTCCCCCTCTCCATTTTAACATGCGATCTCCTGTCGACAACCTGTTCTGAATGGCCAGCCACATACAAAAAGAGTACTTTGGTGTAGCATGTGCAAACCAAACTCCTCTATGCCATGCAACTGTGTTCGATGTTGTACGTATATGGTTCCAAGTATCTTTTGTTGAGAATTGCGGCCTGAAAACATCATTCTTCCCACGCCATAGAGCAGTATCCTTTTTGTCACTCCGCTGCTGCCACTGCAAGTGCATTGCTTCCTCCATTGCGTTTAAGTGGTCTGCTCGGTGTTTTCTTCTTCTCCGGTTAACCCAGGCAGCCGCTAGTGTACTTGTATTACTTATCCCCATATCAATAACTCCCCTAGCACCTGCGATGTCCACAAATCTGCTTAAAGATGACCAGCTATCATACCAGAACGATGTGAGCTCCCCATTTAGTATAACTCTCAAGAATTGCTAATAGAAATTAAAGCTTCATATTATAATAAACTTTGTTTTTATCTTTAAAACATTTTAAAGAACACGATATATCCTATTGACATAGCAGAAGCTTCCGAAAAAATGACCATGATATGTCGATTTGAAAATATCAAAAACTATGGTAAACATTAAGATTATTTGTATCATTTAAAAATCTCGAATTAAACCAAATGTTTTTAGATTCATTAAGATATTTTGTACCAAAAACAAAGAAAAAAAAAACAACAACTTTGTTTAATAATCAATTAAAAAAAAAACCTTAATATATAGGTTATTATTATAAAGAAAAAATCTTCAATTAAAACATAATCTACTAAAAATAGGAAATTTAATTTTTGTTTACGAAAAAAAGGGTATGAAAAAACAGAAAGTGGTAAGAAATCTCATATGTTTTAATCCGGAGAGTATTGTTGATAGGATTATGCCCTAGTTTGACTGTAGAAATTAGAAAAAAATCCAAAAGGTTTCATTACTTATAAATGCATGAACGTACATGCCAAGATTTGTTATTAACAACACAAACACACTTGATTATTTTTCTCCTATATATAATCCAATATATACTTAAGACACAATCTCAGGTTCCTCCTTCTCTCGCTCTCTTCCCTCTGTTGCTCCAAAGCTTTGGCCTTTTTGGTTTTCTTACGGCTAATCTCTTCTCAAAACTATTCGTATCTAAGAGACAGAGAGATATAAGAGAGAGAAAGAGATGAAGAGAGAGATCCAAACCAGAAGCAATCTTTTTGTCTCTCTGTGAAGATTCGTATCTTTTTTTTCTCCGGCAAACTCACAGCGGTGATCCACTCTTCCTTCTCTGTTGCTTCTCTATTGGTTTTATCTTCTTCTTCGGAAGGAGAGAAGAAGTTTGGTTTTTTTGCTTTCATGAATGTGATCCGGTCTATATAAGGTTTGAATATAGAATCAAAAACTCGTTTTTGATTTTTGTTTCTCTTTTGGTTGTTGTTTCGATTTTTGGCAATAGATATGTTATGTGTTTGTTGTTAAGAGAGGGGGACATTTTGAATTTGTGAATTTAAACTTGGATTGTTTTTGAAGGTACTTGAGTTTGGTGAAGCTTGAATCTTTGTGTTTTGTAATTGATATTACAAAGAGATGAAGAGGGTTAGAGATGAGGTTTACGTTGACGGACAGATACGAGCACCTACTGTTTCCTCTCGAGGAGAAACGTAAGCTCTCTCTTTCTCTCTGTTGTTTTGATTTCTTTTTGACTATGTTGTTTTGTACGGAACTTATAATTGTGTAGGTTGATAGATATTCTTATTGCTTGTTTTGCTTGTGGGGATTTGGAATTTTCATGGTTTGTTTTCTAGGTTGAGTTTGAGTTTGTGTTTTTTTTATCTTTCTGGTCTATAATTGTTCTTGAATTAGTTAGTTACCCTTATAGGATAATCACAGTTACCGCAGTTTTGAAGGGGAATATGAATTTGATTTTTCGACGTAGATGCGTTTAGAGATATGTTTGTGTAATGCAGAAATGGTAGGCGTTTAACGAAAATATTCTTCTTTTCTAGGTTGAGTTGAGTTTTCTCTTTGAGGTCTATGATTGTTCTTGTGTTAGTTACCCCTATAGGCTTATGAAAAATTATTGTAGCTTCGAAGTGGAAAATGAATTTGATTTTTCGACGTAGATGCCTTTAAATGTATGTCTGTGTAATGCAGAAATGGAAGGCCTTTAACGATTGGTGGAGGAGGAACTACGGGAGGGCTAACAACAGATGCTGCTTTGACATATCTCAAAGCTGTAAAGGATATGTTTCACGACAATAAAGAAAAATATGAGACATTCCTTGGAGTCATGAAGGACTTCAAAGCTCAGAGGTAAAATGCCTTCTTCTCTCTTCCATTTAGTGTGTGCCTTCTCATAGATGGAAATGTTCTAATTTCTTTGCGTCTCATGTTGGTTGTAGAGTTGACACTAATGGCGTCATAACAAGAATCAAAGATTTGTTCAAGGGCTACGACGACTTGCTTTTGGGGTTTAATACCTTCTTACCGAAGGGGTACAAAATTACCCTTCAGCCCGAGGATGAGAAACCTAAGAAGCCAGTGGATTTCCAAGTAGCTATCGAATTTGTCAACAAGATTAAGGTATGTATCTGATATAATAAATCGGATGCAAATTTAGTCGTGATATAACCAGTTAACATTACTCGAGATTTATACCTCTAGGCGCGATTTGGAGGTGATGAACGTGCATATAAAAAATTCCTAGACATCTTGAACATGTATAGAAAGGACACCAAGTCCATCAACGAGGTCTATCAAGAGGTATATTGTAGTAAATGGGCATAGTGGTTATTTGCCTACGATTCTGCCTCACTTTTCTTTTATATAGCCAGATTTTCTTGTGATTTTTTTTTCTGATGATCATCTATTCTACAGGTTACTCTGTTGTTCCAGGACCATGAAGATCTGCTCGGAGAGTTTTTTCATTTCTTACCTGATTTTCGAGGATCAGTTTCTGTTAATAACCCTCTTTTCAGAAGGAATACAATACCGCATGATAGAAATTCACCATTTCCTGCCATGCATCCAAAGCATTATGAGAAGGTTTGTCTTAATTCATTCTTTCTAAAAGATTCACATATATTTCACAACGTAGTTTATGATGTTCCTAATTGATGTCCGTGCGTGGTAGAAAGCCTTCATTGTGGCCATGCATGCTTGGTATGGAAAGTAATAACATCCTTTCCCTTATTGTTCTAAGAGTGATAAATTAAAAGCAAGATAAATATAGGATTTAAGACAGTTTACAGAAAATATATGTTTAAGAACTTGATGGTTCAAAGTTTGGGTGAGATGTTGATATGGACTCTTTCATGCCACAGAAAATAAAACGGAGTAAGCATGATGAGTATACGGAACTCTCTGATCAACGAGAAGATGGTGATGAGAACCTTGTGGCCTACTCTGCTGGTAATTCTCTGGGAAGTGAGTATTTGAATCACATGTAGCATTATTTATTTTCAGTGGTTTTGATATAAAAGGGAAATTAGTATATATCTGATATATTGCCATCTTCTATACTGTGGTCATTGTCAATCTTGTCTCTGTTTATGGATTGGTCAGTAGTTACCTGGTGCTAAGGTCCAACTATGTTAATATTTGCAGAATCCCTTGCTAATCAAGGTCAATGGCCAGGATATCCTAAGGTAGAGGACACCGAGGGGATTCAAAATTATGAAAATAACGGGGATTCAAAAAATCTGCTGTCTACCAACCATATGGCCAAGGCAATAAATGAATTGGATCTTGCTGACTGCGCACAATGTACACCAAGTTATCGTCGCCTGCCAGATGATGTGAGCCCTTCTTGAACCTTAATGATATTATCTACAATACTTCAATATAGCGGTCGATTTTGTGCTCTCTATGATCACATCGTTATCTTTCTCCTGCGTAGTATCCCATTCATATTCCAAGCTACAGAAATTCACTTGGTGAAAAGGTACTTAATGATCATTGGGTTTCTGTGACATCGGGGAGTGAGGATTACTCATTCAAACACATGCGCAAAAACCAGTATGAAGAAAGCTTGTTTCGATGTGAGGATGATAGGTACGTATATACTATACATTAGGTTCCTGTATTTCTTTCTATATTAAGATTATGAGTCTTTCGATAACATTGGTGAGTTCATGATTGTTTTCTATTAGGTTCAGTCTTCCTTTCTAATTTCATTAAGTTGCCCAAAACTTGTGTGAATAATATTGTGGGGTTTCTTTGCTAACAATAGAACTCTCATAAAAATTGTACTTCCATCTGATCTATCAACTAACTTATATGGTTTCAGGTTTGAGTTGGACATGTTACTTGAGTCTGTGAGTGCAACCATTAAGCGTGTGGAAATTCTTCTGGAAAAGATCAACAACAACACAATCTCTATAGAGACACCAATTTGTATTAGAGAACACTTATCAGGCAAGTAGTTATCTGATAAAATCTGGATGTGATATATGTTGATATGTATGTTTATTAATCTTTTACTTGGGCTAATGAATTTATTTGTGACTATTTAATAGTGCTGAACCTAAGATGCATTGAGCGGTTGTACGGGGATTATGGGCTTGATGTCGTGGATTTTTTGAAGAAGAGTTCTCATACTGCCTTACCGGTGATACTAACACGCTTGAAGCAAAAACAAAAAGAATGGGCTAGGTGTCGCTCTGATTTCAGGAAAGTATGGGCTGAAGTATATGCTAAGAATCATCAAAAATCACTCGATCATCGTAGTTTCTATTTCAAGCAGCAGGACTCCAAGAATTTGAGCACAAAAGGTATGTTTTATTTCAAGACTAAAAGTTCTTTTTGTTTGGATGTTTAAAGCCCATTTATTTCATTTGGCTGCACTTGAATCTACAATAGAAGATTTTTTTGGATATTCCATGTTAGCAATTTCTTTCTCTATACGGAAAGTTCTTAGTATAAAGGCGTCATGATTGTTAGAAGAAAAAAATGTTGAAACGAAGAGAATATCTTGTATCGTTTAAGTGCAAGTTTGCATCGACTAAAGTTGGTTGTTATGTCCAAAATGTAGGTTTAGTGGCGGAAATTAAAGATATCAGCGAGAGGAAGCATAAAGAAGACCTTATTCGTGCCGTTGCTGTTGGAAATAAACCCTCTTTCACCCCAGATATGGAGTTCAGTTATACTGATACACAAGTTCATACTGACCTATATCAACTAATCAAGTATTATTGTGAAGAAATATATGCTACTCATGAACAGGCGGATAAAGTCATGGAGCTGTGGGTAACTTTTTTGGAACCGATGCTTGGTGTTCCTTCTAGGTCTCAAACTAATGAGACAATGAAGGATATTGCAAATATCGAAGACAACCAAGAGCACCATGAGGCATGTGAGGCAGTGAAGGAAAACACATGTGACGGTTCTTTGGCCTTAAACCTTAAACCGTTAACACATCCAAAATCGCCTAACAACGAAAACCCAATATTACAAGGAAGCTCTTTTCCGCAAGATATCCCACTCAATACACTAGAAAGCATTCAGCAAGATAAACTGCATGATGGTGCAACTATAACTAATGAGGTAACCGTGTTTATTCTTCCTTATATTACCTTTGTTCTTGACCAGAGGCCGTATTCACTTTTCATTGAGTAAATGTAGTCAAAGGTTCTCATAAATTCGAACTGGTGGTTAAGATATTTCCCTTTTTTTTTTTAGGTTCTGCAGGATAGCCAGCCTTCCAAACTGGTGTCACCCAGAAATGATATGATAATGAAGGGTGTAGAGAATTGTAGTAAGGTTAGTGATGTATCAATGGGAGAGCATAAGGTCGAGCGTGAAGAGGGTGAATTATCTCCCACTGAAATTTCCGAGCACGAAAATATTGAGGTTTATAAAGAGAATGGGCTCGAGCCTGTACAGAAGCTGCCAGACAATGAAAGAAGTAATAAAGATCGAGAATACAAAGAGGGTGCATATGGTACTGAAGCTGGAGCAAGAAGCAATATCCAACCTGAAGATGATGAAAATAAAATTACGCAAAAGTTATCAGAAGGGGAAGAAAACGCCTCTAAAATGATTGTCTCAACAAGCAAGTTTGGTGGCCAAGTTTCTTCCGATGAAGAGCATAAAGGAGCTATGAACTGTGACCGGCGTGATAGTGTGGCTGAGAGTGAAAACGAGGCTGGAGGGATGGTTAATTCTAACGAGGGTGGAGATGGATCTTTTGTCACATTTTCAGAACGGGATCTGCAACGTGTAAAGCCCCTTGCAAAGCATGTGCCTGGGACACTGCAAGCAAGTGAATGTGACTCCCGGAATGATTCTCGAGTTTTCTATGGGAATGACTCATTTTATGTGCTTTTTAGGCTTCATCAAGTAAGGGCTACGAAACACAACCTTCTCTTGTTCCTCAAATGTCAATTGTCTCGGTTCAAACTGTTAATTCTGCTGATTTTCCAGATATTGTACGAGAGAATACAATTAGCAAAGATACATTCAGAGAGGAAATCGAAAGCTCCAGATAGCACATCTACTGATTCTTATACCAGGTGGTTTATCTTCTAAGCATTATTAGTACTTTTTAATTGAAAACAGTTTTTTTCCTAACTAATATTTGGAAGCATAGGTTCATGGATGCCCTTTATAATTTACTTGATGGCTCTAGCGACAATACAAAGTTTGAAGATGAATGCCGAGCTATTATTGGAGCACAGTCATATGTTCTCTTCACATTGGACAAGCTAGTTCAAAAGTTTGTTAAGCATGTAAGCTTCGTTTTTATTTTGTTATTCTCTTGACTCTGCTTTGTTCTGCACTAATCATTGAAGTGGCTTGGACATGCTTCAGCTTCATGCAGTGGCAGCGGATGAGACAGACACCAAGCTTCTGCAACTATATGCATACGAGAACTATAGAAAACCTGGAAGATTCTTTGATATGGTGTACCATGAGAATGCTCGAGCCCTTCTCCATGATCAGAACATATACAGGATTGAATATGTATGCTTCTTTTGATATGTTTGGACAACTGTGTATATGTTCTCACCTACTAATCTATCCTTGCAAATTTCTGTGCAGCCATCGGCCCAAACCCGTCTCTCGATTCAGCTTATGAACAGAGGGAATGATAAGCCTGAAGTTACAGCTGTAACAGTGGAACCAGGTTTTGCTAATTATCTACAGAATGACTTTCTCTCGTTTGTCAGTGATGAAGAGAAACCCGGACTATTTCTGAAGAGGTGAATAAAGCAATGATAAGCGCATAAATATTTATTGTCTTCAGTTTTGCAAGCACAGTTAGTAATCATCTTAGCATACTCTTTACAGGAACAAGGCGAAATTAAGCGGTCCAGGTGATGAATCTTCAGGGACGTCGCGTGCAATGGAAGGACTAAAAATTATTAATGAGGTCGAATGTAAGATAGATTGCAGTTCTTTCAAGGTAAATACTTGCTTGAGAATCTCTTGCACTGATAATATTTTTTCTTTTCATCTGTATACGATTGATGAGAATTTACAACTGTCATTAGGTCCAGTATGAACCAAACACAACAGATATTTTATATAGAAGAAAACAGAAGAAAGCAACATTGAATCCATCTGGGCCTGAAAATGTTAAAACTTCTGATAGTAGTGAACTCTCGAGAAAGCAAAGAATATCGCGCTTTCACATGAGTCTTAACCGCAGACTTGTTGCTTTGCCTTAATTCAAGAACGCCGTAAGTAACCCTCTTGCAGATTAGCCTTTATTTGCATGTGGTGATCAATGCAAATCATCTAATTCGCGATATATTTTGCAGGTGTGAAGTTCTTTGCTGAGATATGCAAGAATCAGTAGTAGGAGATAAACTGTCTTTGACAAATATTCTTTGCATCATTTTTGGCCAGAGATTCACATGGCAGCAACCATAGTTTCTATCTTTTAAACTGCATCTGGAGCCGCCAGTTTTGCTGTATAAAAATAAAGATGATGCTAAAATCGGATATTTTTAGTTCATTCATTGAACAATTATTGAATATTTCTTTCTATTTAATAATCTCTTTAATCACATGTTTATTTATTTATTTTGGTTTATTTATTTGATTATTTATCTTATAATCACATTTTAAGAGAAATGAATACAGAGGGGATGTGCCTTTAATCAACTGGTTAAGTCCACTTGACTCCGCCTTTCCCACCGGAGTTCGACTCCACTAAAATCGCGTTACCCCGTGTAGTAGTGTCGGAAAAAAAAAAGAAAAAAAAAGAGAAATGAATATAGATTGATTTTGTATTTAGCTTTTAATAAATTTTATGACAGGTGTCACGTGACCCACGTGAGGATGTGTACGGGAAAACCTTCTTATCCTTTCAGAGTCTATAATATTCGGATCGCTCTCGCTTCTTCACTGAAATTGTCCTCTCAGTTCCTACGCGAAGTTTTCAACAGATTCGCCGGAAAAATCAACGGTGGAGGATGGCTTTATCACGCCTCACATCACGATCCAACATCATCACTCGTCCCTTCTCCGCCGCCTTCAGCCGATTGCTCTCAACGGACACAACTCCGATCACAATCGAGACTTCGCTTCCTTTCACAGCTCACTTATGTGATCCACCGTCACGCTCCGTCGAATCATCGAGTCAAGAGCTTCTTTCTTTCTTCCGAACCATGGCGTTGATGCGACGTATGGAAATCGCAGCCGATTCGCTTTACAAAGCGAAGCTAATCCGAGGGTTTTGCCATCTCTACGACGGCCAAGAAGCTGTAGCTATAGGCATGGAAGCTGCGATTACAAAGAAAGACGCGATCATTACTGCTTATCGTGATCACTGTCTTTTCTTAGGTCGTGGTGGTTCGCTTCATGAGGTTTTCTCAGAGCTTATGGGAAGACAAGCTGGTTGTTCTAAAGGGAAAGGTGGATCTATGCATTTCTATAAGAAGGAATCGTCGTTTTATGGTGGTCATGGGATTGTTGGTGCTCAGGTTCCATTAGGTTGTGGTATTGCTTTTGCTCAGAAGTATAATAAGGAAGAGGCTGTGACGTTTGCTTTGTATGGTGATGGTGCTGCAAATCAAGGACAGTTGTTTGAAGCTTTGAATATATCTGCTCTTTGGGATTTACCTGCTATTTTGGTCTGCGAGAACAATCACTGTAAGCATTTTTTGCTTATTCTTTCTTTGTTTTTAGGTTTCTCATGTGGTAGGAGTATCTGATTGGATTTGATTTGTGTAGATGGAATGGGAACTGCTGAATGGAGAGCCTCTAAGAGTTCATCTTACTACAAGCGTGGTGATTATGTTCCTGGACTCAAGGTCAGCTTTTGAATCTTATTTGTAACTAGGATTGATGCGTGAGGCTTGTTAAAATGAGAAAGGGAAGTTTTGATTGGCTAGATGGATTAGTGTCATTTCCTGAATGATAGAAGTTTCTTAGTTTCCATATAGTAACAGGTAGAATGCAAGTATAAGTAAATTGCTACTACACAGCTTTTATTTATAACTCTTTCAGTTTAGAGATGGAATGTGAATGTCTTATGGATAATGATGTCATGAGTCCTGTATTGTTGATAGAGCCATGGTGCATCATTTACCTTGTTCTGATTGGGTTTCTTGTAACCTGCATTAAGTTATCAAGTTTCTTTCGAGTTTGACCGGTTGGTGGTTTGTATGGATAAACAGGTAGATGGTATGGATGCATTTGCTGTCAAACAAGCTTGCAAATTTGCTAAGCAGCATGCGTTGGAGAAGGGACCAATAGTAAGTTTGTATTTTAGTATTATCATATGTTATTTTTTTTTCCCCTTTGGTCATGACTCGGCGCATTTGAGAATTTGCTATGAATAGTATCTAGCGATCCTGTCGGACTCGAAGTGTTTTTCTTTCTTGTTGCATTTTTTAGTTGATATTTACTTTCCTTCAGTTCCTCTTTTTGGACATTGCATTCCAGCAGCTGAATATTGATGGGGTGGGCGGCTGGTTCTTTCTGTGCTGTTTTTAACTTTTTATATGCAGTACAAATTACACTCTATCAATGTATATCAAAGAAGTAGCTTTGGTTTCCAATTTATTTCCTGGTGTTTCTTCTTTTCCTATCATAGAAATTACAGAACCATTGAAACATCATTTCTTCTATACAGATTCTTGAGATGGACACATACAGGTACCACGGTCACTCCATGTCTGATCCTGGGAGCACATACCGTACACGAGATGAGATATCTGGTGTGAGGCAGGTTCGTTAGTCTCTTTACCTGAACAAACTATTTCTTGGTTGAGAACTCGGTTATTGTGAATCTCAAAACATTTATGTGCTACTCTATATGACTCAGGAACGGGATCCAATTGAGAGAATAAAAAAGTTGGTACTATCTCATGACCTAGCAACCGAGAAAGAGCTTAAGGATATGGAGAAGGAAATTAGAAAAGAAGTAGATGACGCCATTGCCAAAGCTAAGGTAAAACAACAGTTACATAGCTACTTTCTAAGCATAAAACTCAAGACCCTTATTCGCAAGTCTCTGTACTGTTTCAGGATTGCCCAATGCCAGAGCCTTCTGAGCTTTTTACCAATGTGTATGTGAAAGGATATGGCACCGAGGTATTTACTTACTAATTACAAATTCTGCCATTTGCATTTTGCAACATGCCCCTTAAACTGTAGTTAATCTTCCCTATTGACCCTTTTGTTTTCTGTTGGCAGTCATTTGGACCTGACAGAAAAGAAGTCAAAGCTTCGCTTCCATGATGATGAAGCGCTTGTGCGTTAAACTGCCAGGTGTCATGAGACAGTTGGCTGATGATAGGAAGCTATGAATAAAGATCTTATTGTATACTATTACTCTCTCTGTCTCTCCTCTTCTGAGTTTTAATCTCTCTGTATCTTTCTTTATATACATAAGGAGAAACATGTTATTATTGTTAAGCTTTTGTCGTTGTGTCTACATTTGCTTTTAATAGAGTCTCGTGTTTAATATTCAAGCAATTGAGAGTTGATGTCATTTTTGCTGCACTCCAAATATAACAAATTGAATTACAAAAAAAGACCAATCGATGTTAATGGTTTTTTTTTTCTGTTTGTATTCTTCGTCTTTCCAAAAAAAAAAAAAATAGAATTCAACTTTGGATTAACTAATCCATGAACCCAAAACAAAATCAACAAAACAAGTAAAAATTAAAAGAACCTAAAGAATTTTTTTACCAACAAGCTCACCTATCATTCTATACACATAATAACAAAAGTAAATGATCTTCTTCTTCTTTTGGTTATATCAAGATTCTGAGTCTGACTCACTTGATGAACTGTACCTTGAACTCTCTGACATGAAATTTGGAGGTAGAATTGGAAATCTAACCGCATTCCTTTGCGGTGCAGCAGCAACGCTCGGAGTTTCTGCTGTTGAACTTGATGCTCCAGCTGCTACTGTTGTTGCGGGTCGTTGTTGTTGTTGTTGTTTCCGTTGATTCCTTGCGATCTCACTACAGGCATTATCAACCATCCCTAAGAAATCACGGATTATAACAAAAAGCTGAAACAGGTTCCTCTCTTTTAATGCTCCAGCTTGGTAATAATTTGTGGTTTTCTTCACTAACTCCATTATCCTGAGCTGTTCCTCGGTAATAACTTTCAGTTCTTCCTCTGCAGATTCAAAGAAAGATCTCAGCTTTGTCAAACAACCATCTTCCTTCCCTTTGCTTTGGTCTAAAAGGCGTTTCGTTTCTTTCACTCGGGTGCCTAAAGCTAAGGTTGTGGCTACAAACGAGTCGTAATCGATTCCAGCTGCTTTCTTCACATTAGTGAACTCTGAACTTAGGCCACCTATAATGGGTAAACCCTGCTTAATAAATTCAATCTCTTGTTCTTCTCTAGATACATTTGCATTCTCGGCACTAGCATTATCATTAGACATCATGTTCTTATTCATCGCAGCTCGCTTTCCCTCAGACCTTACAACTTCTTCAACAACAAAATGAAGTAAAGTAGTTTTCCCATCAACACTCTTCACATCAGACAATTTTCTTAGAGCTGTCAGATTGAAAGCCTGAGCATTTCCCCTCGCGGTTCCAGCGTTCATTCTATTACCTGCTTTCAAGATTGCTTCTAGCAGCTTCATGAATAGCCCGCGAGCACGGAGCTCGTTGCACGCGGATTCAAGTGTTTGTAAAGATCCCTTTTGTTGAACAACCTCAGAGCCGTAGTTAATCTTGAAGAGCATGACGTTGAACCGGTTAAACGCAGAAGGAACTGCTCGTAAGATGTGAAACAGTAGAGAGTCTGCATAAGCCAATGTCGTCGGTTCACCATCGAAATCTATGATTTCTGTCTGTTCTTCTGGCGTTGGAGCTATTCCTGCAAGCTTCTCAAGGGTATCAGACTCAGCATCATGACCTTCTGTTAACAAGTCAATGATCTCCTCCTTATTCATCCCCAAAGATTTAAGCACAATTGCTTTGTTCTGGGATTTCCGAGGATCGAGGATATAAGTCTGATTCTGCGGAACACTGTTTGAGATATTCGGATTCTGAGGTACACTGTTTGATTCACTTGGTTTTCGAGCAACGTATCCAAACAGAGCCTCCATGAGATCACCATCAAAGCTATCCAAGAAACAAATATAAAACGCATAAGAACTCAAAATCATCTATTACTTAAGAATATCACATTCCACATTATATAGACTTTAGTGAAATGTAACCATATACTTACTTGAAGGAGCCACCATCAATCCGGTGCCACACCATAGAACGACTCGCATCAGGGTTCATCTTATCCCAATGTAACGGCTTGAGCTTCGGCTGCGCTGGATCCTCAGCTTTGCCTACGGCCAATGAAGTCTCACCTGACTTTGGCGGACCTTTAGTATTACCAGGCGGTTTAGGTGGGCCCTTCTTCGACATTGGAGGTGGTGGTGGCGGTCCAGCTCCTTTCTTACCCGGTGGAGGAGGTGGTGGTGGCGCAGCAGGTCCTTTTTTAGGCGGTGGAGGTGGAGGTGGTGCCCCAGCAGACGCCGGAGGCGGTGGTGGTGGTGAAGTTTGGTTTGCTGGAACAGGCGGTGGCAGTGGAGCATTTGCTGTGGTGAATTGACCCGGTGTCAATGCAGACAATGGCGCATTTACCGCCATGTATTGACCCGGAGGAAGCGGAACAGACGGTGTCGATGTAGACAATGACGCATTTACCGCCATGTATTGACCCGGAGCAAGCTGAACAGACGGTGTTGATGTAGACAAAGACTCATTTACCGCCATGTATTGACCCGGAGGCAGCTGAACAGACGGTGTTGATGTAGTCAATGACGCATTTACCGCCGTGAATTGACCCGGAGGAAGCAGTGCCGATGTAGACAATGACGCATTTACCCCCGTGAATTGACCCGGAGGAAGCGGCAGTGGCGGAGAACGGCCGCCACCACTATGGATCTGCGACGGAGAAGAAGGAAATGAACCGCCGCCAGGAGCTTGAAATTTAGATTGAGATTGTTTCCCAACACCACCATAATCACTACCAGCGCTTGTAGCATAAGAAGTTCGTGACGGCGAAGCAGCAGATGTAGAAGAAGAAGAAGGTCGTGACGGTGAAGCAGAAGAAGAAGTATAATATCTTCCTCCTCCTCCACCTCCACCTCCACCTCCACCTCCACCTCCACCTCCACCTCCACCTCCACCTCCATTATTACTCTGATCTCTAATTTCACCACCTGAAGGAGATTGAGATTTTTTCGTATGAAACGAAAACGTCTCTTCGATGGATTCATCATCATCGTCGTCGTCGTCTTGATCTACTCCAGTTCTTCTAAATCCGTCACCGGATTTATCTCCTCTTCTTCTAGGTTTAGGGTTTTTTCTAATTTTCCCGCTATTTTCCAACTCTAGAAGCTTTTTCCAGTAAATTACATCTAATCCTTCATCATCTACAATAACAGCTTTGAGATTTCCGTCAATTCGAACAAAATCATTCGGGAAGAGAAAACCCCAAGGAGACGGTGGTGGTGGTAACGAATCGGAGCCGGAGCCGCCGTAGACTCTCTCATCTTCTTCTCTTTTTCCACCGCGATCTGAGTGCCGACCACGAAGTTTTTCTTTGATCTTCCTCCGTGAACTACTTCCGTTCTTACGGAAAAGAAAAGACATCGCGGCGGTTTCTTTACCGGAGACTTTATCGGCGTTGACGGAGATAAGATTCACGCGGCGAAATCAGAAGGTTCTGATGAATTTTTTTGATAATGAAGAAATGTGTTGGGAATGATTTTTGATGAACATGACAACCATTAATGATTTAACACATTAATGATTTGATTTTTATGATTTTTTTGGTAAAGCAACAAAAATCAAAATTAAGCTTTTTTTTACATTGAGATATGGTCCAATGTCAAAAGCGTGGCTAATGTTACGAAAACAACCTCCATTTACTCGGTTTTTTCACGGGTCTAGACAAGGGCTTTTTTGTCATTTGTAGACGCGTTGACCAGGTCGTGAATTTTGGGGGGTAGTGTCCGAATTTGGAATGGAAGATGTCTTCATGTTTGACTTCTTTGATCCAAATCTTCGGCTACGCGTTGACTTTTATGTCTTTTTCGTTAATGTGAAGGCAAAATCAAGTAATGATTTATGTTAAAAGTAAGTTATACATTCATACATTTTTTCTGTTAAAAAATCCATACATCTTTTAAACGTGGCAATATATTTTTTTAATAGTGTTCTAACTATTTAGGGTTGGGCAAAATATTTGGATCCAAAGATCCGAACCAAACTTAGCTCAAAATATCCGAACGGGTTTTAGAGACCAGAACTTTGGGTATCCGAAAAAAATTGATCTGAACGGATATCCGAAAAAACTCGAACCTAACTAACCTATTAATTCATTTTACCTAGTTTTATGTATTTCATTAAATTTTAAGTATTTTATATAGTTTGGATAGTTTTATTGCTGACATTTCGGTTAATTTAGATACTTTTAAATAGTTTGAGTTTTTTTTTATCGGGGTTTTGGAGTAACTCGAATAATTTTGAATAGTTGTAGATATTTTTAGCTAGTTTTAACTGAACCTGAAATATAACTATAAATTTGAAAATGTTAACTAATTTAAAATCAAAATAATTAAAATACTCAAAATGACCAAAATATCAGGATTTTTAGTTATGTTTATCAAAATTTAACAAAAGAATTTCAAATCTAGCTAATATTTTAAATATTTTGGATATTCGAAGTCAAATAGAACCCAAACCCGACCCAAACATATAAAATATCTGAATGAGTCTTAGATATATAAACCCGAATCAAACCCTAATCGATATCCGAACGCCCAATCCTGCTAACCAACTTGTGACCTTTTTGTAATTTTATGCAAATGAGAATAAATGAGAATTGTATTAGTTTTAGTAATGTGGATATTCGGATTCTATAAAAAAAATATTAATTTGGTATAGTGGTTAGACCAAGTGTCGTTAGCTCAACTGGTAAAGATCCTAGACGAAACTTAGAGGTTGTCGGTTCGAGTGACGTTTGGGACGAAACTATTATTACATGATGTAGTTTTGGTTCTGGAAAGTTTATGTGCTTTGGCCCAGAATCTCTAAGTATTAAAAAAAGTGTAAATATTCTAGAAGAAACCTAAAATAATCTGGAAGACAGAAGTTGAAGTGTAAATGTAATGTTGGAATGTTTGACTTTTGTGAATCCTTGTTGCTTATCGGTAGTTGAGAAGTAGAGTTATTAAAAACCATTTGGTCCCATCTTCATCTGTTATAAAAGTCGAAGAAGACTTCTCGATGCCTTTTTCTGTAAAAGATTTCGAAATCTTTAGTACTCCTTCTGTTTCGTTTTACTTGTCGTTTTAGAGTTAAAATTTTGTTTCATAATAGTTATCGTTTTAGGTTTTCGATGCAGATGTTTGGTGAAAATTCTAGTTTTATCCCTACTGTTTTAATGTTTCGGCCAATGAATTTTTTTATAAAATATATTAATAAAGGGTAAAATATAAAATTTAATATTTTTCTTAATTTGTGTGAGAAAACCTTAAACGACAACTAAAACGAAACGGAGAGAGTATTTGACACTGATGTGATGATCTTTAATTATTTTAAAGGGTGTATTTAATGGATGACATCAAAATTTTGATAATTATGTTTAAGAATATAGCCAGTTTTGGAATGTTGTTAGTAAAATATTAAATGTACTTGTCTCTCAGATAGCTTAAGACGCTCACGTGTAAGAAAATGGTAAAATTTATGGATTAGTTGCGCTACAGTAGCTTCATATCAAATTATCAATACGTGTGAAAATGTCACATACTATGTGACAAGTAATGTAATACTATATGTTCAAATTGATGTGTGTATGTCAGTATGTATGTATACACATGTACATTTCTGTAAATAATATCCATGCATATGAACAACTTTAATGGATGTTATGTATAATTTGATAAACGACATAATAATGTAAAAATAAAATAAACTTGTTCGTCGACCAACTAGATAGGTGTAGTCTTTTCATCATCAGCCTCATCAGTCCTCATTAAATTATATAAAATATACAAATTTGTATAAAGTCCATTAAATCTATAATATGCTAGTGCTAATTTAACAAAGAAAACATGAAATGAATATCATTCTTTTGGGTGTGATTTTCGTTGACACCAAAAGAAAAAAAAAACACATTCTCTTTCGACAAAAACCCTAGCCGCCGCCTCAAACTTCAGATTTCAGATCGTCCTCTCCGGTGAGCGGCGCTCCTCGCCGTAGCCGTGAGAGGGTCCATGTTGCTCTTTTCTTCTTTGTAGTAGTCTTGTCTCCTCAATCTAGGTCCGGTGATTGATTATGAAGGTAGTTTACTTGGCGAGTTAGATGGGTCTTCACAGTGAGGTTGGTTCGATGTTCTTCTCTTTAAGAGCGTCCTTCTCCCTCCCCCAACGGTTTGCAGAAGATGAATTTTCTGCCTTTGTCAGATTCTGCCTTGGCTAGGGTCTCGTCGGTGGTTGTTCTCGGTTCTGTGGCCATGGGTTCTTGGTGTCTCCTTGTTGGTAAGCTGACTTCCTGGTCGTTCTCTGTCTTCGCCTAGGTTGGGTTTGTTGTTTTAGTTCTTGTGTGCAGATTTTGTGGCCGTCGTTTGGGGAGTCTTTTGGTTTGATTCGAGTTTGATTTTGGGTTTGTGGAAGCGGTCATTGCGGTTAGTTCTTTTGGGTTTTGTGTTTTGAGAGAAGTGGTTAGTAATTCCGGATTTGTTTGATCTACGGTATGGCTTGGAGATTAAGGTCTCTTCTTTGCTCGATTCTGCCCTAAGGCTTGTTGCTGCGCTTATGCTTTTTAACGTTTATAAGCCGTCTTTGTTGCTTGGTTGTGGTTTGCGTTTTGTTTGCCCATCCTTTGCATTTCCTCGCTCCCTTGGTTTTCTCGCTCAGCCTTTGGCTCCCTTTGGGCTGGTTCCTTTCTAAGCAGAAGTTTCGTGTTTAGTGTTATGTTATGGTAGTCTTCAAAGTTTACAGAGCTTTCTTCTCCTTGGTGTTCGCGGTGTATGTTAGCTGTCTCTTTCCTTTGTCGCTCTTGCTCCGAGATTGGTGATTTTGAGAAGTTGTGCCTCGCTCCTTGTACATGCTTTCGAGATCTGTTTAGATCTGATCGCTTTTTGTAGGATTCTAACTAGACGTTAAGTGACGCTTTGGTCGTCGTCGTCGCATCCGGAAGTGTGTTTTGAGGTTCTATGAGTTTCTATGAATGCTCTTTGCTTGTCGGGTTATGATGTCCTTGGTTCTCGAGAGATTGGCTCTCATCGTGATAGGAGGTGGTAGATGTTATTTCTGGTTTGGCCGTGGGCAGCCGTGATAAATCGCATTCGCTGGTGTTTCAGAAGAAGATGTTTCTTTGTTCTCTTGGTTCTATCCTTTCTCCTAAGGTTTCTACCTTGTTGCCTCTGCTTTTAGATTATGGAGTCATCCTCCTTCGATTGTGGTTTGTTTTTATCTGCTTTGTATTTCTAGTTTCGCTTTACTTTGCTTCCCTTCGATAGGGCTTAGTTTCCGGGAAATTTCTTTTTTCTCCGGCAGTGTCTTCGGGGACTTTTAGTTTGTCCGCCGACTTAAGTTTCCCTTGTTTGGGCATATGTATTCCTCCCCTGGTTCCACGACAAGTTTCTATAATAAAATTTCAAAGCGACAAAAAAAAAAAAAAGGTGTGATTTTCGTCTGTAGAAAAAAGTGAAATACGAAGCGACGATACGTGGACATAACACCATCAAAAGAACTTTGATAACTTGTACTTCACAACTTTTTTTTTTTTTTTCCCAAGAGATTCTGGACCAAAGTCCGCAATCCCTTCAAGCCCGAAACTACATCATATAATATTAGTTTCGTCCCAAGTGTACTTCACAATTTATACTTTATAATATCGGTTTCTTATACTCAAAACATTATTCTAAGATTCATACGAGATATGATAATTCATCTAATGCACCTCTAGTAATATTTTCTTGAAAACTTGTGTTGTCTGAATCTCTTCTTTTACCTCAAGAAAAATTGAAGAAATAACACAAAAAAGTTAATATTTAAGTTTTTGACACACAAAGAAACAAGTATCCACCACTCAGCTCGAGATTTGAGAATTATAAGTATGTTGTGAATTAGTGGGCCTAGACAAAAGTCAATCTATGTCTACTAGACCCACAAAATTTGACACCTTACAAATATTGTGCCTTGATGGGCCGAGCAAACGATAAGTGTATGTGTGTTTCTACTTTCTACAAAAGGTCCATTGCTGTCATTGTTTAAAATGCTGTTTATCTTTGATTTTTCTTATGCAAGATTGAAAGTTGTTTCATTTGGGTAGTAGAGCTTTCTCAGAGACAACCGCAACTGCTAGGCCGCCTACTGTCTCCCAAAACCAATGATAAACGTTTATATTAACTCATGGTTTCCTCGTCCTTTATCAATTATCAACTTTTTCGACTCTTTCGGTGACATTTCTTCAATTGCATTTCATACTGATTAAAATTTTTAAACCCCGGAACACTAAATTCATTGCCAGATAGGTAAACCATTTATTAGAGAGCATTTTTTAATGTAAATAACATGTACAAACTGTTAGATTATATGTTATGGTTTATTATAAAGATTTACAGCCAAAATTTTGATTTAGAAATAATGAAAAGTGAAATAACATGACTAAGCATATCTTGTTATTTCTTTTGTGTACACTCAAACAAATCACTTACTCTATCATGATATGTACAGCCGACCCAACATTTTGTGATGCTAAACGCCTACTAAAATTTGATGCCCATTTTACTGAAAGAAAAACAAAAAATTCTAAAATTTGCATAGATCCGGATTCAAACTCGCTACATTCGAGCTTATGAAGAGACAAATACGACTGTACCACTAGAATTTTTTTATAATTGATGCTCCTAAAACTTAAAATATGTTTTGCTGCCTAAAGCACATGTTTGATAGGCTTTAGGTTTGGGCCGGCCCTTGGCGCAATCATAACTTTACAAATATATCTTAAAAAACAGAAATAAACAAAAAAACAAAAAGTTTAATGAGGATAGATGTTTGATCTATCAAACGCAAGTGGAGCATATACTATTTTCTGTGTTTTTAGTCTAAAAGCTGGTATGCTATAACAAGGGAAGTCTCGTTGTTATGCTAAACTTTATCAGAGAGAATCGCAGAGGCTGGTTAGCGAATACAAACCATAATTCTTCGTTGTTGGACTGTATACTTCTTTGGAGTAGATGATGTACGAAATGGCTTAAAAAATGGTTCCTTTGCGGTTCATAGTCAATAATTGTACACAAGAATAATTCCTTCAATTTCTTGTACTCATGAGACTTTAGTGCATTCCTGACTACTGCACAAGTCTCTACCCCATGGCAGTTTAGGCAAATGTCATGGATCTACTGTTAATTTCAAAAAGATTCTTAAAAACAATTTGCCAAAGGCTCCATTATTGAGACGGAGCTGCTGGCTACCTTGAAGACATCTTTCTTAGAAGAAAACTTTGATACACTTGTCAATGTATCTATCCATGTGCCTAGTGTGTACAGTTTTGAAGGGAAGTATAGTTTTTTTGTACTCATTTTTTTCCAAACTTGATGAAACCAATGAACATAGTCTTTAAAAGCATTCTCAAGATAAAAAAAATGCAGACCTGCGATGGCAATTCAATACCACATAAAAAAAAGGAAGAACCTTTATTCTATCTTTTAAATATATCTTATAAATACCTTGTAGATATTCTTCTTACATACATAACAATATATACTAACAGAATTATATAGCTATAAATTAAAATATGGATACAATCATAAAATATCGAAACTAAGAGTGACTGCAGTAATTTTCAGAACATGCATTGGGTTTTTTTGAGCTTTGATGGTGATACATCGACAATACTTATACAAACTGCTAGACTATATGTTATGGTTTATTATAAACATTTATAACCAAAATTTTGATTTAGATAAAATGAAAAGTGTAATCACACTTAGATTGACTAAACAGGCCTTGTTATTTGTTTTGTTTTCGTTTATGTACTTTCAAACAAATCACTATCATGCTATGTGCAATAAGAAAAACTAAAAAAAAAATCTAGAAAGCACAAATTGAAGTTGAACAAAGAAAAAGTTGAATGGAGATTTCAAACGCAAGTGGAACATACCACATTTTTCTGTGTTTTCAGTCAAAACTCAAAATTTAAAACAAGAAAAGTAAGAATCCAAAAAGTTGGGAAATTTTGTATTGAAAGCATCATTTGCGACATTCTAAATAATAAAGAGAAGCTAGCTTTGCATAAATCTCGTTTACAGAACTTTTACAAGTTGTTACAAAATGTGTGATTCACTGTTCTTTTCGCATGGTCTGCATAGAAAACCAATTAAGGAATTGTAGAAGAATAATTGGCCGTACCGCCTTAAGGGGACAAAAACAGAAATCAAAATGGGAAGAAGATAAAAGTTGAATAATCACATGTTTAGAACCCCCAAACGTGGGGAGTATCTTTGAGCTGATTCTGTTGTCTACAATGATTATTTGATTTTGATTCATTGCATTTGCCTCTCAATTTTCTTTAATATTCAGTGCCTCCTTCCAAGTTCCAATGGGCAAATGTAAGGGTCTTGCTAGCTAATAAAATAATGCCGTACGTTATTATATTATTCGATTTGATTCTTCATTCTAATTAAAGAGTTCAAAATACTATACTTCATCTTTATAAGTAGATATTGATATTGTGTTCGTGGTGTGAATCAAAGATATAAGTATGTGTGATTAGGAGCTAAAATGTATACTTAATGTTTTTAGTAAACCTCGGTTTAGATATGAATCCTCATAATTATATGTATTTGGACAACACTTCTTTTCTCCATAAACCTAACTAATTAAAAACAAATAAAGGAAATATCTCACCAAGAAATAATAAATACACAAAAGAAAATATATAACATATCACCATGATTATATGTTTTCTTCATCCGATTTTACTTGCACATATACAAGTACATATGCATAGTACATACATCGTTTTCATATATATGGACTTATATATATTAACCAACTCGAGTGAGAACGTTAATCGTTGTCATTTCTAATTCGTAGCCATACGTGACCACATGGCCATGGTTTAGCGACTTGCATGTGAAATATGTGGTCGTAGTCACCAATTAGCCACTACCTATTCAATAATTAACAAGACCACATATATAGCCAACATGTTCAACATAAATTGTTAGTTTTTAATTAAAGGTGTAAATGTTACAAGCCGAGTTTCAAAAGTACGTGTAGTTTGCGAATGATTTACAATATTTTGTGTAGTCTTCACTAATAGACAGTTACAGTATTAAAAAAAAAAAGAATTAGTATAGTAGACGTAGTTGAAAATATTTATAGAAGCCATGCAGAATATTTGAGAGTACATTTTTTTAAAAAAATCATAAGATTTGGTTGATTATTATTCTATGAAAGACTAGATTAAAGAAAAGTATCCCCAAATCGTACATTATTGGATACTATCAAATTAAACGCTAATCGCTGGCATAATCTCTAAAGTGATTAGCAAACGATATGAATACACCTAGAAACAGAAGTTTGTCACACATTATTTCATTAACAATTGATTAAAGAAATATAACATTATTTAATTAAGAAATTACCGTAATTAAAATAAGTATTAAATAAATACAAGAAATAAAAAAAAGTTTTCCTTGAGTAAAATAAATGATTCCCCACGTGCAACGAAATAAAAGAGAGATCTATAAACTGACGGCGTCAAGTCAACGTTGCGGTCAATAAAACCGTCAAAAGTAAAAAGTTAACGGAGATCGTCCTTAATCTAAACCGGGACTCTTCATCTCCCGCCGTCTTAACGGCGAATCCACCGGCGACGTTGAAGACTCCGGCTACAATGTCAACGAATCATCATCGACAACCATAGACAGAGGCTATTCCACCGTAGAGTCAGAAGATTCCATCGAAGATGTGGATGAGAGCGGTGGCTGCGGAGGAGTAGTCAGCTTCCGTTTGTTTTCGTCGCCGGCGGCGGCGATTTTAACGTCTTTAGTCAAGTAATTCCTCAGACGTTTCACGTCGGCGAGTTTCACCGGTTTTAGTAAAAAATCCTCTGCTCCTTCTTCAAGACATCTACAAGAAATTTATTGATTAATTTCTGATCCATCTGATAAAAAAAAATAAAAAATCCGGCGAGAGATTTCACCTGTCGATACGAGTGATTACATTCTCCGACGACATAATCACAACAGGAACTTCCTTAAAACTTGTTGATTCCTGTTTCAGAAAAAGATCAAGAATTGACAAAAAAAAAATTTTAACAGAATTTTTTTTATGGCGGGAAAATTAAGAACCTTAATCTTCTTCAAAAGCTCGTATCCAGTCATTCCAGGCATACAGTAATCAGTGATGATCAAATCAACCTTCAATCTCTGCAAATTCGACAAAAATCGAAATCAAGATCAAAATCAAGAATCTCAAAAGGTCTCAAACTTTTTAAATCAGATTGTGAGTGATTACATCGAATTCGACGGAGGCTTTCTTGTCGTCTAATCCTAAGAATTCGAGAGCACGCCAACCGCTATCAACCGCCGTGACTGCATTGAATCACCGCGGAAGAATAAGGATTTTTTTTTTTAAAAAAAAATGTCCTACTAAGAGGAGAGAGGAAGAATTACTTAGTAAACAAACCTTTGCAGGATGTGATTCGAAGCAATCTTTCGATGACGATGCGATCAACGAGGCTGTCATCAACGGCGAGAACATGGACTTGATCAGAATCTAACGGTGGAGATTCAAGTTCTCCGATTCCTATACCGATCATCTCTGATCTTCGTAGACAAGAGGCACCACCGTCTTTGGCCATAGCTTTCCGTCTACAAACTACAGTGAGAAAAGAGTAGGAAATGAAATGAGAGAAGAGAGATATTACTTCTTCCTCTCTACTTTGTTTTATATTTTCATTGTTATTCTCTATGTCTATTATTTGATTAATTTAGATTGTTTTAAAGAAGTTGAAATATTATTTAAAAAAAAATCTAGATAAAGTAAAAACAGTGGAAAGGGGAAAAAAAGAGAGAAACATTTTAAACTCAAAACTACTCTACTTAAAAGACTTGCACATTCACAAAGGGAACAAAAGAAGAAACATTTATAAGGTTATTAATTGGAAATGCAACTTTACAAACTAAATAATCAAGACATTATTTTACAACTGCCCCTTAATTTATACGAAGTTATATCAAATCTCACCGTCCCACATCTCGGCGACAGATTTTATAGGACCTTTCTCCGAGATGTAAACCTCTCCGTCCACGATCCTGCTCTGAGAAATCTCCGTCGAGATTCTCTGTTTCTCATCCTCTGTCAAAGACCAATCAATTATCTTCAGATTCTCCTCCAACCTCTCTTTCGTAAAGCTTTTCACCACCATGCTCACCCCTTCCTCGTAAGCCCATCTCATACTCACCTGTCAATAGTCATTACAACTCTATAAATGAGCTTCAATTACTTGAATTCCCCAAAATGTACTCATGTTCTAACATTACGTCAAATTACTAAAAATAAAATAACATTTACCATAGATCACCCGTTTAGGTAAGTGAGTGAATGTACAATATAAACGGGTGATCTATATTCTCCAAACAACTTAAAAGAATAGATCACCCGTTTTCGTAAATATTGACAAAAAGTTAAAAATATTTTCGTCAATAATTTTTAAAATTTCTTTGGAAAGTACCTGTGCTACTGTTTTTCCCTTAGCCTCAGCAATTTCTTTGAGAACATCAGACTCCATGATTTTGTGAGTTCCCCAAAATGCTCCTCTCGACCCCAACACCGAATAAGCAGTCACAACAATGCCTTTAGACTTACAAAGTTCCCTTAGTTTTCTCTGTTGCCAGACTGGACTCATCTCCACCTTTTTCATATTATCCACAAACAAATATATCAAATTATTTTACGGATCCAATTTATCCTAGCAAAAAAAAGTTGGAACTTATAATTGATAAGTTAAACAAGAGAGAAAGTAGATTTACTTGATTGACACTAGGTGGGATTTTGGCAATAGAGAGGATGTGTGAAGTTGCTTACTCCTATACACTTTGCAACTCCGAGTCTCTGACACTCTTCCATCTCAGACCAAACTGCTTCATAATCCATTGGCAAAAAATCATCTTCTTCAATAGGAAACTTGTATTTACCAGGTTTCGAGCTAACCGGCCAATGAATTAGGTAGAGATCGAGATAGTCCAGTTTAAGAGTTCTACAATACATGATGATTAAAATTAAGCATTGTTCTAAAATAGGGCCCAAGCATTAATATACGATGAGACGACATCTTTTTTTTTTTTTTTTTTTTTTTCATTTTGTAAATACATTATTCTGTATCTATGGCATGATTATTTATCACTACATTTGGGAATTGATATAGTTTTTATTTTATGTTTTATTTTGTAACTTGAAACAATATTTCCGCTACGTCATTTCACTTTTGAGTTAAAACTATTCGAAATTTCTTTATTTATAATTCTTTATTTATCTAGTATCCATTTCAAATTTCTCTTACATCAATTTCATCATAACATTTTTTCTTTTTTACAAAATAAAATACACCGTATAATTTATATGTAAATGCCCATGTATAGTGGTCCGCCAGGCAGCTACCATTTAGCTTATTTTGAAGATCCTGAAATCTTCATGAATATAAAATTTAATACTTAGATGATATTTGTTATTTCATTTGTTTTATATATTTAATGTTTTAATTTGTTATTTATTTTACAATAATGTTTTAGTTCCTATAATAAATTTTCGTCAGTTTGGATACCAAAGGTTATCAACGGATCCAAATTAGAATATTATGAAATTTTAGAGTATCCATTCCATGCACACCACTAGGTACATATTCGAGTTTAATTATCTAGAATCAAAAATGTATTTATATATATATATCTTTCATCTAATCCATAAATCTAATGTGATCTCATTTCTAAATAACATGGAACTTAAATCTTACTCCAAACTCCGTTGAATCGCCGGTACAACAAGGCCACCATGAGCATCAGCACACCATAGCTTAGAAGTGACGAAGAGTTCCGATCGAGATTGGACTAAGCCTAGAGAAACTGCTTCCGCCAGAGCTTCGCCGAGCGGCTCCTCTGTCTGGTACCTCGGAGATGTGTCGAAGTGACGATAACCGAGCTTGATGGCCTCCAACACCGTTTTTCTCAACACTATCGGTTCGGGCGGAGGAGACGCGGCCGTTCCTAGAGCTAGAACCGGCATCAAGTGATGGACGGATCCGATTGAGAACGTAAGAGCTGACATTGGTGAAAAGAAGCGCCAAAAAGTCAAAAAAAGTTTGCTACGAAAAACTCGCTTCTCATTGGCTCAACTTATATACTCACTACTTAGTAGCCACTAGCCACCATGGCTGCCAAAAACAAGCAAAGAAAAAAAACAAAACGAAAATAAAAGGAGCATGTCAGTGATGTCACGTGTGACCCAGAACCTGCTACAAGAGGTAAAACGCACCTCCAATCATTTGTCTAATTTCGGTATTGGGTCCCAAGTCACCGGTGGCTCTGAATTTATCCAACGGTATTGGACTATTAGTGTTTTATGGCTTTGTTCGGAACGTTGTTGCTATGGACAATAGAGCAACATGTTCCTTGGAAGTTTTGGAGCACAAGATTGTGGAAAACGTGACGTTAAAATTTCTTCCCGCTCCCGCTGTTAAATATTTTGGTGCTTCGTTGCGCGACAAGAAAAAGAACAGGCCATATGTGAATGTAATTTCAAATTGATTAATAAGGAGCGAATTCACTTAGCTTTCTCCCATTTCAAATTTAGGATTTGTCAATGTGTATTGTGAGCCTTCTCTTGTCGTGAATCCAATCTGAGCCAAGTTCTACTACAACTCTGTACTACTGTTACAGTTCCTGAACACCACGTGGGAAACTTTCAAGAAACCTCTAGAAAAAGTCGATGGCCTCTCCAAACTCAAAACAATAATTACAGTACTGCCATTGATAGTTTCAACAGTTATTATTCTTATTTTTTTTGGATATCAATGTTAAGTATTTAGACTATTCTCAGATTTGAGACATCGATTACAGAGGAAACAAGAAAAACAGAAAGACCGAATTCACGACTAAAATAATTATAATTACAACAGAAAACATGACAAGAAAAGCACAAGCAATAACAACCAGTAACCAGTAGAGGCTATTTTGTTTATGGATAATTGGAAAATGCTAGTTTATAACAATTTAAATAACCAAGACTAATTTTGCAATTGTCCCAACATTCTCTTTGTCTATGATAAATCTTTTATGTTGGAGATCGTACTTATTCATTATTGATTAAAAGAGAGTGACAAGTAAATCAATATGACGAATGATGATTGTGCAATTTCACTAGGCTATTTTCACACGAAGTGATCAGATCTCGCCATCCCACATTTCGGCGACGGATTTTATGGGACCTTTCTTGGAGATATAAACCTCTCCGCCGAGGTTCCTGAACTGTGGAATCTCTGTCGAGATTCTCTGTGTCTCCTCTTCTGTCAAAGACCAATCAAATATTTTCAGATTCTCTTCCAATCTCTCTTTGGTAAAGCTCTTCACCACCATACTCACTCCTTGTTCATAAGCCCATCTCATGCTCACCTGTAATTACAACTCCAAAGTATGAGCTTAAAATCCTTGTAGTCCCAAACGGAAACTGTCAAGTGTTCTAATGCATTATACATCTCAAATTTGTATGTGGAGATTCATGTTTACCAAGGTAATGACTGAATATTGATGGTCATAAACGCACCACTTTGAAAGTACCTGGGCCACAGTTTTTTCCTTTGCTTCTGCTATTTCTTTGAGAACGTCAGATTCCATAATTTTGGGAGTTCCCCAAAAAGCCCCTCTAGATCCCAACACTGAATAAGCTGTGACAACAATGTCGTTCGAACTACAAAGCTCCCTTAGTTTTCTTTGTTGCCATATTGGACTCATCTCGACCTTGTTGACATTCATCAATAAACAAACAAAAATAAAAAGTGAATTGTTGTGTAAAATTCAATTTTTTTTCTGAAAAATAAATCAAAGAGTAACAAAAAGTGGAGTTTACTTGATTGACACTAGGCGGGATTTTCGCGATAGAGAGGATGTGTTGAAGCTTCTTACATGAAAAGTTGCTCACTCCTATACACTTCGCAAGCCCGAGTCTCTGACACTCCTCCATTTCGGACCACACTACTTCGAAATCCATTGGCAAAAAATCATCTTCATCAATGGGAAACTTGTATTTACCAGGTTTTGAGCTAACCGGCCAATGAATTAGATAAAGATCAAGATAGTCCAGTTTAAGGTTTCTGCAAAACCATATTTGTTACATAGATGGTTTACATTAAGTTGTTACTCCAAAAATAATATTCAATCACGAAACATTATTGACACCTACTCTTGAAACAGTTCATTGATACACATAGGGTTGAACCAAAAATATTTGAGATCTTATATAAGATCCGACCCGCTATGAAAATATGGTGTCCACCATTGTACCATAATAATTTGATTTAAAGATTAATAAATGCGGATCCACTATATAATCTTACACATAAAGAGTTTTGAAAAGTGGAGTAATTTTTAGAGGCTTTGAATAATAATCCATTATCAAAACGGTACAGGATGTACAACTTTGACAGTTACCAATCACAAATTTTTTATCAAAAACGTTACTAACAGTTTTACTCACAGTTTTTTTGAACAGTTTTTTTGTACAGCTCTTTCGTACAATTTTGCACTATTCCGGTAAATTTTACAGCTCCAACTAACAGCTAAAAAACTTGTACAATTTTTGGTTACCAATCAGACCCAAAATATCACTGATGAATACAATCTAAAATATTTCTGAAATCAATTTGTAATTTTTTGATATGACAATTTTTTATTTTATTTTTTTGACTAAATGTTTTTTTTGTATCTGTGCGTTTGTAATTTAATATTATTTTAAGCAATTTTTCTAATTTTGACCAAATTGGATATTAACATGTATAAACGGATCCGGATCCAAGTAATCATTTATTTGGATCCAGGTAATTCCTTAGATTCTAATGATGTGGAATTGAAATGTATTCAAACTAGATTTTAACCCGCGGTACACCGCGGGGCTATAAATTTTTTGAAAATTATCTATTGCTCTGTTTGATTTAAATGTACTTATTATATATATTACCCCGCATTAAACCCGCGGGTCGATTTTTGATAACTAAAAATTGAAATTTTAAGTTGAATTTATTTTGTTTAGCATTTATTGTATTTTGATAGTTAATTATACGATTTCACTCGTAGTACCGCCTCGTAATAATATTGATTCAAACCCGTCATACCATATAACCCTGTCCCGTGAAATTAAACATTATTTTGTTATTGTTTTTTATAATATTTTAATTTAAAAGACATATATAATTTGAGTCAATTTAAAAGTTTGCTTTAAATGGTTCCCATAATATATATATATATATATTTTTAATTGTTATAGAGTTCAAATATCATTAATATTATAAACTTTTTATAAAATTTAAATATTATAAATATTTTAAACGTTTTATCATCTTAAAATATTTACAATGTTTAAACTTCTTATAAATTCTTATAAAGTTTAAATATTTATAATACTTGAAACTTCATAAAAGTTTTAATATCGACCCAAACTTCATAATTGTATTTTGGTTGTAATTCTAAGATTTGACTCGTAGTATATCGTTCCGTATTAATATCGACACAAACCCGTCACACCATATAATCCCGTCCCGTGAAATTAAACATCATGTTATTTTTCTTTTTAATAATAATTTTATTTAGAAGACATATAATTAGAGTTCATTTAAAAGTTTGTTTTTAAATTGTCTCTATAGTATATATATTTATAATTTTTATAGAGTTCAAATGTTATTAATAGATAAAGTTTTTTTTATAGAATTGAAATATTACAGATACTTTTAAAGTTTTATAAAATTTAAATATTTATAATATTTAAATTTCTTATAAGTTTAAAATTAATAATATTTAAAATTCTTATAAAGTTAAAATATTCATAATATTTGAAACCTTATGAAATAATAATAATCTAAAATAACATATTATTCCGTAGACATAAATAATATTTATATATTTGGTAATAATGTTTTTTTGGAGTTAATCTAATTTATAACTAAACAAATTATTTATAGCCAAAATGAGTTTGGTTTATAATAAGTAATATAGCAAAATGAGTTTGTCAAATAACGAATAGTAACCATAATTTAATTAATGTACATTAAAATAAATATATTTAAAAAATGAATTACTTAAAAAAAATTGATTTTGTCAAAATTAATTAATATCTTTAAGATATTATGGAAAGGATTAGTTATGCTTAAGATATTATGTTAAGATTTTTTTGGTAATTAATATCTTTGATTTAAATTTTCGAAATTAAATAATTAATGCTAATGGCATGCCATTGTAAATACTTCTCAACTTCATGATTTATTTGCTAATTGTGATCCAAAAATGTATATATAGATGTGACCAAGTCTCTAACAATAAGATAATCAGCATTTTAGATCCTCCAAAGATTATGGAAGCATCTGTTCTAATCTAATCTCATGTGAAATCATGTTTCTAAAATCAGTAAGGAAGCTAAAATCTTACTTCAAACTCCGTTTGATCGCCGGTACGACGAGACCACCATGAGCATCAGCACACCAAAGCTTGGTAGTGATAAAGAATTCAGATCGAGATCGAACTAAGCCAAGAGAAACCGCCTCCGCCAAAGCTTCTCCGATCGGCTCCTCCGTCTGGTACCTCGGAGACGTGTCGAAATGGCGATAACCAAGCTTGATGGCCTCTATCACCGTCTCTTTCAGCATCGTTGGTTCCGGTATCGGAGAAGCAGCGGTTCCAAAACCAAGAACCGGCATCGAGTGATGACCGGATGGTCCGGATCTGATGGCGAGAGTGGGGACTGGGATCAAAGACATTGGTTCAACAGAAGAGATAAAAAGTCAACGGATGTGTAATGGTTTCTCGGTGGCCCAAACCTATAGGCTATAGTCAGTAGCCACATGAGTGATGCTATAACGCTAATGCTAATATATTAGTATTACTTTCTTTAATTAAAATATTACTAAGGGAATAGTGCTAATGTGCTATATTCGACCATAGTGCTATATTTTTTTAGGGAAAAGAAAAGAATATATCGAACTTTAAAAATTCGCCAAATATAATACTCATACTATTTCATTAATAATTTAAATTAAAAATTTATTAAAGAGTAATTAGATCTTCACTAATAAATTTTCATTCCATTTTTACAAAAAAACTAATTTTATTTTAGAATTGAAGTTTTCCAACCTTAATTCATTTTGGAGTTAAAAATGGAGATCTCTAAATTTTAATATAAACCGAGATGAATTTGAAATGGTTTGACAACATTAAAACAAATTCAGTTTCCCTTTGATCTCAAAATCCCCAATCAAAACTCAAAATCCATTTAGTATTGCATTAGTGTTTGGATACCGTAAAATAAGTATATGAAATCATAGAATAAACTCAAATTAAGCCGAATTAGAATACAAAAAAACATGATTCTTGACAGCAATTGATCTAGGTATGGTTTGGTTCAATTTTGAGTTTAATTTATAAAACAAAAAACCGAAGTTTAAGCGCTGTTTTTCGGATTAACAAAATATAATTTTTATATATAAATTTGGTACTTAAATTGTTAGTAAACAATCTAAATTTATTTATTTTTTGAAAAACTTTGAAAGATTGTTATGTTCTGTAATTTGTGCACAATTTCAAAATTATAATATTTAAATAATGAATTAATATAAGTTGTTTTCGGCTTTTTCTATTATTTTGTTTTTTCAAAAGCATGTCACGTATGCTTCCATGTTTTTTATCCTTTTTTGGCATGAGACCATGTATTTGGTTATGCTTAATTGTGTAACTCAAACTTTTATTGTGAAATGAATATTTACATTCTTATCAAAAAAAAAAAAAAAGCATGTCACGTATGAGCATTTAACACCGTGTGGAAAATGGTGCCAAGTGAGCTAGCTAAGGTTTTAGCTTCATAACACACACCGACGTCGTTTCAACTCTTCCTCTTCATTTTTTCTGTAACTTCTCCGATTTTTTTCTTCCTAAAAATTATATAAAATATGAGACTAACGACGTTAAGCTTCTTCTTCTTCTTCCTCTTCACAGTGAATCCAATTTCAGCCAAATTCTACTCCAACGTCTCTTCAATTCCACCGTTACAATTCCTAAACGCAACACAAAACGCATGGGAAACATTCTCCAAACTCGCCGGTTGTCACATCGGAGAAAATATCAACGGTCTCTCAAAACTCAAACAATACTTTCGCCGTTTCGGTTACATCACCGGAACCAATAATTGCACAGACGATTTCGATGACGTGCTTCAATCGGCGATCAATACTTACCAGACAAATTTCAATCTCAAAGTCACCGGAAAACTCGATTCGTCTACTCTCCGGCAAATCGTGAAACCGAGATGCGGGAATCCGGATATGATCGACGGAGTTTCGGAGATGAACGGTGGAAGAAAGCTTCGTACGACGGAGCGGTACTCGTTTTTCCCCGGGAAGCCACGGTGGCCGAAACGGAAACGAGATCTGACTTACGCGTTTGTGCCGCAGAATAATTTAACCGACGATGTGAAACGCGTGTTTGCACGCGCCTTCACGCGTTGGGCGGAGGTGACTCCTTTGAATTTCACGCGCTCTGAGTCTCTCCTCGGAGCTGATATAGTGATCGGATTTTTCTCCGGTGAACATGGTGATGGAGAGCCGTTTGATGGAGCTATGGGAACATTAGCGCACGCTTCGTCTCCTCCAACGGGGATGTTACATTTAGACGGTGATGAGGATTGGTTGATCTCTGACGGTGAAATTAGCCGTCGGGTTTTACCGGTGACGTCGGTGGTGGATCTTGAATCGGTGGCGGTTCATGAGATCGGACATCTTTTAGGGTTAGGTCACTCGTCTGTGGAAGATGCGATTATGTTTCCGGCGATTTCTGGTGGAGATCGGAAAGTGGAGTTAGCGAAGGATGATATTGAAGGGATTCAGCATTTGTACGGTGGAAATCCGAGCGGAGACGGTGGTGGTTCGAAGCCTAGCCGTGAGAGTGAATCTACTAGTGGTGATAGCGTTCGTCGGTGGAGAGGGTGGATGATTAGCTTATCATCGATTGCCACGTGTATATTGTTGATTTGTTTTTAGATATTATGACAGGGTTTGATTACACTTTTATTCCCTTTATTTGGGTCAATTTATCAATTTGTTTTTATTTTTCTTCTAAAAAGTAAAGATTCTATGTGATTGGTGTACGACATTGGTTATCACTAGAGCACCTCCGACGCGAAGAGGCATTCTCAGTTTTTTTATCTCTATTACTTATTTACTTTAATCATTTAAGTAAGATATAATTATTTATTTATATTTTTAATTATAAATAAAAAAATTGACCAATTGCATAATGGCATATATCTCATATGGGTTTCTCACCACAGTCATCACAGATTCTAAAAGTTCTCTTCTCAGAACCGTTTCTTCCTTTCTCCTCTTGTATCTCTTACTTTTTCAAGTAATTATTATTATTTGATCTTTATGAAATCGTAATCCATATTTTGGTGTTTATCAGTTCATACTAAATTTAATTTCAGAAAAAAACTTCGTTAGAACATAACGTTTGTTGTAAATATGATTTTTTTTTCTTTGGTCGGTGAAATATTTGAATCTGTTTCGGCAAAACTATTGAATATTTCTTCCAAATTTCAAAGGTCTTTAAAGTTCTACAAATAGGCATGACCACGGTTACGGTTATTGCGGTTACGGTTTATTAACCTCCGGTTACGGTTATAAAATTTCTCTAACCGTAACCTTAACCGTTATATATACGGTTAAAACGGTTACGGTTAAATACGGTTACGGTTACAACGGTTACGGTTAAATACGGTTACGATTATTTAATTATTACGATACGGTTAATATCAAAGACAAAAGCTTAGGTATTTTTAACCTTTAGAATAAAATTTTTAATGATGATATATCAAATAATATTTATTTTATAATATATAATATATATGATTATGTACTTTAATATTTATAGTTAATTAGCTATTTTGTTCTGTTAAGTAAACCAACGAATAACTAAATCAATGGTAATAATTATAATGATTGAGTTATTGTTTTATTGACAATACGTATTCCAACAATACTATAGAAAGGATGTTATGAGAATTAAGAAACGATTATAGGAATAATAACTTGTAAATTATTTATAATTTGATTTGTGAAAAATAAGTAGTGGACTAGTGGAGTTGTTTAAATTTAGTAGTGTGCACTGTTTTAGTGAAATAATTATGTATTTTAGGTTTTCACGGCACGGTTAACTATTCGGTTAACCGTGCGGTTAACCGTACGGTTAACTAACGGTTTTGATACGTTTACGGTTAACTAACGGTTTTGATACGTTTACGGTTAATTACGTAGACTACAAATTGTTTATGACACATCATATACACGTAAGTTAGTTAGTCGGTCCAATTTGTTTGAGAATGAGTTGAAGAATTTCACTTTTTATAAGTGAGTCCAAATTTAAGTAGGACAAATTGATTACAAGGAATTATCTCGTCGATATTACTAACATAAAAGTCGGAACCAAATGGAAAAGTAAACTAGGACGAGATGCTAGGTCGTCGAAAAGTGGGTTCGGTGATGTCATATGTAAAGCTGAAGATAGTTGTGTACTCTTTCTCTGCCAGCGTGAATTGCGAATTCATGACATAATTTGCTATTTTGATATTTTAGAGAATCTTGACGATTTTTCGAAACTAACTGTTCCTAACCTAATGATGTGAATCGTCTTTGAGCTTTTGATGGACTTTCCTTCGAGCTGAATCTTTTTCCGAATTGGGCTTTTGTCCGAACTAATACATTTTCTCAAAAATTGGGCCTTTTCTCCGAATTGGATATGATCAGACCGAATTGGGAGAGCAAATTCAACCCCTAACAAAGTTTTATTAATTGATAATTGCCAGATATGATTCCACTTACATTTTTGTAGTATTTAACAAATTCACCTACATTTCTATAATGTTTAACAAATCCATGTATGTATGTAGTTTGTTTAATATATTTTTTTAGACAGAAATCGACTCCGACCCGGTGAAGCTAACCCACCGTCGATGGTCCTCAGATCTACTCCCTACTGCCTTCAACTCTCACTACTGAGAATGGAGATTCACGACAAAGGAAGCTCGGATCTCTTCGTCCTCCTCAAAACTACTCTACGGTGGCGGGATGGCAATAGATCCTGGATCACCATCTGCGTTTGGTACGCGTCGTCCATGCTTACTGGAAGTTTTCTGTTACGGCGAGTTTCTGCAGTTCTTGGACGGCGGCTCTATCGTGTTCTACGATTAAAGATTAGGGTTTTTCTGTGGCTCTGGTTTAGATCGGTTAAATAAAACTTAGTTGGTTTTGTAATAGATGATTTAGTTCGGTTAAATGCTAGTGGATTGGACCCGAAAAAAAATGTATGGACCTAAATCCAGAAATAGCCTAATATAGACTTCTATTTATAAAATTTGCATACCTTTTAACAAAAGAAAAACTTCTAAAGTAAATTGGAATCATCAACATTCATGATTTAGAATTAAATTAATAAAAAACCAGAAAACAATTGATTTTCATGTAATAATAAGGAATTAAGCATGTAGTTTTTCTCTGGAATTTGGAACCTCACTTTATGAAATTCATTTTCTTCGGTTCTATATATATAGTTTATAGTGACCAACAATTCTTGCGGCTCCTTCAAACACTGAACTACAACTAGAGGACCATTTTCATATTCCTGAATGACGAAAATCATTTCACTAATGCATACCCATGCGTCATCATAAGGGCGACACCTGAACCATGAGTCATTGGCTGGCCATATGGTTAGCATTGTAGTGACAGTAAAGTTTTTGTACATGTTGGTGTAGTTACAATTTCAATAGCACAAAGCAAAACCACATTTTTTCTCATGGACCAACTCTTTGCCATAAGAGAACTTCTCGGTGCAATCATGTTTTGGCATTTGTGCATGTTACAATGACTGCTTCTACAATTCTTGCAAATAATATAGTGACCAATGAGAAAAATGTAGGCATGGCATTTTTACCTTTATTTGATACACCAAGAACAACAAGATATACAAACATTCATTGTCACACTAAAATGCAAAACTCTCAAGAGTTTGTTACAATGTTTTTAATATCGGATTGGTTTTACAGCTATGGGGTTTTCAGGAATTGCATCCAAAGGTAGGGCTTTTGTCTTTCTCACTATTTTTCTTGAGAGACATTATACATATGTTTTAGAGGAACTCTCATGTTAAGAAATCTTAAATATCGTTTGATTATCATTTAATATATTATATATCAAAATTAGAATGACTTAAAATTGCTTGCCAACCAATAGGGGTGTCAAAATGGGTCAAGATTCATGGGTCAACCAAAACTCAACTCAACCCATGAACCCTAATGAGTTTAAATTTTGACTCAAATGAGTTGATGGATCAAATGAGTTATTGAGTCAAATGAGTTGATGGATCAAATGAGTTGGGTTATAATGGGTCAGTGGTTTCAATGGTTTACCCATTTAACCCATCAATTTTTGTTAAATTGAATCAAACCAATTCAAATCTCTAAACCGATTTCAATTTGAGTCTAACCAAAACTTCTAAACCGATTGAATATAGTCTAACCAAAACTTCTAAACGTAAATCCGCAATTTTCCCGCCAAAAACGTAAATCCACAATTTTCCCGCCAAATTTTTTTATAATTTTTAACCAAAAACGAAAATATGTAATTTTCCCGCCAAAAACGTAAATCCGTGATTTTCCCGCCAAAAACGTAAATCCGTGATTTTCCCGCCAAAAACGTAAATCCGTGATTTTCCCGCCAAAATTTTTTATAATTTTTGGCCAAAAACGAAAATATGTAATTTTCCCGCCAAAAACGTAAATCCGTAATTTTCCCGCCAAAAACGTAAATCCGTGATTTTCCCGCCAAAAACGTAAATCCGTGATTTTCCCGCCAAAATTTTTTATAATTTTTAGCCAAAAATGAGAATGTAAAATTTTCCCGCCAAAAACGTAAATCCGTAATTTTCCCGCCAAAAACGTAAATCCGTGATTTTCCCGCCAAAATTTTTTATAATTTTAAGCTAAAAATGAGAATGTAAAATTTTCCCGCCAAAAACGTAAATCCGTAATTTTCCCGCCAAAAGCGTAAATCCGTGATTTTCCCGTCAAATAATAGTGACGTTGATTATTATTATTATTATTATTATTATTATATTTTAATTATTAATTTATTTATTACATTAATAGGTTAATGAGTCAACCCATTTAACCTTCTAACCCATCAAATTAAATGAGTTGATGGGTTGACTCAACTCATTTAGCCAAATGAGTTGAGTCAACCCATGAACTCATTTAACTCTAAACTCATTGGGTAATGAGTTGAGTTGAGTTGGGTTAACCATTTTGACACCCCTACCAACCAACAATGATGTGTCTTGAGGCAATAGTTTTTAAAACTATATTTTGCAATTATTTAGTAAAATAAAACTTCCATCTAAAAGATATAGTACTTTTAAAATTATGAATCCATGGAGGAAAAATATTATGAGTACATAAAATCTCTTTATGATAACCGGATAGAATTCTATGGATATTTTTCTTTTTTTTTTTTCCTTCTAAAAACCTTTATTAGACAATTGGTATTACAATAGCAAGTACAAAACCATTACAAAACTTCAGGAAACAATTTATTACATAAACAAAACTATGTGCCATATACTGAAGATGGTGAACATGAAAAAGTGAATTTGACGATGCTTTGTTTCGATAAGCCTTACTCGCTAACATGTTGTAAAACATGTTATGTTCCTTCTTCATAAGCCATCTTACTCGAATGTGATGTGTATGCCATATTGGCATTCTTTGTTTGAAACTCCACATCACATACAAAAAGCATGTTGCTCCTGGAATAAGTTTTGAAATCCCGACAATCCGATACCAATTAGTCCGTATCGGTGTCATAGTGCGCATTAGAAAGTTTGGCTTTGTGCCGATGTATTCCAATCGTATCATACATCTCAAACCAAAGACGTCGTTGGAGATCTTCACGACCAATATCTCCGATGTGATTCCGGGATTCCATATGCGTCGAGGGGCGCAAATTTGCATTAAAACCCTGTTGGTAACTGTTGCTACCGGACCGGGCATACCCGGAAAAACACCGTGAATGAACCATATCATCATCACACGGACAATTACGCCTCTGTGGAGAGGAAAGAAGACCCTGAAAGCGAGAATCGAAGTGGCATCGGCTATCGATGTGGAGACCCAAAATTGAGACAAACCCAACCATGGATTTGTTAAAACAGACGTCATCATATCCAGATCGCCATGTCCTACGCTACCAGACACACCCATCAGCGAAAACCCATCTCTTACTTTGCCACATGAAGCCATTTCGGTTGCGAGAAGAGGCCAAGCAATAGCAATTAGGGATTTGGTGATGATCGCACAATCAATTGCGTCTGTGATTGAGATTTTATTTGGAAAACTTAATACTACAAACGAAACAAAAGTATAAAAGAGAGTATGGCCGACGCCGGAGTCGACGCCGGCCGGAGAAGAGAACGAAAAGTTGTTTTTGTATACAGTCGCCTTCTTCGTCGCTTTGGGAGAGAAACGGTTAAAAAAGAGATTTTTTTATTCAATGTTTTTTTTCTATGGATATTTTTCTATTCGAGAAAGTAAACTGAACTATATTCTCACGAACAATGGTTTATTTTCGCTCAGGGGTACTAGCATATCCTACAAAATTTGAAGATTGAGATGACCAATTCTACTATGTGCAACAAGGGATTTATAGGATAGATATATATTAAAGTATACTAACACATGTGTATATGGATCAATATTAGTACTGCACAATAGTATAATTGACATATGAATGCGGAAACAACATATAGTCGAAGCTGAAATCAATGAAGTAAGAAAATGGAAACTTAATTCATTCGCAAACATAACATTATTTGTTATACAAAAATACCAGATATCAACTATTAAAACAAACACAACCAATTCATATAGTCATGCAAATCTAAATTTTCAATCATACGATATATTTATCAATCTTGCAAAGAAAGAAAACTTTATTAGAAGAAAAAAATCATAATTAAGAGACATGAAGATCGGACCGTAATGCTTCCATTCCCCAAGAAGAGATGAGATGAGATTCAGATTCAGATCGACAATATTACTTCTCGATGTAACCTTTTTCGTTCCCCCACAAAACACATCAAATTCCCACTTTATGCATGAGATCGATAAACCATTTAGGGATATGCTTGCTTTGTTTCTTCCTCTTAATTTCTTGAATAAGAACAATTGTTTGTTTCCTCTTACCTTGCAAGGCCAAGATCTTCATCGTGTGTTTCCTATGTCTCATAATCTCTCTTAACTTTTTATTGTAGTTTTTGATGAGACTTGTTTGGTGGTGCTGATGATGATGAGAGAGATAGAGGAAATTATGGCTGATAAAAAAGAAGAAGAGACATGATGATTACTGACTGGTACAAACTTTGAAAATAATTATAAAAAGTGAAGTAAATTGTCAAAATAATTACAACTATTTACTCTACCTACGTTACGTATGGGTTATATATACGAATTTTAATACATATGGCCTATGGTGTATGAACTTATAATGCGTATAATGAGATTTGAGGAGCGACTTAGGGCTTGACTGGTTTAAACGCAGCGGTTGCGGTTGTGGGAGGTTGCGGAAACGGGCGGTTGCGGTTTCAAGCGTTATTTAACGTTTTGACCGACTGGTTTAGCGGTTGAAAACGGGTGCGTTTGCGGGAGATTTACGACTAGTTGATCAGCGGGTACGATAGCGAATAAACCAAAATTTATCAAAATAAATTTAATATATGATTATAAAAAATTATAAAAACACCAAAAACTATAATTATGAAAAGTATAATATTTTTGAACATAATTAATGATTAAAAACCATAAATAAATATTCAAATAAATTTTATATTGAAACCAAAAATAATTATTAATATTGGAAAATTAAACTTAGATAATTATTATTATTTCTTATAATTAATGTGAATATATATAAGACTTGATAATATATATTTTAACTTGTTCATTTCCTTTTTTAATTTTTCTCCTTTTTATACCAACCGCAACCGCAAACGCTTGCGGGAAGGAGCTTTTGAAAGCTAGCGATTTCGAGCGGTTCGAAATGGTATAGAGCGGTTTCTATGATTGGTACCAACCGCTAACAACCGCAACCGACCGCTAACAACCGCTAGGCGGATGCTAGCGGGAGAACCAATCAAGCCCTTAAAAACTTTCCTTTTCAACAACCACTGCACAAATGATTCAGAGAAATATATATCATATATACAAATATGTCTATATATGTAAAAACATAAGATCTACGTTGCATATCTTTCTTTGGGGCTCGAGTTGATAGCGTATCACATTGAGGATGTGAGTCAATGAAGCCCTAAATATATAGTGTTGTTTGACTTTTTTAGTGTTGCTTTATAAATAGGGCATCGTTTGCTAAGTTTTATATCCATGCATATGTACCTTCTTGTGGTAGGATTAATATGTCCCTTAAAATATGGAAATTGTACAATACATATACTCCAAAAAACCAGAAAAATCAGTCGTGGGTGTTCTTTGGATTGGGATATATTCTGTGTTTTTACTTTTTTATATATTATAATCTGAAAAAGTTTAGTTTGGACAAAATGGCTGTACCGGGACAAAACAAAATACACTGTTAGGTGCCTTGTCTCTCAAATCAATAATTTGCTTCAATATATTGTACCTTGTAACATGTAAATGGGTCCATAAAAATCAGATAATAAGAGTGGGTATTTTTTGTTGTTTTTTGTTTTTTGTTTTTTGTTTTTTCTATGCATATTTAAATATGTTCTATTTGATTTTTCTTATCATTGTGATATATAACTAAGAGATCATTGTTTCTAATGGTAAGAGGATCTTTCGGATTGGGTATACTAAAATTCGTCTTCTATACCTTCAAAAAGAATTTTGACTTCAATCAATAATCAATTTGTAGCTGATGGAAACTTCTCACTTTACCAAAACAAAAGCCCTACTATTTGGTGGTTGCAAGTCACTAAGCCATATTCCTAAAATTTTGTTTGTTTAAATAGTTGAGTTATCAGTAATTAGGAAACTTTGCAAAAATCAAAAAAGAAAAAGAGTGATTAACCAAATGCATGACTTTCAAATAGAAAATCAACAAAATACACAAAGATAAAGGTTTACCATATTTAAAAACTATACAAAAAGTTTTTTTTGTGAAAACAATTCATCACAATAAAGAGAATTTCGTCACAATATAGAGAAATTGATGGAGTACATAAGATATAGTTGCAATACGATAGCCTCAAACTCATATTCATAGGAAAAATCACAAACTTTGTTATGAACCAATCTAGTTACAACGTGATGTTCAATAATTCATAAAATATATAGCAGCAAATATCCTAAATAGTATCAACAGAAGACAACATATTCAATCGAGATAATAGTGCGAGCAGTCCATAGTCTTCAGAGATCAACATCAATACTTTTTTGGCTTATCGTTCACTTTTCACTTTAAGTGGTTATTGGATTCTACACTTTAACATATTGAACCTAGATAACAATTGTTGTGAATTATTTGTTTTTGCTTAAACCCTCTAGAACCATGGTTAATTGTTCTCGACAAACCTCCGGCTTTTTATTTAGAACTTCACTCTTACTTGACGTCGAGGGTTCTTGGCGTCCAAGTTTCCCCGTCATGGATAGAACTTCGGCTCTGCCTTCATCCTTTATGAAGAAGACCCAAACTAGATCCTTAGCTGCTTCATCGTAGTTCGTGCTGGCGACTCATGTGACTTAGTATTCTTTCTCAATGTCACAAGATCTGTTGATATTGACTATTTCTAAATTAACGAACTGTTGGCGCAAGTGTTTTCGACACACCATGATCTCGCATGTGGCATGTTGCTATCTCGCTCTTGTCTCCGATGTTCTATGGGTCTATCCTTGAATCTTATTGCTTACCCTTTCTATATTATCTATGTTGTAAGCCATTGCTCCTTATTCTTATTGTTCCCAAACATGAGTTTGGAAGACTTTGTTCCTTGTGTTTTCTCTTTCTGGGTTGAATAAATGAAAACAAGTATGTTTGCACAAAAAAACAAAAAAAATTTAAGATAAAAATTGTACAGATTAAAGGAAGATAATGTCAGTGGATCCTAAGATGATGAGAAACCTATCAGTTCCGAGAATTTAAAGGCTAGAAGCAAAAAACAAATATAAAGGCCTAGTTCTCTAAACATAAAAGTAAAAAAATGAAATTTTTAGGGATTGTGGGACGTGAACAATATCCTTCCAAGCAAAAGGAGTGGTCATTACCACTAGACTACCAGAGAATCAATAAAATCAACGGCCGATTAATTATAAATGGATTTTAAGGCCGCAAGCACAAGATTTCCTTGTGTTCTTGGACGGCTCTGAAACCAGTAGATTATGATATGCAATGTAACAAGTAAAATATATTACACAAATCTCATATACACATGCACATAGTAAAGTCTAAACCAAAGCAATATAGATATAAATGTCAATCAGACTTTATATTTATCAATCTTGCAAAGAAATAAAACTTTCTTAGAAACAAATGAAAATATCTTAAGAGAAATGAAGATCGGACCGTAATGCTTCCATTCCCTAGAAGAGATGAGATGAGATTCAGATTCAGAGAATAACACTTCTCGATGTAACCTTTCGCTCTCCTCCCAAAAACTCATCACCCACCATCATGGATCGATCATCCATTTAGTGATATACGTGTTTGGTTTTTTCCTCTTGAATAAGAACAACAAGGCCAAGATCTTTATCGTGTGTTTCGTGTGTCTCAAAATCCCTATACTTTTTATTGTAGTTTGATGAGACTTGTTTGGTGGTGCTGATGATGATGAGAGAGATAGAGAGAGAGCGAGGAAATCATGGCTGGTAAAAAGAAAAAGAGACATAATGATTACTGATTGGTGTATACACCATTGAAATAAGTTATAAAAGAGTTGTAAATCGTCAAAAGAATCACAACTATATATCTACTCTATATAGGTTTTATATACATACATATGTATATGTATATTCATATATAAATGAATCACAAGTATTATATTGAGGATGTGTGTCAATGAAGCCCTAAGAGAAGGACCTGTGCACTACCCAAAAAGAGACACTAGTTGTTTGAGTTTTTTTTTTTTTTTTTTTTGGGTTCATTTGTTAATTTATATCCATAAATACCTCCTTGAGGTATAGCCGTACAGGATTTTTGTGTCCTTCAAGATATGGCATTTGTAGGAAACATATATACCCCAGAAAAAAACATACTAGGTCACCCGTACGTGGGGTTTTTTTTTAGGATTGGGACATATTTTTGGTAGTATTTATCATCTGAAAAAGTTTAAATGCGTCAAAATGGCCTTAAGGAAAAAAAAACAACGTTAGGTGCCTTGTCTCTCAAATCACTTATGAGGAACAATAATTTGTTCGAACCAATTGTACGTTGTATTGTAACATGTAAATGGGTCCATAACAATCAGATAATAAGTGTTTTATCATGTTTTTTAATCACTCTGATGCATATATGGGTCCATAACGCATCCATGTAGTGAGCGTACATATAGCCGAAACAAATCACCATTACTTTGATTCGTATGACTGATCAGTTTCTGTGATTCGACATTTTAGAAACTACATGCGGTATTACTGTGCATTCTCAATATAATCAACGTTACAGTCTTATAATAATCAACGATACATATATTACTTTGCATTGTGATATAGAATTAAGAGATCGCTATTTCTTTGGATGAAGGATCTCTTATATATCAGACTAAACTTCGTCTTTTATCTTCAAAAATAATTTTGGTTTCAATCAATCATCAATTCGGAGTTGTGACATTGTTACGATACGGTAGCCACAAACGGAGTTATAACTCATAATCTTATATAGGAAAAAAATCCCAAACTTCGTTACGAATTCTTCTAGTTACAAGTGATGCTCAATAATTCGTATACAGTACCATAAATATAATTATTATCTTAGAATAGTATCAAACATGAGACAACATGTTCGATCGAGATAATACATGTGCCAGCAGTCCATAGTCGTCAGAGAAAGATCAACATCAAATACTTTTTAGGCTTATCGTGCACTTTTCACTTTTAAGTGGTTATTGTGATCTAAACTTTACGTATTGAACCTAGATATTAATTTCACAATTGGAATGAATGGAATTTTAGAGAATAAAAGGAAGATAATGTCAGTGCGATCATAGGATGATGAGAAACCAGTAGATTATGAATTATGATAGGGATATGGAATGTAATAACTACAATTTATTCCACATGTCTCATATACAAATGCACATGATATAGTGATCAAGATAAAGATGAAAAGTCTAAACCAAAGCAGAGTCTATGAAATTGCAAGCATTCCCATAAAACTCAATGCTCCCATCAAAGAGATTGTAATCTTCGTCTTCAGATACTTGTCCTGATCCAGATTCATTGCTTCCCTAGCTGAACTCTGCTTAAGTAGGTTTTGTCCATCAACAAATGGACACCACATTCAATAACTTCAATGTCACGGGATGTGGTTCTGAATTCGAACAATATCTCTTTTTCCAGCTCTAGGTGAACAATGCCTTTACCAAACAAGTCTGAGTGTGATATAAATAGATGGTCCGCTTGTATGATGGGAAGCCTTAGAACTATGTTTTCGTCAATGGGGCAACCAATGAGGCGTATACGACACAATAAGTTGACAGTTCCTTCAATGTACTTTTTAGGAGAAAGCACGACGCAAAACCTAAATCCGTAGCAATTTGAGAGGATGGTCAAGGAATTTCCTATAGCTCCGTGAGCGAACTCCACTGGAATTTGTCTTCCCGGTAGGCATGCCTGCAATGATTGCGTGGTAATTATTCTTCTTTCTTCTTGACCCAATTTGAAGCAGTTCTGGAAAAAGAGATACAAACTTGGAGTGTCCAAAGGAAAAGATACGGTCTCCAGTGATGCACAATTTTCTACTATTAGTATTTTGAGTAAACTAGGGAGCTCTGGCAGTGATGCAATTTTTGGACAGCCACCAATATAAAGTTGTTGTAACCCTTGAAGATATTTGAGGCAATCAGGAATTTTATCAATATCTGCACTAGTTCGTTCTTGAAACTTCCCACCAACATATGGAAATGTATTGACACTGCCAAATATTCGGAGAGACTGAAGGCGAGACAAAAGTCTAATTGACTCGGATACTTCTTCTAACATTGTGTCTGTTATCGTGAGGGTTGTGATGTTTGTGGAAATATACGGAAATTTTCTCAACTGTGAGCATCCCATCATGTCGAGCATTTCAAGAGATGCCAAATTGAAATGAGCCGGAACGACTTGTAGCTTTATACAGAAAATCATCTGCAACCACTTTAGTTTATGAAGATTTCCAAAAGAAGAAGGAATCTCTACCAAACTCTTGCAGCCACTCAGATCTAATCTCTCGAGTTTTGTCGCATTTGAAAGATCTGGGAGTTCCTTCAAACTCCAAGACCCTGTCAAAGCCATCTCCTTGAGATTTGTAAGGGGCTGAAAGTGAAACAACATAGAAGATAAATATCAAATCATGATGAGAAAGTACATACTTCGAATATTTTAAGTAAGCACTAATAGAAACTAACCTGGATTCCTTCCCAAAGCTTCTCAAGCTGGTTATCTAGCAAATCGAGTTCCACAAGATATGCGGGGGTAAATGTACGAGGAAGACATTTTCCAGGGTAAACCTCCCAATGTAATAACCTTAGACGTGGTGGCAAATCTATGTCCTTGGGTACATGCACATTATCTTTTGTATCAAATCTTGTCTTGTAGATGCGGAGAAATTGAAGATTATGCATTCTTTTCAAAGCTCTTGAGCTTATAAACTCGCCGTCTAGGATTGTGGATCTATCCAAAGATATACCCATCACACTTCTACCACCCTAAACCAAATTAAAGAAAATTTTAGCACAATAGTTAAGAATCCGCGAGTCTTAACCAAATGACTATGTTTAAAGGATACATTTAATGTTTAGAAAACTTACATAATCAGTTTCGAGTACATCACAAATCCCACGAGCATCGATTAAGATTTGGCGTTTCCAAGGCTTTTGTCTTTGAACCACTTGTCTACCAACTTGTTGTAGTAACTTGTGCATCACTATTTTTCCTTCGGTGGATATTTGTATGAGAGATTTATAGGCAAGGATTTTCAAACCGAGTTCGACTTCCAAGTCACTGTCAGCGAGCATGGCCATCACATAATCATCGTCTTTGTAGTTGAAGAAGAATGCAATGTACAGAAATAAAGATTGATCGTTCTTATGTAAACTATTGTATCCAACTCTAAGTACTCCCTCGATATCTCGATCAAGGCTATTTTCTAGCCTATGTAGTATAACTTCCCACTCTTTCTCGTTCTTTCCGCGTAAAGATGAACCCATGACCCGAAGACCCAATGGAAGGTTGCTGCAAAGCTCTGCTATTCTTTCTGGAAGCTTTTCATAACCATTAGGTGGAGAGCTCTGTCTAAAAGCATATCTACAAAAGATCTTAAGAGCTTCTTCTCTAGATGGAAAACCCACATGGTATGTATTGTTAATTCCATGTTGCTTCAAAATCTCTTGATCTTCCGTAGTTACAATAATCCTGCTTCCAGGACCAAACCAGTTCGTATCATTAGCCAAAGCCTCTAACTGCTTTAGATTGTCAACATCATCAAGAATGATGAGCACCTTTTGGTCGCATAGCCTTTCAGGTATCGCACCTAAATGGTATATACTCATACCATTTTGGTTTAAAATTTTGGAAAGAAGTTGCTCTTGTAAACACAGCTTCAAACCATACTCGTCAAGACCAAGACCACTATTATAGCTTCCCCTAAGATTCACCATAAAACAACTAAGCTGAACACTGCTAGAGAGTAGGCTATGTAAAGCTCTAGCAATGGTAGTCTTACCAATTCCTGCAGGGCCACAGATGCCAACAATCATAGCTTCATTCTCACAATCTATATGTAACATATACTTCATTTTCTCCAAGTGTGCTTCAAGTCCCACCATATCTTCAAAATCTCTAGAGATTGTAGTGTTTAGTTTATTTGAAACATCTCTGGCAATCTTTTCAATCATCTTCGATTCATTGTCCCTAACATGAGAGAAAAGTCACCATGTTAATCAAGTACTGATATGAAATTAATCTGCAGATTCAGAAAGAAAATTGTCCCAAATCGTATTAAGAAAGAAACAAAAAAAATCCCAAAGTAATAAAAAAAAAAAACAAACCAGTTTAGGGAGTGTTCTCCGGCTATGTTGCCCACATCGTTCAAAGCTTGGCTCCATCTTTGCCTCTCTTCCTCTGTTTTATTAGCACTTATTTCCTTGAAAACCGTCCCAAAATCCCCTGTTTGCTTCCGTACATCAGATGGGTCTACTCCGTAGAAGATCGTCATCACTATTTGTCCCATAACTTCCTTGCACTTAAAAATCTCTAATAGCTCATTCAAACACCAGCTTGAAGATGCATACTTCTTGGAGAGAACCACGATTGAGATCCTCGATTCCCATATCGCTTGTTTAAGTGCAGGGGCGATGGTTTTGCTTCTCTCAATTCCTTGATCATCAAACATCGTAATTCCATTGCAGCTAAACTGTTTACGTAAATGATTCATAAATGTTTTACGGACGTCTGGTCCATGGAAGCTCGCAAAGAAGCGATATCTCCACGTGCGAGGCGAAGAAGAAGCCATGAGATAGAGTAGGGAGAAAAGTTGAAGATCACGAATACAGAAATAACTCTAGATCAGCCAGCCATTAATGTTGGAGGAATGGAAGAAGAAGAAAAGTTCAAAGATTCACCATTGACTTTTGACTTTTGAGAAAGAGAGAGACGAAGCTTCTTCTCTCTCTTTTTTCAGCTTTTGGAATTTAATAATACTAAACAAGAGAAAGTATTGACCGGTATCAAGAAAACTCTCGAGGGCATCATACTTACATTACATAGCTCAGAGCGGTGTTATGAGAAGACTAAACCAAAGCAGTGTCTCTGAAACTGGAAGCATTCTACAAGCTATTTTCATATTATCAGAATCTATGAATTAACTTTCACATCTCAGTACCGGATCCACATATTTGGGAAGCGTTGGGGCGCTTGAAAGAGAAGCCTCAACCGATTAAAGCGTCGCTGTAATCGAGCTAGGAAGAGCATGCTCTTTGGATCACAAAAAAAAACACATGTGTCAAAGAATGATGTTAGCTTTCATCATCATGTTACAAACGTATATGACATTCATAGACTTGACAACAAGAGTAAAATGAATACAATGCACCATCAATCATCAAAAGCTTGACAACAAGACTACAAGTCTGAGACTCATCAAGAATCTGACTATAACATACACTCTAAATCTTATCCCTTAGCTAATATTCTTCTGACTACTATCTTCCTGATACAAATCGATAACAAATCAACTTAACGAATTTGGTTCGAACCTGGAGCAGAAGCTGATTGAACAGAGAGGCAATTAAACCGGTTGAGATTCCGGTATGAAGAAGAAGAAGAAGGAAACGAAATCGAATTACGAGGTACTGAGGAAGAAAATGTACGTGTACCGGAGATAAATCGCATTTTGCCTCGTGATCCCAGAGAACGCCATCGCCGGGAAACTTTTTGTTTGTTTGTTTCCGCTTTGGTGATTATAATCGCTAAGATCTCCTCACATGTGTGGCACGTGACATATTCAGTATTCTTTATGGGCTTTTCTGATCTTTTTGGGCCTTTTCGAATTTCAGAGTCAGAAAAATAAGTAAAATAATTTTAAAAAAAATCAGTAAAAAAATTAGATAATTATAAACAAATTAGCAAAAATAAACGAATTAGTGGTCTCGTCTCTTCTCTCTTGTCTTCTCCACAGATCAGGGCTTGTGGGGTTTTCCCCATGGAGCTTCTTCTCTCTTTGTCTCTCCTCCTAGGGTTTTGGTGTAACAACAATCCACAATTCACGAGGCATGAATCATTATTCTCTCCACTTGCTATTTCTCTCGCGAAGATCCCCAGATTTTACTGTAGTATCGGCTTTGGGAATTTAACTGGAGTACGATTTTCAAACTCTGCAATTGAAAAATGGCTACTCATTCATCGAGATCGGAGAATAAAGACGCCGGAGAAGAAGATGAGCTCCGACGACGAAACCCTTATGAAGTCCTTGGCATCCCCAGTAATTCAACTGATCAAGAGATCAAAAGTGCTTATCGAAGAATGGCTCTCAGGTCTTGAAAAACTTTGCGTGATTAACATGTTTTTTTGTGATGCAATTTAGGTTTAGGAGTGATTTAAGAGGTTTAGGTTTGGTGCAAGTGTTGTTTCTGTGTTAAAGTTGATTACTTGGTGGATACAACTTGTTACATGTACTTAAAGTTTGGTTATTTAGGTACCATCCTGATAAGAATCCAAACGACCCGGTTGCGGCGGATATGTTTAAAGAAGTTACATTTGCTTATGAGGTCTTGTCTGATCCAGAGAATCGGCGTCTATATGATACAACTGGCTCTGAGGTGAGATTCATACAAGTCCTGAGTTTTGCAACTGGTTTTATTAGAATTGGAACAAGACTTCTCCACTTTTGCAGTTTCTTAGATAACCTTAAATCACCTAAGGCTATAGTTCCTAGTTCTTCTTTAGATGACCCTTTGTCCAAAATCATCTAAATTGTATTGATTTTACATGGGATGTAGGCTGTGGGTCAGGAAAATGAAGATCTTGAGCTCGATCTTTCGAGCTTAGGAGCTGTTAATACTATATTTGCCGCGCTGTTCAAGTGAGTTTCATAGACTTGCTCTATTCTCTGTTTTTTTCATTTCTACCATAAATCCCCTTGGCTCTGATAGATATCTAAGAACTTGACAATTTTGTCCACCACAGTAAGCTTGGTGTGCAGATTAAGACAACTGTCTCTGCAAATTTATTAGGGGAGGCGTTGAATGGTACGGTTACTACTTTGCCTCTCATGGTTGGGCAAGTCGTGTCCAGGAAGGTATTAATATGTGGATTTGAGTTTTAGTAGGCGAGCATTTGTTTTCTTTGCATTAATATGGATTTTGTCATCTTTAACACCTTCTTCTCTAACAGGTTGAAAAGCAATCGGCTCACTTTTATTCAGTGACGTTAACAGAGGAAGAAGCCCAGGCTGGATTGATATGTAAGGTGCAGTCATCTGCAAAAAACAAATTCAAGGTTCGTTTGCTCAAACTCTTGCCTTTCGTGCTCAAGAATCTCGTAGTTGTTTTTCGTATTCTGTATTTTACCTCTGATACTCCTTTTGCTTTCCAGTTGCTTTACTTTGAACAAGTAGAGAATGGAGGACTGAGCTTGGCCCTACAGGTATGAAGTTTTATACTTTTAGTTTGTTGAGTAACTAATTTATTCTCACATCTCTGGATTACATCGCAGAATGGTTTGATCATAATTTTTTTTCTACTTGGCTATTCTCATTAACCTGTAACGTCAAAATTGTGCATCCAGTCGAACTCTCATGGCTCTTAGGTTTCTTTTGGTTTCTAAATTGTGGTTTATTTTCTTTCATTCTGCAAAAGGAAGACAGCAGGAAAACAGGAAAGCTCTCGACTGCAGGGTTGTATTTCTTCGGCTTCCCTGTTTATCGTTTCGATCACAGGGTTAATTCAGTTAATTATCTCTTAAGTTAAACACCTTTTTGTTCTTCTTTCGATCACCATATGTACTCAGTTTTCACTCTTCTGCACACAGAGGGCTCTCTCAAGGGATCCAGAGACCGGATTTTTCAAAAGGCTTGATGCATTCCAACCGTTTGAGATCACTGAACTTAAAGCTGGTTCTCACGTCTTTGCTGTTTATGGTAATGTTTGTTTTATTCACTTACTGTATTCAAGGAATTGGTAGTCCACTCTATTAGAAGTAAAGTAGCCTCACTTGGTGTCATATTACTCTAGGTGATAATTTTTTCAAAAGTGTGAGCTACACTCTAGAAATATTCTCATCTGCTCCGTTTGCTAATGAGAAAGAGAGTCTTCGGTCCACTGAAGCACAGATAGTCTCAAAAAGAACCGAGCTATTGAAGTTTGAATCTGAATATCACGAGGTCTTTGCACAATTCACAGAGATGGCTAGTAAATGCACAGGGGAAGTACAAGAGGTGAGAGATAGCTTACAATATCACCCCGTTGTCTCCTGTTTTCTTGATTACATAAGAAACAAGTAATTAAGATTTGTTTTGTTTGCAGATTGATGAGCTTCTTAAGAGGAGGAACGAGATATGTGCGGCATACACAATCTTCCCACCATCGAAGCAAGGTTCAAGCAAGAACAGAAGCTGGAGCAAGGGAAAGAGCAAGAAGAAGAGCAGTCTTTTAATGGAACCTAGAGAAGAAGGAGAAGTCGCAGTTAGGGAAGAGGATGGAGTGAAGAAGAAGAAATGGTACAACATTCAGCTTAGGCTAGACAAGAAAAAAAACTGACGAGAGTACTGAAATCTTGAGTTTTTTTGAGGCCCATAGCTATGTTCGAGAAACGATATATATGTTTCAGTAATAATCTCTAGGGATTATCAACATCTTATAAAAAGTGGTCTATGGTTTCTTATGCTTTGCCAAGCTTATCTCTTTGCGCGCTTTGCCGGATTCATCTCTTCGTATGCTTCGACGGATTCAGATTCACATTCTCTGTCCACAGTACTGTCAACTTCGTCTTCTTCAGAAGCTTTGCTGAATTCATATGTATCCTGCTGGTTATTGCCGCCATCTTCTTCCTCACCGAATCCTTGTTTACCATTTGCAGTTTGGTATCCACAATTGTTGTTTATTTCGGATTCATCCTTCCAGATCTGGGCACCGCATTCAACAATCTCGAGTTCGGTACTGAATTCGAACACTAGCTCTCTGCTCGTTACTTCGCGGAATCGTTCTTCTTCAAACAAGTAGGAGTGAAACAGAAACAAATGTTTTCTTTGGATTCTGGGGATTGTGTAGACACTGATCTCGTCAATGGGAAGGTATGCATTTCCTTTGCCCATACGACGACACAATAGTTGTTCGAATTCTCTGGTCTGCTGGTTAGGGGAAATCACGACGCAAACCTTGAGAATGGTGAGAGGCATGTCACCCATCAGACGTATGGTCAAGGAATTTCCTCTGGCTCGGTGCTCGAACTCTTCAGGCACTTCTCTCCCGGGTAAGCAAGCCCATCCCTGAACAAACGATTGTGTTATGATTGCTCGTCGCACTTTACTGTCCAGTTTGAAGCAGTTGGTGTAATTGAGTTGCGCATATGGAGTATCGTAAGGACAAATAAGTTGCTCCATTGGTTCACAATCGTTCTTAAGCGAATCTGCGAATTTTCTGCTGCCGTTTAGATAAAGTTGTAACCGATGGAGACTTCTCTTGCAATATGGAATCCTCTCAACACCAGTGTAGCTTAGGATTAGATGCCTTACACTTTGGGGAACATGTGTTAATGCCTTTAGCTTTCCATTACTGGTTATGATTATGTTGAGAACACGAAGACGAGACCAAAGCCTAATTGATGCAGGCACTTGTTCTACCGCTGTGAGTGAGATAGAGAGTTGTGAGATGTTCCTAGAGATGTCTGGAAAGTTTTTCAATCTTTGGCATGCCGTTATATTGACTGATTCAAGAGATGCCAAGTTCATGCGAGTTGGAATGACTTCTAGCTTCGTGCAGGCAAACATGCTCAACACTTTTAGTTTGTGAAGATTTGAAAAAGATGAGGGGATCTCTACCAAACTCTCGCATTCATCCAAATTCAATCTCTCAAGATTCGTGGCATTGGAAAAATCTGGGAGTTCTTTCAAATGACAGGACATCGACAAATCCATCTTCTTGAGATTTGTAAGAGGCTGAATGTAAAACCAAATAACAGAGAAAGAAGACCATCAAATCATGAAGAGGAAGTACGTAATCATAAATTCAAACTAAACCAATCGAAAAACCGACCTTGGGTCCTTCCCAGAGCTTCTCGAGTTGGCTATTCCGCATATCGAGTTCAACTAGATATTCTAGATAAAATCTAAAAGGAAAACTCTTTCTCAGGTATGCCTCCCAATGTAGTAACCTTAGACGAGGTGGAAACTCCAAGTCCTCCGGTATGCAAACTCTGTCATTTTCATCGCTTACACTGAGTAATTGAAAGTTACACATTCTTTTAAAAGCTCCCTTGCTTACAAACACTTTGCTCATTTTGGATGTATCAAACGATATGCCAGACACGGTTCTAGTACCCTATACCAAATTCCAAACAGAAGAAATTGTTAGCACAATACCATAAGAAAGAATATAACAATATGAAAAGAAAAAAGTGTTAAAGAACTTACTGTATCATATTCAAGGACATCGCAAATCTCATGAGCATCAATTAAGATGTGGCGTTTCCAAGGTTCTTGTCTATGAATGGCTTGTCTACTCATTTGTTGTAGTAATTTGTGCATCACTATATCTCCATTGGTAGATATGTCTATGAGAGATCTATTGACAAGGTTTCTCAACCCATGTTTGACATCCAAACTATCCTCACCGAGCATGGCTTTTACATAATCTTCGTCTTTGTAATTGAAGAAGATTGCAATGTGAAGAAACAGATCTTGATCTTTCTCATGTAAACTCTCATATCCAACTCTTAATACTCTCTCGATATCTCTATCAAGACTAGTTTCTAGCCTATTCATTATAACTTCCCATTCATCCTCACATTTCCCGCGTAAAGATGAACCCACGACACGGAGTCCTAATGGAAGATTACTGCAAAGCTCTGTTACTCTTATTGCAAGCTTCTCAAAACCATAATGTGGAGAGCTTCTCCTAAAAGCATATCTACAAAAGATCTCAAGAGCTTCTTCATTAGATGGAAAACCCACATGGTATGTATTGTTGATGCCATATCGTTGCAAAAGCTCTTGATCTTTCGTAGTTACAATAATCCTACTTCCATGACCAAAACGATATATCTCCTTAGCCAAAGCATCTAATTGCTCAAGGCTATCCACATCATCAAGAATGATGAGAACCTTTTGGTAGCGTAACCTTTCATAGATAACATCTAAGTTACATATCTTCACTCCGTTTTGGTTCAAAATCTGCGATAGAAGTTGTTCTTGTAAACGCAGCTTTGAACCATGTTCATCACAATCAATATTCCTATAACTTCCCTTAACATTTTCCATGAAATATCTAAGCGGGAAATTGCGAGAAATTTGGTTATATAAAGCTCTCGCAATGGTAGTTTTACCAATGCCCGCAGGACCAGAGATTCCTAAGGTCATAGCTTCATCAGTTTCTAGTTGTAACAAATATTGAATTTTCCGTAAATGAGCTTCAAGTCCTACCATACCATCAAAATCCCTAGACGGTGTAGCATTTAGTTTGTCTGAAACATCTCTGGCAATCTTATCAATCATGTTTGCTTCATTGTCCCTAACAAGAAAAAAAAATCTAAAAGATTAAAACCTTTTTTCATTGTAATGAATCATCTGCTTGAACAACTCATCCTTAAAAAAGATACTAATGACCACCTAATTGTTAAATAAAATTTAACTTGTAATTTTTTTAAGAACTAACCAATTCAGGGAGTGTTCTCCGGCTATGTTGGCGACATGGGTCAAAGCTTGGGTCCATCTATGTATCTTAGCCTCTGTTTTACCTTGGCAAGTTTTCTTGAAAGCCTTCCCAAACTCTCCCATCTGTTTCCTCACATCACTTGGATCCACTTTGTAGAAAACCGTCATCACTATTTGTCCCGCAGATTCTTGACACTTCAAATTTCCACCAGCTCGTTCAAACACCAACTTGAAGAAGCATAGTTCTCCGAGAGCACCACGATTGAGATTCTCGATTCTCTTATCGCCCGTGTGAGTTCAGAACTAATGGTTTGGCTTCTCTCTATCCCTTCATCGTTGAACGTTATGATCCCATTGTGTTGAAACTGCTTTTGTAAATGACTTAGAAATGTTACACGGACGTCTGGCCCGTGGAAGCTCGGGAAGAAGTTGTATCTCCAACTCCGAGAGGAAGAAGAAGAAGAAGAAGAAGAAGAGGAAGCCATGAGAGATCGAATATGTAATTAAAGAGAATTTCAAAGACAACACAATTATTTAACGCGTTATGAGAGGAGAAAACGTCAATGAGAAAAGTGTTTCTTTCGTGTTTTCATTTTAAGACCTTTTACACTTAAAAGTCTTAAGTTAAGACTTTTGACTATTCACGGAAAAAAATCATTGTTAGTGATGGATTAGTGTATTTGACTGAATCTGGTTCAAACAAATGGGAAAGATTTGGCGATTTTTTATATTTTTCCATTTGCCTGTAGTTTGTTATCAGTGTTCCTTCTAAATAGTGAGCATTGGATTCCGTTATATAAAAATAGACCGGCGGTGAATTGAATTGTACTATTTGATTGTACCAAACAAACAAAAAAAACGTATTTGGTTGTGTGTCAAAACAATGCAAATAAACATAAACAATATGTGGACTTACTGGGCCAGATCATTTGATTCGGCCCATCAATATGTAGTCCAAATCCATATTTATACAACTTTCGTGAAGTAAGGTGCAAGCAAATTCAATTCAAAACCCTAAAGTTTGAGCCATGAACGATGAAGAGCCACCACAGAAGAAAAATAAACTGCCAATAGAACCACCAACCTTGAATCTTTCGCTTCCAGAAGATTTGATAGTGACTATCTTAGCCCGTGTCTCGAGATTGTATTATCCAACTCTCTCTTTAGTCTCCAAGCGCTTCCGCTCGCTCCTTACTTCCCCCGAGCTTTACCAAACCCGGTCACTATTAGGTCGTACCGATAATTGTCTCTATGTATGCTTACGTTTCTCTCGTACTGACCGTATCCCTCGCTGGTTCATGCTGTGTCGGAGACCAAATCAAATCCTAACCAATGACACTAAGAAGAAGAAGAAGAATAAGTCAAGCGGGTATATTTTGGCAACAATCCCAATTCACCGTTCTCCTCCTGCGCACGGTTCAGGTCTCGTGGCGGTTGGTTCTAATATCTACAACATTGGAGGATCCATCTACGATTCGCCCTCATCAAATGTTTCAATCCTAGACTGCTGGTCTCACACATGGCTCAAAGCTCCAAGCATGTATGTGGAGCGGGATTACCCATCAGCCAATTTCCTTGATGAAAAGATATACGTAACAGGAGGTTGTTATAAACACTACAATCCATCAAACTGGATGGAGGTTTTCGATCTAAAAACAAAAACATGGGAGCCTGTGTTGAGCCGTGCAGGGATATACAAGAGATTGACGTTATATAGATGTCATGATGAAACTCATAACGTAGTGGTTGATGGAAAGCTATACATTATTGGGGATAAGGGTGTGGCTTACAACCCCAAGGATGGTACATGGAATAGTTTAGAATCGGAGATGGAATTGGGTTTGATATGGTCTTCTTCTTGTGTGATAGAGAACGTGCTTTACTATTATTATTACGGTGAAGAGATCAAATGGTATGACACTAAGGCAAGATCTTGGAGAAATTTAAATGGTATGAAAAAGCTGCCTAAGTTTGCTCGTCATGCCAATGTTAGGTTGGCGGATTATGGTGGGAAAATGGCACTTTTTTGGGACAAGTTTGTGGCTTCTGGTGGTGGTCGTGGCTATGAGAATAGGATGATTTGGTGTGCGATGATTGCACTTGATAGACGCAATAGCGAAGAGATTTGGGGAAAGGTCGAGTGGTTTGATGCAGTGCTTCCACATCCGATTCCTGTGGATTATGTATTCGAGTATGTCGGTGCTGTCAATGTTTGATGAATAGTATAAGAGACACACTTTAATGTGGTGAATCTTTAGTGTATTTTTCACCTCTTATCATTAACATATTTTTACTTGTATGTAAATGACAAAAGATAAGAAGTTCTTTATCCATAGGTTCTGAAATCTAATCCAAACTTTGAAAATGTTCCAACGGCTAAGTATAAGGTGCATGGAGGAAGATTTTGTGTCAAGCTTCATCAATGCAAAATTTTGATATTGTAGTTTATATTTCACCATAGACAACGTTCGAACGGCGAAATATAAAAAAAAAAAAAAAAAGCATGGAGGATGCATTTCCCCTATTATCTCTCTATTTCTGTTATCTCCTTCGCCTTCCATATCATATTAAGCTACTTAGGTGTGTAACTGATTTGCAATAAAACTAATGAGCATAACTGATGCATACACATGGCTCATCCGCTTCTAGGTTGTTGCATAAAAACTTGAATCCTTCAGCCTGTTAAGACCTTGTCTCCTTATTTTCTACTTTGGGAATATAAGTAAGGAGATGATGTCTCATTAAATCAGAAAAAAATGTTGCATATAAACACAAACAAACAAAGGAGCACCAGAAGCAAAGAGGAAACGACGAAGAGACAAGAAGCGTATAGAGAGAGAGAGGGAAAACAGAGCTTCGGAGGTTGTTCCAGAGAGAGAAATCGTAACTAGTGAGAACTTATCTTTTGTTTTGAAACAATTTGACTTTATGACAGTTTACAAATTTAAATGTCATTAAAACGATAACACACACATTTTTATTAGCAAAAAAAAAACACACACACATTTTTTATAAAGAAAATTGATTATTTCCAAAAGATCAGAGGGATGGAAAACTCATGAGAAGATCGAATCGAAGCCAAACCAATTGATCTCATAGACATATCGTTTAATTCTTTTTACGGGGCCTGTTGGGCCTCCTGTTAGGCCTCCTGTTAGGCCTAGGCCTCTTGCTAGGCTTCCTAAGAGGACTCATGGCAGGCTTACGTCCAGGTTCAAGCTTGATCGTATCATTTGGCATACCTATAAATCGATTTTATTAGGGTTATAATCTGGAAAAAAATTTAAATGAAAAGTAATAATGTACAATATTATGTTAATAGATAAAATTTATGTAAATAAGTAGGGGCATTTTGAGTGAGGCTTAGGCTTACCAAGCTTATGGATAGGCTCAGGCGCGGTCACAGTATCATTTTTTTGCAGATCTACAAATTATTTTTATTAGTCATAATAAGAAAATTCCAAAAGATAAAAATAATAATAATACTATGTTAATAGATGAAAAAAATATGTGAATAAGTGGGGGCATTTGATAGTTTAAACACAAATTTACTGGATCCAAACCTAATTTTAACCAAATATTTCACCAAATTTACACTAGAAATTGTTAATATAATAATTTTATAGAAGTTACTTACCTTGGCCGTCAATGACATGGGCGAAAAAGAAGAGGACGACAAAGAAGAGGAGAAGAATGCAAGAAATAGTAGAGCAATGGGAAGTCATTTGGTATTAAATGGGATGAGAGTGAGGAAAACAAGAGAATATGTTGCTGCTTTTTATAGATTCAGGGAGTTGATGAATTTGGAGTGAGAATGAAAAAGGCAAAGCAAAAGTTTATGACAACGTAATGCTTGGAACGTTGCCTACTACAATAATAATTACAACTGTGTATGATGTTTTAATAGTTGTACGAATCTCCAAATTGTGATTCACTTTGTCTATAGATAGCATTTTTGTTTTTTAATAATGAATAACATACTGTTATGCATATTTAACAGTATTTTTTAAAAAAAAGGTTTTGGTGGTCGCTTAGGAGCCCTCTAGACTTATGTAAATAAGCCCATAAAAATCAGATAATAAGTGGGTTTTTTTGTTTTACTTTTATGCATATTTAGCAGTATTTAAAAAACGGTTCAAGTGAATAACAAATCAACATGACGAATTTGGTTCGAACCTGGAGCTGAAGCTGATTGAACAGAGAGGCGAATAAACCGGTTAAGATTCCGGTATAAAGAAGAAGAAGGAAACGAAATCGAAATACGAGGTTCTGAGGAAGAAAATGTTCGTGTATCGGAGATTCTTAGTCGAAGATAAATTTAGTTTGCATCGAGAACACCATCGCCGGAACACAAATTATCTTTGGTGATTAAAATTGTTAAAATCACCTCACTTGTCCAGGTGTCAAACGGGCCAGTTCGCTAGGACTGCGGTAAAAAAACTATGTCCAGACTCGTCTCGCTAAGTCTAATGGGTTTATGGACCGGTCCGCAAGTTTAATTTTTAACAATTTTTAAATTTAAAATAACTTTTAATGTTACTTTTTGGTAAATATTTTAATTTTATAAATTGAATTTCTATACGTTATCATATATTATATATTAATAATTAAGTAAAATATTTAGTTTTACATATTATTTATTTATTTTAATTAAACATTTGTGTCCCACATACTGATCCGTAAACCAGTAGATAAAATCTGCTAAATCTTTAATTTGTTTAGGCTTATCCGTGAGATCTGCTATTTTATGGATATATAAAATCATTAAAATGATATCCAAACCCACTCCGCCCTAGTACTATATGATTTGTTTAGGCTTCTGGTGGTGGTCGTGGCTAGGATGATTTGGTGTGCGATGATTGCACTTGAAAGACGCAATAGTAAAGAGATTTGTGGGCATGTCGAGTGGTTTGATGCAGTGCTTCCACATCCAATTCCTGTGGATTATGTATTCGAGTATGTCGTTGCTGTCAATGTTTGATGAATGGTATAAGATACACACTTTAATGTGGTGAATCTTTAGGGAATTTTCACCTCTTATTATTTACATATTTTGACTTGTATGTAAATGACAAAAGGTAAGAAGTTCTTTAACCATAGGTTCTGAAATCTAATCCAAACTTTGAAAATGTTCCAACGGTGAAGTAAAATCTAAAGTCCTAACAAAACCTCCAAACATATTTATTTTGCCCAAGCCTTTGTGGTCTAGTGGCAGAGGAAGCTTTGGTAAAGGGTGAAACTCCCAGACCCGAGTTCGATTCTCCCTGGAAACAATGGCCCAATTGGTTTACGTGAAAGTCAGAAATGCAGGCGGCCTGACTACCCCCTGGCATTAGTCGGAAGACATTCCAAACTCGGATCAGGCAGTGTGGTGGCCCAATTCTACCTGGATCGGGAGAAGTCCACTATGTAGCACCTCGGTGCGTTCCTACCGAGGCCGACCGGATCAGCCGATAGGGTTTATCAAAAAAAAAAAAAACATATTTATTTTTTTCCTCTAATCTTTTGTGTATATTCACTCTCATCTCTCTCTCTCTATCTCTTTTCCCATTACATGTTACGAACGTCAAGTCTATTTTTCTTTTTGTCGCTTTAGTCTCTTAAGTTTAAAAAATGGTCTCTCGTCGTATGATGCAAAAGGAAAAGTCATGTGATCATAATCATCATCAAGATCATCTTGATAGTATATAACGTTGATCGTGTGAGGAAACATTTGAACGATCGATTGCATGTGATCCTTTCAAACATGTCCACTAAAGAAGCTGCAAGGACAAGGGTTCTCATGGGGCCTCTGCCTCCAAAAATCCATCCATTTGTTTTAAGAGAACGCTTGTCCTCACGGCTTCATCACTGAACAGTAGTTTCATGAGGATCATATGAAATAAATCGTTCAAAAGTTTACTGACCCGATCAACGTCATATATCTATATCATCAGATGATCATGTCTACATGCCTTACTTTTCTGCATCATATGATGGAAAACCATTTTATTTAACTCAGATACTAAAATGAGAAAGGAAAATAGACTTGACGAAAATGAAAGTGAACAAAAAATATGGGGAAAAATTTTATTTGGAAGGTCTTTTAGGACCTAAAGTAACGACCTTTAAACTATATTCAGAATTGATGATCTCATCAACATTATTGTTCATATATTTTAGCCTTGTACCTCTAACATCTATTGAAAAAAGATAGCGATTATGTTGTTATGAATTCGTTTGTTGAATCACATGATGATGATGTTGGAGTATTTGTGTTCACTGGATCGAGGAGGTGAGAAACTGCTCTTTTGACTCAATAACACTTCTCTAATCTTGTGAACGAAAGATTTAGACTTTAAGGTTAATACACAGTTTGGTATTCTATAGATTATTGGTAGGTCAAGATTCATGAGAGACAACCTTGTAAGTTGGTTTTAGCATATATATCTTTGGAATCCTTTTGATTTTGTTTATTATGTTACCTCCCACTTAAAAGCAGTTTCGTCAAGGCTGTACAATTCTTCCAAAAATATGTTGCTAGTTTCATTTTTGTTGGTGTATGGTGTCTTCAGCTGAAGAGAGTCGATAGAAGATAAGATACATTGAGGCACTAGTGAAAGTTTAATTTCTTCTATCTATCGAAGGTGATCAAGTTCCTAGTAACATAAAACAAATTTGAAAAGTTTTCTTGGGATATGAATCTTAATGTAATTACATAAAACATAGGCAAATGAAACGCACCAAGACGACCGAAAGTAGATTCATGCAGGAAGATTCGACTGGTAAGGCTTCCTAAGAAGATTCGACTAATGAAGCATCCAAGTGATACAAGTTAGTAAATGGAGGCAAGGGTTCCACCTTGGAATAGCCATCGATGACCTCTGTATATCAATAAAGGGAAGTAAACGCCATATACAAAATTGTATACGCTTATTGTTAATGGATCAATCAATCATGTGTACCTCTAGAGTTCAAGCAGAGATGGTCACTTCGTAATATGTGGATATCCTGATGAGAAAATTACGGATCTAAGTTATCTCCAATGGATCATCATACTAGACATCAAACACAACATCAACATTTACCTCTGCAGAGGGACCAATACTATGTATTACTAAGCTTTTAGGTTGGTAATCATTTATACTCATATAACCAAGACTCAAAGCATCGATTTCAACCCCGGGATTGTCACTCTCGAGACGCTGAGACTCTAGTGTGAAGCTTACCAGTGATTGAGAACGAACTCGTATAACTCTGAGATAATTATCCGGATGAGTGATCACGGGTAAATCCTTAAGAATCAAAAGATTGATTAGAGAGTCTCCAAAATAAAATCGCCATCAAACTTGACTCCTCTAAATATATAGTCTTGATAGAAGGTGAAGAAACCAATTTTGGTTCTGGATGAACAAAGACAGCACAATAGACAGTCAAATCCACCAATGTTGCTCATGAATAGAGCGAGAGAGGCATCCTAACTAAGACTCCAATGACTCGACAAAACGCTAGTGCGAACCAAATCCTTGGTAGAGAGTTCAAAGAGGATCCGACATAAAAAAATGACACGGTTAAGATAGGTTAGGCGGTTCTCCCATGGTTAGAACCTCTTTGAATACATTTTCAAGCAAGAGAAAGTGTATCAAAACGAAATTCTCGGGAAAAGATAGGTTGTGCGATTTACTGTGTCATTTGTTATGTCGTATACTCTCTGAACTCTCTACCAAGGATTCGGTTCGCACAAGCATTTTGTTAAGTCAGTACTGAAGCCTTAGTTAGAATGCCTCTCTCGCTTTATTCATGTGCGACATTGGTGGATTTAGTTCTCTACTGTTTCGTCTTTGATCATCCAGACTCAAAATCAGTTTCTTCACCTTATGTCAAGACTATGTGTTTAGAGGGGGTTACTTAAGTTTGATGGTCATTCCGTTTTGGAGACTCTCATATCAAGCTTTCCGGTTCTTGAGGATTTAACCGTGATTACGCATCAGATGATTATCTCGATGTCTTACTTATTCGTTCTCAATCACTGAAAAGCATCTAGAGTCTCAATGTCTCGAGTGCGATGATCTGATATTGAAATTGATGCTCCAAGTCTTGAGTATATGACTATATGAGTATTAGTGGTTACTAACTTAAAAGTTTTATAACACCTAGTATTGGTAAACGTTGATGTTGTGTTTGGTGTCGTGTATGATGATCCACTGGAAATAACTAAGCTCCATAATTTTCTCATCGCGATATCCACAATTCACAAAGTGGCCATATCTACTCGAACTTACTGGTACAATTACTTTCTTTATTTTTATACACAGGCCATCCATGGTGGAACCGTTGCCTCCATTTTCTAACTTGTCTCGCTTAGATGCTTTGTTAGTTGAATCTTCTTGGGAAGTTTTACCAGTCTTTCTTGGTTGCTTTGTGAATCTAGATTCGCTCGTCCTAGTGTGTTTCATTTGCTTATGTTCATTGTAATTACATTGGAAAAAAAAAACTTATTTCACCTAAAAACTAAATTGAAGTTTGATTATGATATAATTTATTGGATTGTAAACTTTTAATTCCATTAATTGAAACCAAATTGTCAACTATATTGCGTTCACGTGATTTATTTCATGGCTATTTAATTTGTTCCACCTACGTAAGACTCTAAAACCTTCTTTTTCTTCTTGGTATGAACTATGAAGACTCATTTTTGTTTTCCTTTCAAGACTTGGACTTTTGATTTTATGGATATTTACAAACTTAATTGTTGTATTTTATTTTATTTTGCCAACAAAATGCATTAAATGAGAAGTTGAATTCGTGTGGTATCAGCGTAATAACAATTGCACAAATTCCAAAACAACATTTCCAAGTCAACTTTGATTAATCTCTTAAATGGTCTAATTTGGGAGAAAAGTATGACTAATAAAGTAATTTTTTTATTTCTCAATTTTTTTACCATTTAATAGTAATTTGTTTCGATACATTCCTTAATTTATAAGGAATATTAAAACAAAATGTTTATGTCCAAATCTTCTAATGATAACTATTTAAAGAACAAAAAAGAATTGAACAATATGAACAATGAGGAATGGAACATAAAGTTTTGTGGAATGAACAGTAAATTTACTGGAAAATATAATAAAATATACCATTATGATGAATAAGAACCAAACAAAAACAATATTTTAGAAACTATATATTAAATAATTAAGAAGTCAATCTATAAGGAATAAAGGGAATAATATCTTATAATAATTAATAAGATTTTTTAAAATATTGATATCAAGAATTTATTTCATAGTCTTTTCGGAGACATTTGATAACAAAATCATTTTCATAAACATTGAAACCGATATTATTATTATTATTATTATTATTAATATATAAAATTTTAAGTTATATATGAAACATATCCATAAACATTAAAATCAAGAAATACATATATGAATGGAGTTTGAGCGTACTTGCGCTTTCTTTAACCACCATATCCAGATGTAGGACCTATATCCTATTTCTCGGCACAACAAATTCGGATCCATAATTTTACCATATTTAGTTTATCGGGTTCTTTTTAGCTATCTATAAACTTCATGGATCGAATTACAAACACAAAACAAAAGATGACAATTAAAACACAATTAATTGAACATGAGAAAAATAGTCAACCGGATGATATCTAATTAAAACATCAACTAAACAAATAAATAGAAATTGTAAATGATCTAATACTGGCACATACCTTTTGATGAATAAAAGCGTAATTCGAGGGGAAGAGACGATATGCTTTCTACTGGCCGATCATCCGATTCGCTCCAAGAGAGAGGCCTTTTATTCGATAAGATCTTAGTCTCACAGATTCTCATCTAATGTAATCAAAGATTTTTATACTTTGTTTTCTAAGATACAGCGGCGCAATTACCAGAAAACAGTTTAGAGAGTTTGTGAACCTATATATATACAAATGAAATTAACCTAAGAAAGGAGTAAGACACATTTAAAACGACATCGTATCGAGTAGTGGTGCCCATTAAGAGTTAATAGGCCCATAAATTAAACAACTTAAAATTCTTACTAGATGAATATCAATACTATGCACATGTTTCTTGTTTTCCAAAATTAATTATATTAAATGCTTTTGTTGACCATTTTGTTAAAAATAAAATAATATTAATTTTTTCTCTACATCAATTTTATATATTTACTAGATAAGGACCCGTCCATCGGACGGGTTTAATTTTTTAAAAATGAAAATCAAATTTAACAAAAAATTAATTAACAACATTTGTAAGTAGAAATTTTCTTTCAAAAGTAAAAAGCATTGTTTCTTTAACAGCTAAAATTATTAATTCAAAATTATTTCGAATGAAAGATATATCACATAGCATAAAAATTAAAAATATAACTCATGGTTTACTTATATGAAAAACAAAAATTAAAAATATTCATCATAAAGTTGGCGAATAAAACCAAAGTGGTTTTTAATTAGACACGTTATAAATATAAAGATGATAAATCGACTAAATCCCTTAGCCTTCCAAGCTAACGTTGAGGGTTCGATTCCTATATACTCGATTGCAATGACTTTATGATCAACCAATAAAAATTGATAAATTCAAAAAATTATAAGCACGATGATATATGAATCTTATATAATTCAAATATAAATATAGAAATTTAAATAAACAACTTAGAAATAGTAAAATTAAATTCAAAATATCAAAAACAAAGAAAAAAGCATATATGGTTCTTATATATTCAAGAATTTAAAATAAACAATATAAAACCTTACCTAAAATCATCACATATTTCTAATTAAAAAAATAAAATTGTTATAAGTAATATAAATCTGGAATTTAAATCATGACACATGTCGCTATCTAAAATCATTAGAACTATGATATATTATAAATCTTATATAATTTAAACTGAACGTAGAAACCAAAATAAATAATTTAAAGATACAACAGTTAAACTAAAAATAAAAATTATAAACACGATGATATATGAATCTTTGATAATTTAAATATGAAAAGAGAAATTGAAATAAACAATCTAACAATACTACAATCATAATTGAGGACAAAAAGGAAAAAAAAATGATCTATCATATTTCTAATTGAAAAAATGAACTCAAATATATAATACTAGATCTTGACCCGCACATACGTGCGGGATTTCATATCGGTGAAGACAGAATGAGTGAGCGAATTTGTTTTTGTTATTTACACAACTACGTAGAACAAATAATGGCATCGCGTCCATGGATTTGTTTTTGTTATTCTAACTTTCTAATTTATTTGTAGAATATATTAGAAGTTAAAATCTTATCATGGATTGTCAATGCTAAGACTATATATGGTAAGTATAAAAAGTTGTGATATGATTTTGTAAACTAATTTAAGATTTGATTTGAATATTTTTTTAAATAAAAAAGTGAATTTGATTTGAATAATTCGTAAACTCATGCTAGAATAATTACATTTTCTATTTTTATTATTTTGAATTTAAAATAGTTAGTTGTTATGAATTCTAAATAATTTTGGTTTTTGACTTTTTTTTTCTTTTTCAAATTCAAAAAAACCAATGGCATTCTATGTAATATTCTACAACACGAAGGTTTTTAATTTTTTAGTGATTCCCAATTAATAGTATAGATGAGGATTAGTCTAATTAAACTATCACATATTTCTAATTGGAAAGGAAATTGAGATAAATAATTTCAAATTTTAAATTAAATCATGACAAATGATAAAATCTTTGACTGATACCGGTTCATGATACTATTAATTACTAACTTTGAGAAATCAAAATAAATAATATTAGTTATATAATAACATATGTTTCCTTTTTAATACATTTGCCTGATTTGTTTCTTGTTTAATTGAAATATATATTTTTAATTATTAAAAATGTATAATTTCCTTATTATTATCTTTTGAAATTTTTTAAAGTGTTTATAGAAATATTAATTATTTACAATTATCCTTATAATTATCTTTTACATTTTTAAAATTATTTAAATTTATAATTACTTATCTTTTTTTTTAAAGGAAATTTTTGTTTTACACGTGTCAAAATCTAAGATCGATAGATTTGCCACGTGTCACGATCCTATGAGTTATTAACTTTGAAAATCATACTTTACCACATAAGTTTCACATTATAAAATCTAGTTGGACAAAAATATATTTCTTCTAATGACATCATATTTTCTACCTTGGTCTATTTTTTTTTACCTAGGTTTTGATACCAATTGTTGGGTTCTCCAAGCCCAACCCAACTTTCCAATTAGTATGATATTATCTGTTTTGGGATAAGTGGCGTAACACCCAAATTTGTTTTTAGATTCTTTTCCAAAAGATCGCATACTAATTAGAGTTGCACTTGACTTATATATTAGACAATAATTTTTTAATCTTGCGATGTGTGATGTTTGTTTGTTTCCCATACATAGACTACAGATTTAAATAATAAAAGAAAAATCTGACGAACTATTCTTTCTAGATGCACACAATCGTTCACGGGGCTCATATATTTGAAGAAAAATTCACAAATTACATGATCTAGACATCTAGTATCGGAGATATAGAATGGAGTAGACACTCTTACATGGATAACTGGAATATTACATGATGACACTTGGAATTCACAAGTGCAGTCCACACTGTTGTCGAGTAGCTGCATATAAAGAACATATGGTCCCTTGTTTCTATATGATTTTGACATAAGACACAAGTGGACATTGAACATGTGTTCCAGCTGAGAAGACGATTCTCCGTTAAAATGTCGATTTTTCATCGCAAGGCTAGTACAAAAGGAGTATTTTGGTGTCGCATGAGTGAATCATACTCCCTTGTATCACACAACTTTGTTCGATGTTGTCCGAATGTGGTTTCAAGTGTATTTCATTGAGAAAGAACTTTCTAAGAGTCCCCCTTACATCGCCATAAAAAGAGATCCTCTGGTGCCGTATCTTTACCTCGCCACTGTTGTTCAAGTGCAATCTCTATTAAGTTCAAATTTCCGACCCGGTGTCTTCTTCTTCTCCGAGATCTTCATGCCTTGGGGAAGGATTCCTTCCAGTCCCCAAATCTATGACGCCTCTAGGACTAGTCATGTCCATTAGCATTAGGCACCCGAGTGTAGACGAGTTCTAATACCAGAATGAGATAAAGGCCCCATTCCTTGCTTCACTCTTGCAAACGTTTTTGCCACTTCCCTATATTTCAAGATTTTTCGCTATATCCACGACCCCGAAATCGTATTTTCCTGAATAGACCAGAAGGATTCTCTCTTTAGCAAATAAGTTGTAACCAACTTTACCCACAGCGAAGAGCCATGAGAGACTACTCTCCATATCAGTTTCAGACAACACACATCATTCGCTGGCTCTCATGAAGAGGGAGCATTGTTCCAATGTACACCAAGAAGATTGAAGTAACAAAATTCATCAATCACCATAACACAAGAATGAATCACCGGAAGACGATAAAAAGACGAAAAGAAGCTTCGCATAAAAGAGATTGTATTAATTGATATCAAAAAGAGATTGTATTAATTGAAAATTACAAATAGTGATTATTCGATTTTGCGACTTCTATATACAACAACGCCTATGAAATTGTAAAAAACAACAGAACTTAAAATCTCACAGCTTGAGGCTCCTCTGCTTCTCCAGCTTTCAAAAAAGCTGAAACATTAAACATAATTAGCTTCTCTATCTTTCTCATTGTTTTGCATCTATGGATTCTTAGTTTACTTACCTCTCTTCTTAACCTTGTTCCTAAAACCTCTCTTCCTGCTGAATGCAGTTTCCTGAATATTTCATATACCATAAGACAAGAATGAATCATCAGAAGAAATATGCTAATGTTCATGAGAAAATAATATTGCGGATTCTAGTACGGAAGATAAAACTGAATTGAGATCATGGGAGTTTCATAGAATTTATACCACTGGGTGGCCCATCTTCACTGCTTCACGGATTGCTTCTACTAAATCACGGTTAGCCTCGGTGTATAGACTGGTCACTGTTCCATATTGCCCAGCTCTAGCTGTTCGGCCTATCCTGTGAAGGAAATCCACTGCAGAACTAGCAAAATCCGCCTGCAATCACCCTCGAGAATGTTCACTATGGTTTTAGAAAGCCAAGCACTTTGAAGAGGGTGTTGGTTGAAATTAGAAAAGAAACCTGAATAACGTGTGAGACATTAGGAACATCAACTCCCCGGGCAGCGGCATCGGTGCAAACAAAGACACCGCCGGTTTCTCTGAAATCAGCTAATATATTAGCACGTTCGTCTAGCTTGTGGTTCTTGTGATAACGATAACACTGAATACTAGCTTTCTCCAATATATCGGCCACCGCTTCAACAGCTTCGACCGTGTTTGCAAACACCATCGTCCTCTCTGTGTTGGTGTTGTTATTGTTTTTTACAGCCTCTATAAGAGCATCAACTTGTGAGTCTACTGTGACTTCAACCCATTTTTGCTTTAGTCTGCAACATAGCAAAGACAAAAACAAAATCTGAGTTTGAGTGGCGTACAAAAAAATTCTACTTAATTGATCAAGAGAATCAGATTGCCAATGTTTCTTATGAACATCAAAGCAATAGCTTCCAACCAAGAGCTTATAATCATTTTCTATTCCCAGTTAGACCTCTATATATTCAAAGGGGTGAGTGATGCACAGTACTTCAACGAAGATAAAAGAGAGAAGTTTTCACCTCGGACTGTTTCGGTGAAGAAAGTTTCCACTAACCCAAATAGCATCTTGAAACATATGTTTCAAAATTCCTCCGGCAGTCTTCTTCCCGTTAACTGGAAGTGTGGCTGCAATGAAGATATACTGCTTACTCCGGCTATAGATCTTTCTCACTCTCCTCCAGCCCTTTTTGGTATCTGACCCAGCTTCAGCTTCAACACTAGGCATATGTGCTGTATCATCAATATATTCCTCTTCCTCTTCTTCTTCCTCTTCCTCGGAAATAGATCCATCATCAAATTCTGCATCATCCTCATTTTCTAGATCAATTTGGGGTACAGAGGCATCAATCTCCATTGGTTTGCCAATTGTGGATGTAGCCAAACGAGACACTTGTTTCTCATCGAAACGCAGCATATTTATCAGACGAATAATCTGATTCTGGAAGCTTCCGCACAGAAGCATATCAGCTTCATCAAAGACCTGCAAGTTATCCAAACATTCAAAAGGAAATCTGCAATTCCAAAATTGCTCAGAACACAAAACAACACAACTCCAAAGTCTAAACAAGAAAACCATACCACATATTTGACAGATCGCAGAAATTCCAGACGCCTATTTCTTTTCGGCTCAATATTATTCAGAAGAGCAGCGGGTGTCGAAACAATTATATCAGGCAGTCTATCTGGCCAACCCTGCAGCATATACAACTTCCATATTCAGCTATATTCAAACACTTACAAAGGAACAGAGCTCATATCAATAAACAAAGGTTACAGAAGACAGATTAGGTATTACCTGTGCTCCGCAAACAGCTTCAACTCTAAGAAGTGGATTACCATCTTCACCAACAAGACCATTAACCATCCGAACCACTTGTTCACACAGCATCACATTTGGACATAGAATAAGAGATAGATTCTTAAGCGGAAACGGCCTTTCCTCCCCATTCAAACCCTCAGAATCAATAGCGGTGTTCGTCAATCTATCAATTATTGGAGCAAGATATCCATGTGTTTTACCACTACCAGTTTCTGCTGCGACAATAACATCTTTCCCGGACAATATAGACGGTATACAAACAGCCTAATAAGCAAAAACAGTAGAGAATCAGATTCAAAATCAAACATTTCAGAACCAAAAACAAAAAATGATTGCCTTTGAACTTAGTAGTAAAAAAGGCTCCTTTTTTCTCTTCCACTACAGAAAAACATGATCTTTAACTTATCATTTCACAATCAACAAATGCTTCTACAAGTTCTCTGTTAGGTTTTACTAAATTTGAAAACTTACCTGAGTGAGAGATGGTCTATCGAACCCAGAATCTCGAAGAGCTATAGAGACCTTATCTGATAACCCAAGAGACTTCCAAGAAACGGTATTGTCAGCAAAAAACGTATCATTACCCTTTTTCTCTACTTCTGCTTCAGTAGTAGACGCAAACCCACGAACCCATTTTCTATCAGATCGATTAAGAGAGCTTAAACGGAAAGAAACAGATGAACCATAAGCGAGAGCGAACGAGACCTTGAACCTCTGAGATAAAAGCTTCGACGGTGCTGAAGATGAGACTCCACACAAATGAAGCACAGAGACAGAGCGTGAGAGAATCATCGGACTTCACAAAAACTCAATTTTCATGAAAAAAAAAAGAATCAGATTTTATCACGGCGGATAAGATTGGACAAAACCTAATCCAAATGAGGTTTTAGGGTTTAAGCAAAATGAGATTTCAGAGAAGAAAGAAGAAACCTCTGTTTCAGTCTCTTCATTAGCTCACTAACGAAGAAAACGACGACGTATTAGCCTATTAGGCAATTAGTTTGTTGATGAAGGAAACGACGGCGTATAGGCTTTGTTAAGTAACTTGAGTCGTTTCTTTGTCCCACATCGTCTAAAGTAAAAATAAGTTGTGTTGTTTATATATCACCAGAGATCATCATTGGTCACGACCTTACTTGAACAGGATCTGTTCTATAGGCTCGTACCTCTGTTTCCTTGATTTCTAAGGAGACAGGCCCTTAAACCTGGTTGATGAATCAAAGCCGTGTAACCTGAGTGTGATTGACGGCGGTTCGTCTCTTCGGAGACCCTCTGCTGTAGAGGATCGCTACCTGGTTAGGTCTTCCTATCTGGGGTGGTCGCACGGTTGTCTGACAGGCTATCTTTTTTTTTTACAGAGTTTTTTTCCGTAAGTGTGTTCCGATTCTGGTATAGAGCTATATTCTAACAGTTACAAAGAAACCTCTGTTTTAGGGTTTAAGCAAAATGAGAGAGCTTCAGAGAAGAAGAAACCTCTGTTTCAGTCTCCTCTATCTTCATTAGCTCGCTGAGGAAAGAACGACAACGTATTAGGCAATTAGTTCGTTGAGTAAGGAAACGACGACATATTGTTTCTTTGTCCCACACCGACTAAAGTAAGATAAGTTGTGTTGTTTATATATTGGTAGAACAGGATCTGTTCTATAGGCTCGTACCTCTGTTTCCTTGATTTCTAAGGAGACAGGCCCTTAAACCTGGTTGATGAATCAAAGCCGTGTGACCTGAGTGTGATTGACGGCGGTTCGTCTCTTCGGAGCCCCTCTGCTGTAGAGGATCGCTACCTGGTTAGGTCTTCCTATCTGGGGTGGTCGCACGGTTGTCTGACAGGCTATCTTTTTTTTTTGACAGAGTTTTTTTCCGTAAGTGTGTTCCGATTCTGGTATAGAACTATATTCTAACAGTTACAAAGAAACCTCTGTTTTAGGGTTTAAGCAAAATGAGAGAGCTTCAGAGAAGAAGAAACCTCTGTTTCAGTCTCCTCTATCTTCATTAGCTCGCTGAGGAAAGAACGACAACGTATTAGGCAATTAGTTCGTTGAGTAAGGAAACGACGACATATTGTTTCTTTGTCCCACACCGACTAAAGTAAGATAAGTTGTGTTGTTTATATATTGTTAGAACATGATCTGTTCTATAGGCTCGTACCTCTGTTTCCTTGATTTCTAAGGAGACAGGCCCTTAAACCTGGTTGATGAATCAAAGCCGTGTGACCTGAGTGTGATTGACGGCGGTTCGTCTCTTCGGAGCCCCTCTGCTGTAGAGGATCGCTACCTGGTTAGGTCTTCCTATCTGGGGTGGTCGCACGGTTGTCTGACAGGCTATCTTTTTTTTTGACAGAGTTTTTTTCCGTAAGTGTGTTCCGATTCTGGTATAGAGCTATATTCTAACAGTTACAAAGAAACCTCTGTTTTAGGGTTTAAGCAAAATGAGAGAGCTTCAGAGAAGAAGAAACCTCTGTTTCAGTCTCCTCTATCTTCATTAGCTCGCTGAGGAAAGAACGACAACGTATTAGGCAATTAGTTCGTTGAGTAAGGAAACGACGACATATTGTTTCTTTGTCCCACACCGACTAAAGTAAGATAAGTTGTGTTGTTTATATATTGTTAGAACAGGATTTGTTCTATAGGCTCGTACCTCTGTTTCCTTGATTTCTAAGGAGACAGGCCCTTAAACCTGGTTGATGAATCAAAGCCGTGTGACCTGAGTGTGATTGACGGCGGTTCGTCTCTTCGGAGCCCCTCTGCTGTAGAGGATCGCTACCTGGTTAGGTCTTCCTATCTGGGGTGGTCGCACGGTTGTCTGACAGGCTATCTTTTTTTTTGACAGAGTTTTTTTCCGTAAGTGTGTTCCGATTCTGGTATAGAGCTATATTCTAACAGTTACAAAGAAACCTCTGTTTTAGGGTTTAAGCAAAATGAGAGAGCTTCAGAGAAGAAGAAACCTCTGTTTCAGTCTCCTCTATCTTCATTAGCTCGCTGAGGAAAGAACGACAACGTATTAGGCAATTAGTTCGTTGAGTAAGGAAACGACGACATATTGTTTCTTTGTCCCACACCGACTAAAGTAAGATAAGTTGTGTTGTTTATATATTGTTAGAACAGGATCTGTTCTATAGGCTCGTACCTCTGTTTCCTTGATTTCTAAGGAGACAGGCCCTTAAACCTGGTTGATGAATCAAAGCCGTGTGACCTGAGTGTGATTGACGGCGGTTCGTCTCTTCGGAGCCCCTCTGCTGTAGAGGATCGCTACCTGGTTAAGTCTTCCTATCTGGGGTGGTCGCACGGTTGTCTGACAGGCTATCTTTTTTTTTGACAGAGTTTTTTTCCGTAAGTGTGTTCCGATTCTGGTATAGAGCTATATTCTAACAGTTACAAAGAAACCTCTGTTTTAGGGTTTAAGCAAAATGAGAGAGCTTCAGAGAAGAAGAAACCTCTGTTTCAGTCTCCTCTATCTTCATTAGCTCGCTGAGGAAAGAACGACAACGTATTAGGCAATTAGTTCGTTGAGTAAGGAAACGACGACATATTGTTTCTTTGTCCCACACCGACTAAAGTAAGATAAGTTGTGTTGTTTATATATTGGTAGAACAGGATCTGTTCTATAGGCTCGTACCTCTGTTTCCTTGATTTCTAAGGAGACAGGCCCTTAAACCTGGTTGATGAATCAAAGCCGTGTGACCTGAGTGTGATTGACGGCGGTTCGTCTCTTCGGAGCCCCTCTGCTGTAGAGGATCGCTACCTGGTTAGGTCTTCCTATCTAGGGTGGTCGCACGGTTGTCTGACAGGCTATCTTTTTTTTTTGACAGAGTTTTTTTCCGTAAGTGTGTTCCGATTCTGGTATAGAACTATATTCTAACAGTTACAAAGAAACCTCTGTTTTAGGGTTTAAGCAAAATGAGAGAGCTTCAGAGAAGAAGAAACCTCTGTTTCAGTCTCCTCTATCTTCATTAGCTCGCTGAGGAAAGAACGACAACGTATTAGGCAATTAGTTCGTTGAGTAAGGAAACGACGACATATTGTTTCTTTGTCCCACACCGACTAAAGTAAGATAAGTTGTGTTGTTTATATATTGGTAGAACAGGATCTGTTCTATAGGCTCGTACCTCTGTTTCCTTGATTTCTATGGAGACAGGCCCTTAAACCTGGTTGATGAATCAAAGCCGTGTGACCTAAGTGTGATTGACGGCGGTTCGTCTCTTCGGAGCCCCTCTGCTGTAGAGGATCGCTACCTGGTTAGGTCTTCCTATCTGGGGAGGTCGCACGGTTGTCTGATAGGCTATCTTTTTTTTTTGACAGAGTTTTTTCCGTAAGTGTGTTCCGATTCTGGTATAGAGCTATATTCTAACAGTTACAAAGAAACCTCTGTTTTAGGGTTTAAGCAAAATGAGAGAGCTTCAGAGAAGAAGAAACCTTTGTTTCAGTCTCCTCTATCTTCATTAGCTCGCTGAGGAAAGAACGACAACGTATTAGGCAATTAGTTCGTTGAGTAAGGAAACGACGACATATTGTTATTAGGCTTTGTTTAGTGACTTTTTAATTGACTCGTTTCTTTGTCCCACACCGACTAAAGTAGAGATAAGTTGTGTTGTTTATATATTGGTAGAGATCATAAGTGGGCACGACCTTACTTGAACAGGATTTGTTCTATAGGCTTGTACCTCTGTATCCTTGGTTTCTAAGGAGACAGGACCTAAAACCTGGTTGATCTTAGATCTAAGTCTGATTGACGTAAGTCTGATCGACGAATCGAACAAGTTTAGAATCTCTTCGCTGTCGATGGTCGCCACCCGGTTAGGTCTTTCTCTCCGGGGTGGGTCGCACGGTTGTCTGACAGGTTAACTTTTTTTGTCACCTCAAATATCTTTGGTTTCTCCTAAAATTTTAGAGTATTATTGCTTCTGATTCGTTTTGGTAAACGAGCCTTCTCGGGGTTTCTTGTTAGCCAGAGAAAGGAACAAGATTAATGCTTTGATTGATTCTAATGTTGTATTTTCTTGCAAAGACACACAAGTTAACAATTTGGATTGGTACTGATTAGTTATTACCAAACCTTCTAGCATAAAAAGTTTTATTGATCTTTGAGTTAATTAGTTCAATTTAAACACAACTCTAATGTATAAAAATCAAATTGATTCCACAATGTTGTTGTATGATATCAAAATTTCTTCCCTTGAGCCAAGTTTACTCGAATCGCCCGACCCTCAAGCTCAAATCCGTCAAGCGATTCAAGCGCGGTTTCCATTTCCGCTTTGGAAGAGTAACATACAAAGCCATAACCCCGTGATCTTCCGGTATCTCCATCATACACAACTCTAGCTCCAACCACATCTCCACACTCTCTAAACGCTCCAGCTAATGACTCGGAAGTAACAGTCCACGACAAGTTACCAACAAACAGCTTATGCTCTGTTTCTGGATACAGAGGTTCTTTATTAGGCTTTGGTTTGTCAGCAAAGTTCACTTTCAAAGCACGACCAAGATACTCCTGAGAAATACCAATCAAAAAAACATCAACCAAAATGTGTTTTTACCCTTTTGTGTTTTCTAATAAGGCTACAAGAGACTTACAGTTCCATCGAGGTTATCGATGATGATGTTGCAATCTTCGACATTGCTCATGGTTACAAAGGCGAATCCACGACTCTGTCCTGTGTCTCTGTTGTAAAGAACCTCAACGAGCTCAGGGTTAGCGAAATCTTGAATGATTTGAGCCAGAGTTGCACTGTCAACATTGTAAGGCAAGTTACCAAAGTAAAGCTTAGTGTTAGTGGTGGCAGGAGGATCAAGATCAGCAGTTGATTCATTCTCCTTCTCCTCCTCTTCTAATTTGACGGTGATGGTCTCTGGCAAGACTCTGAAACGTCGTGAGCCGCTGCGTGAGGAGATCAAGAGAGGTGAAAAATTGAATTTGAGAAGTGTTTGGTTAGATGATTTGCTGCAGCCATGAAGAAGGTTTGGTTGATGATTGAGTTTGAAGCACGAGAGTGGTACAGTTGAAGCTGCCATATCTCTCTGGACAGAGAGACAGAGAGATTGGCCTAAGACAGACGATTCTGCCCACAAAAAGATTTCGGATAAGGCCAAAAGAGTGATTGGCCTATCAGCGGCTATCGCAATCTTTAGAATTAAGTGTTTCTGTGACTTGATAGGGGGTTTATTCCGGTTCGGTTATTTCGGTTTGGTCTGGATTTCTTTGGTTTCTGGTTTCAGAAGAATATTTCAAAATAAATTGAGATTGGTAGCTGAAAAAATAATAAAAAATGACATTGACATTGAGATTCCTACGTCATAAGTAGAAAGAAATAAAAATCAAATATTTTCTTATAAGAGTCTAAAATCCATTGGCTGGATTCGGTTGGATTTCTTTCCAGCTTTTTTTTTTATTTCAAGGAAATCTAAAAACTAAAATTGTTCGGTTCATAATATATCGGTTCAATTTTTGGTTTGGTATGGGTTTGATGCAAATGCACATCATTGTTGGTTTACTTAGCTTTTCTTTGTTATATTAGACAAAAAAAAATTATATATATAAAAAAAATGTAAATTCAGTTTGATTTTTCATTCAAAGAAATACAAATTTTGAGAAAGTCTACTTTCTCTGTATGATAAGAAAATAACTCAATGATCTCAAATATATTTGGTTATTTTCTTAAATAACCTCCCATAAATGCATGAAAGGATGTGTACCTACCAATGATCAATCCAACTCAATGCAATTCTTACAACCATTTATACCTCACATACATCTAAATCAAATGTTTTTGGACTCATTTAACTAGTGTTTTTTGAATTTTATTCCAAGAATTTGTGTAAACCATTAATGGCTTAAGACACATAATAAATTGTAAACAACAACAAAAACATATGTTTTTTACAATCTTTTTTTCCATTGATTGCTTCACATGGAGAACATATATACATTGACAGGACAAAAAAGGGACTTAGTTCTTAATCTCTGCAGAATTTTTTTACATCTTAATCTATAAAATTTTCATCTCCTATGTAAATTATAACCAGAAAGGAACACGAGAGAAGAGTTTATTCAATAATGTTTATCTCTCTTTCTTCTTCAGATTCCATCTTCTGATTGATCTCATACAGAGACTATGTTTCTTGTCCCTCAAGTAAAAACCAAACATCAACTCGTAGCTTCAGAGATGCTCTGCAGTGATGGCCTCCATGTTTTTGATCTCGATGAAGCTGAATTCGTTAACACTGAACGTTGCTTCTCATCTTTCGTTTCCTATACAAAAAAAAAACACAAACCCATTAATTTTCTTATTTTTTATATTAATTGTTACATAAAAGCTTCTTAAAACCAACCCCATATCTAATTACTTTAACAAATCGAGTAAAACTTGATTCTTTAAGCTTAAACAATATCTTAAATTCTAAGTAAAGATTCCGTACCAGATTCTGATTCTTGTCGGATTCTTCATCAATCTTCTTCTCCGATGATGGCTTCTTCTTCTCCATACTCGTTTCACTTTGGTGTTTCTTTGTTTTCGCATACTTCTTGGCTCTTAAAACCTTCATAACCTCTGAAAACAAATCAAACACTAATTTAATCAGAAACCCTTTATAAGAGAACACAAAATAAAAACAAAATAAAAGAGTTATAAAAATACAAAAACAAACCTTGTGAAGTTATGAGACGATAAGCATGACCAAGTACAAGACTCTCCGTTGGTCGGAGAAGTTTCACGCGCGTGAACCTCACAACCCTTCTCTCGCTCTTGTCATCTGTGGTCGTCGTTGTCGTTGTCGCCGGAATATTCTTCTCCGGTAAAGGGATAATAAGAGAAACGTAGTGACCAGGATACATACGCATGATCTCACTAACGGATACAGGACCGTAATATCTATCGATCTTGCCGTCAGGATGTTGTAGAACCAACGCCGCCGCATCAACCGCTTGACAATTTCCCATCACTTACACAAACAAAAAAATCTCTGTTCTTCAAAAAATGTTATGATTAAAGAAAAAACAGAGAGTAGAATGAGAGAGTTGTGTGAAAGAAAGAAGAAGAGAGAAGAAAAGAGTCTTTTTCGGGACAGCGTGAAGAGTTAGGTCCACCACACTGGCTTTGCTTATAAAACATGTGAAACCCCAAAAATTGTTATTATTTTAATTTTGGTTACTTTATGATGTTTTGTGATTATTTAATTGGACTGTCATTTTGGGAGTTAATTAATGATAAGAATAATAGTATTATTAAAGATTTGTAACCATATTGTTGCAGATTTGACTGTGGTTTGCCTGGGACATCTCTGACGTTTACTTTATTTAATTTTTGTTATTTTTGGAGTTTAGAATTTAATGGAATAGAGTAATAGGATGGTCGGAAAAATTAAATAGTTGATTTGAACGGGTGGGTGCCGGCACCGGGGATCAGGGACCGATGATTTTGACATTGTTTTTGTTCTTACTGTTTAAAATAATTTAAGTTGTTGCATTTATTTTCTTACTCGTTTTAGATCATGTGATAAGCCAATAAACCATAGTTTTTAGCAGATAATTATTGAATGTTGTAGTGTTTGACTTTTATTTAGGACTTGATTATACTACTACAAAGAATAACTTACCGTTCCAAAGTTCGTAAGTTTCTTTTTGTGTGATCAAACAAAAATAACAGTTACATAAATTGCACTTTCTAAACAAAATGGAAGGGGTCTTCTTTTTTATTTTGTGAAATAAGGTGTCTTCTTTTGTTTAAATTATAATTTTATATATTTGTAACGTTTCGATAAAATATAAGTTTGAAACGGCAGCTGTTCAAACTAATATGTTTCTCGAGTTGTTTTTTCACTTATAACGTTCCACCTCTTTTGACGAAAGGTAACTATTACTCCCTCTGCTTTATTATATAGGATGTTTTAGAGATTTTTTTTTTGTTTCATTAGATATGATGTTTTACAACTTTTTATGTAATTTTTAAATATATTTGTTATTTTATGGCATTTATATTTTATTTTATATCATTGGTTGAATTTTGTTAAATTAAATATTAAATATAGTTTTTAAAAGAAAAAGAAAAATCTTAAAATGTGTGCTTTTAACTAAAACATCCTCGCAGTATTTTTTTTGATATTTTCTAACATGTAACGTTTATCTTCGTCCAACTACCCATAATTCGGTATAAATGTCATATATTTGAAAATTGATGTTAAAGATAGCTACTAATTTCTTTGTGTGTATGTTTTTTTTTTGTTCACTTGTATAGAACATTTGATAGTACATTATTTTTTCAAGCCTAATTAACACACTTGCCTTGATTAGTCATACTGAAATGAGTATTATTCTGCATATTTTCAAATTCGACCGAATATAACATTTAATGCACGTTGAACTTGGACCATGGACAAAATGATATGGTATATAGATTTAGACGAATAAAAGAAAATTCAGAGATAGCTGAAGATAGCCATAACTAATAGATCCAAAAAATCAATTTTGGCACCACTCATGACGAATAAAAATACAAAAATAAAAATAATATTCTTTAGAAATTGGAGACAAAATAAACAAAAATATAGATAGATAAATAGCTCAAAAATAAGATAAATAAAAACAGAAATTGTGGATTGGGTGGACAAGGGACACTGCAACTTCTTATCTCCTTTTTCTCACTTTCACGGACTTAAATGCTTTCTCTTGACATTTTATTTTTGTTTTTATTTACTTTTGCATGATTCATTCGGTTAGTACCGGTTTGGTTCTTTTGAAGTCCGGTTCATGTCGCAGATTGGTTCAGGGCTAAGAATGGGTCGTCCCGTTAGTGTTCTTGAATAGTAAATGTACCCATTCCTTCACCAAAGAACCCATATGGGAAACACTTCCATCTGAAATGGACAATTGTTACTACCATATCTACTTTTGGTAGTTAGATTATCCACAATGCAAGAAAGGTTTTTTGACCCATATAGTTCATTAGTTATCTTTTGTTTAGTGATTAAATGAACGTTCAACCACAAAATGATTGTTCTTTATCTCTATTTTGTCCTAAAATATGTGTTTTATTACATCATTATCTTCTTTGATTTTATCTTTTAAAAACTATCGTTATCTTTTCCAGGGGAAAAAAATATCTAAAAACACCACTTTAATGATGACTACGTATGGAAGAGATATGCTAGGACTTAGGGTTTGATTATAAGACGAACTAAAGTGAGATTTCTAGGAATGATTAGATATCAGATTATTATCAGTGGAAGAATATTGAGAAATCTATAAAGTACATAGTTCTTCCGTCTCAATTGACTCAAATATATATAGGGTTGTTATGGTACTTTTCTTAAAGTAAAATTTAGATTTAAAATTTATAGACATGCGTGATAAAGGTTTCAGAAAACCATGGAACTATGGAAGCGAGGCTTAAAATTCCAAAAGAAATATGCAACCAATATACAAAACCAAGAGGTGAAAACATAAGTTCTAACTTGACAAGTAATAGTCAAGTAATGTTCTATATACTGTATTAGCTAGTTATTACATGTCTAATAGTAATTTTTCTTAACACCTTTCTAATAGTAATAAGTTTCTCTAATATATGTGATACGTCATGTAAATTGCAGTGGCTAATAAGATTCATATGGTAGTTTTACATTTAGAAAAGAGAATTTATAGTAACTAGCCATGGATTCAAAAAGAATTAAGAAAATAGCCATGAGCTACAGTACTTTGTCTGTTGGATGTCGGAAAGCACGTGTAATTACACACATGCCCTTTATAACATGTTTTTTTCTCGAATTACATGTGATAGAATAATATATCTCTTTTTATCATATTATTTTCCGGTATTACACGTTATTTATAAAGAGCACATGATATTTTTTGAAAAAACACTCTATTCAGTTTAATATCTTTCTCTATCATGTTATTTTATAGTAATACACGTTTTTTATTATGATCACATGTGATTTCTTTTAAAAAAGATTCTTATTTTCTAGTAATTCACGGTTTTTATTAAGATCACATGTTATTTCTTTGAAAAAACACTCTATTCAGTTTAATATCTTTCGCTATCATGTTATTTTGTAGTAATACACGTTTTTTATTATGATCACATGTGATTTCTTTAAAAAACGATTCTTATTTTCTAGTAATTCACGGTTTTTATTAAGATCACATGTTATTTCTTTATAAAAAGATTCTATTCAAGTTTAATTTTTCCGTAACAGTGTTTTTTTTTAAAAAAAAACACTACGTAACAATGTTTTTTCTTAAAAATTCACTACGTTTTTTTAAATAGCATGTCTTTTAGTTAAATATAACATGTGAGATTTAGATCTTACGTGCTATTTTGAAAAATATCACGAAACAATTTCGCCTACTGTAGCTCTCAAAACAAACGGAGGATGGTTTTGTTATTTCACCTCTTCAGACAAGGTGGGTCCATGCTGTTTTCTGACAGAAATTTCTCTCTCTGCTAGTTTCTTAATTTATGTGTCAAATTTGGCTAGTTAGTAATATTACCCTTTAGAAAAACCGGTTAATCAACCATCACTGGTTTGCAATCTCAAATTTCAGCCACGCTAAGTGAATGTTAAAATGTAATACATGAGATCATCGAGCAATATTATATGTTACTTTACACATTTATTCAAATTTTGTTTTTAAGGATCACAGTAACACTACCAAACGATATACAGTAAGTATGGACCCATTTTGCTACATTTTCGAAGTTATTGGTCCGTCTAAAATTAAGAATATGCAAATACTCACATGACGTAATCAATTCCTCTAATAAATAGAACCGAAGATTCGGATATCCTAAGGAAACATCCTCATGATAAAGTAACAACATAATCGTATTTTTAGATAAAATAAAATAATTACCTGACTCATGATGATCATTGTGCCTTCAAAATTATATTTAAAATTGCAAAATATAATATCCAAAAAGAGTTCTCCTTCGTGGATACATCCTTACGTACGTCCCTACCTAATATTTTCACCATTCATTGATTTTGTACAAATTTTTTTATTTTTAAAACAAATAATAATAGCTAAAGTTAAAATTCAGATTTGCATATATACGGAGACCTAATCACGTTGACGTTTGTACGGCGACCAACACGCAAAAGAAAAAAGAAAAGATTTTGGATCGCAAATTATGTCCTTTGGTTCTTCATCAACCCAACATGACAAATTATAATAATCTTTTTTACTTTCGTTAAACACAAACAAAACCAGCCTATTCTTCCACATCAACATGGACTTGTTGGTGAAATATCTTGAGATGATTAAATAATTGATAGGAATAATGAAAAACAAATTAAGTATAATTAAAATCCTGAGGATTTAGCTTATAATTTTAGTTTAAGACTTTAATTGTTGACATGTGTGAACACATGATCTGATAGAACGGTCAGAGAGTGTGTGTGTGTGTGCCATGTGAAGGTGTTGGAAGGTCTTTCGTGTCTCAACTTATTAAATGTCTTTGACGATTGAAACTTCATTTTCAAGTTTGTTCTCTACATCGATATATATACTGCACATCCCAATCCATAATTAATTAACTTATTTAAACTTGTAACATTTAAAACCGGTCTGTCAAATTGATCGCAACTGGGCAGTTTTTTTTGTTTTTTTTAACATCTTTTTTGGTTTTCCTTTTGTTTCTTTACTATGTAGCTGTGAAAAAATTAATCCTACTTAGTAAAATTTGGGACTTTCAATGGGTTGATCCGATATCGCCAGACTTAGTCTCGCAAATTTAATTTGTAACACAAAACATTGTAAACAATTATGAAGACCAATTTTATTATGTTTATGTATATAGTATTGTTAGACCAAATTGGAAAGGGTTTGGAATAATTATGATCTAAATTCTAATAAAGATAGCTAGGCATGCGATTAAACTAGTGTATTGGTTGTAATTCGACCCGAAATATCATCATCACAAATTTCATTCATCCACTATCAATCTTTTATTTATTGGATATTAATATAAAATTGTATCTATATAAATAAAGTTTTCGTGGGGTTTTAATTACCAAGCCGAGTAAGAATTAATCATTCGACATGTAAAATGTTCAGGTGATGTGTAATCATCTTTCTTTGTTTTCCGCATCAAAAGTGTTTTTATCTTTGCATGATGACTCCAATGATATTGTTTGGTAATGTTATTTGCTTTATGCTTAAGCATGTTAACATATATGTCAGGGGTGGCCTTTTGTGTTACAATGTCTGAAGAAAATGCTCTTTGATTATGATCTATGAATGCTAATATACAAAGTTGGAACAATAACATCATTAAATCATTTTGTGATTAGATTGTTTACTGGTCATCATTCACAAATTTTAGTCCGTGGGTAGAGCAGAATAAAAATTTTGTTTTGTTGGATTCTATTATCATGTTCATAAATATTGATCATAATTTCAGTTCTATGAATGACTAACTTATTATATAAATTTTATGTTTTCAATATGATATTTCTAAACATAATTAATGACTAGTTAGCAAAGTATCACTAAACTAATCATGTATATAAAAGTAAATGGACTTTCACATGTTTTATGTTAATAAATTTCTTAGACGTTATTTTTAGAAAGTAAGAGTAATAATATGCCCTTGGTTCATAAAAAATTAAATCAAAAAGTAAAGTTATTCTTTTGACAAAAAACTAAATAAATATTAAAGTTATTCTATGGTATTAGTAATCTTCGTTTAGATAAGGGAACCACTTATTAAGTGGAAAATGCGGTGTTTAGGAGTGTCCAAAGTTAGGTGTAGAATGTCGTTTTGTTGCTTTGCTTGCCACTAAACACCCAAAGCTCTAATATATTTTTGTTTTAAACAAAGCACTAATACTACATCCTTTAATTTTTTGGCTTCCTCTATCAAACCATAGTACATTGAACCTAAATAAGGATCTTGTTCTTTCCCTTCTCTTTATATAAATAATGTTATATAGCAAACACAAAACATAAATTGCATCATAGGTTCTCGTATTAATTAACTCCCATCTTAAAAATTGAAAATAATTCATGTAGTAAAATGTTAAGTAGAAAATAAAATGAGTATAAGCAGTAGAAGTTGTATGAAATATTAAGGCACATACAATACAAACTAGGTGATATCTAATTGCTGACAAAAGTGATAGAAGCAAATAAGCAATTATATCATGTTTAAACGATAAATCTTAGCACTATATATGTATAGATATTTGAATTTATTTTCATCAATTCTATTTTTTTTTTGACATCATCAATTCTAGTTTCTTTCTCCAAAATTTTTCACATATTTTTTTTTATAATTACAAAACATTTGTGTGAAATGTCAAATCGTTTTCCGACAAAGAGCATCGCTACCAGAATACTACATCAGCAATCACCAACTATTGCGGATCCTACAGTGCATGTCAACTTTTTCGTAAATAGTTTTATGTAAATATTTTATACACGTTCCAATCATACGAGAATATATTATTGCACAATAATAATGTCCTTAAAAATACTGTTTATTTACAAAAATTTTGGAAGTGACATTTTGTTACATAGTTATTCCAGGGTTTGATTTGTTACTTCTGTAGTTGTTGTTTAACGACAAATATACTGGTTCCTAACTTGTATAATTGCATTGACATGTTTTCGCAATAGATAATATAATTAATCATAAAACTTATATGTTAAAACTCTGAGTTTTAGCAGATTTTGATCGCTAGTCGGTGAAATTTATCGCCAAATTTATCACTAATCAAAGATTACAAAACAATCATAATTGGATCGATGTCACTCGTCCTCCTACCTGACATAAATTTTAAAAAAAAAAAAACAAAAAAAAAAAAAATTGTTTTGTTAATCGTTGACTCTGGTTGCTATTGTGACATCAAGAAGAAAAAAAAACAAAAAACAAGGCCAAATTAATTTAATTGAATTACGAATGCCCTAGTATATAGACAACAAAAAATGTATTATATGTAAATTTCTTTAAAATCGAAGTATGTCGACCAAAGGATGTTTAGAGACGTGCATTTCTGCACGAGTGATCCTTACACAGTTTATCAATATGTATAACTTTTTTTTGCATTTTAACATTTTTCTTAGAAGATGGACATTTGAATTTCGTTAATTAAGCGACAAATCAAACAGAAACAAAGGTACATGCAATCTTCTGACGAGAGATACTCTGAGGAAACTTTTACATGTGTGGTTGATTAGTTAGGTAGAATAATATAGTTTTGCATGATGTAGAAAGATAATAATAAATAATCTTGTGTTTTTGTGCAAACATATAAATAATCTTATTGTCAGCTTTTACTAAATAAATGGAATTTTTATTGGCTTCAATGTGCAAGTGATTCGAGTTCTCCAAGACCATTTCTTCCTTAAGGAAAAAAAAACGTTATCATTTCAAAAGAAAATAAGTTTTTCTTGTTTGTTTTGTCAATTATGAATTAAATTCGGATAAATAATAACGTAACAAAGATGTTAATATACACTATTGGAATATACGTCGCGCGTGGCCATCTTAGATTGAAGTAAGTTAAGAGACATGAAAATTATAAAAGTTTTTGGACGTGGAAAAGCAAAAGGATCAATACAAAATTCATCCATTAAGCATGGATAGAAAAACAATGGAAATCGCCATTTTAATATCTACTTAATGGGGTCATATGACTTATATACTAATCATTTTACGTACAATTGAAGAATGATAGATCGTACTGGTCTATTATAGATGTGAAATGGTTCGCGTATAAACGCAGTATGTCAAGAGATGACATCTCTGATTTAATACTTCATGGAACTTGGCAGAAAAATATGAGAACATGTAAAAAGAAGAAACAAAAAAAAGGAAAAAAAAAAAAAAAAGGAAAATAAACGAAACACATAAGGAATGAGAGATAAGAATAAAGAGAAGGATGAGACAGAAGCAGAAGTCACTGGCCTCTTTTGTCGTTCAAATTGCTTCGATTTCCTAAGAAAAATACAAATTTGTTGTAAAACATTTTCCTAACACTATAACATCATAATCACCGTAACTAGTAGACTCCTTAAGCAACATATTAATCATTTTAATCAAGTGATTACTTGACCAGAATTAAAAAAAAATAAAAATCTTCCCTACTTAGCTTCCTCCGTTATGCAAGTATACTTTTAGAAAATTATTTAATTTTTATTGCATTTTTATTTAAAAAATAGGGAAATTTGAGTGTATAACCAAAAAAAAAACTTTAATTAACTAACTAGCTATTCTAACCATAAGACTACAATATTCTATGTGTAATCTATAATAATGACATGTTTGCCCATGTTGCCATGATACACAGTTTCTTTTTGTCTTTTCTTTTTATTTTTTTATTTTTTTAATCCTTGCCTCTCTTCTTCTCTTTCTATTCTATTACCGTAACAAAAAATATTTATATAATACAATTATATGAAACCCACAATATACCTATCACATATATTATTTAGGCATCACTTCCACCACCACGTCACCATTATTATTGTCACCGCCACCACCTACATCGAGAACACTACCACCTTCATCATCGTCACCGTTAGTGCCACTACAACCATCATCGGCTCACCACCTCCGCTATCGTCACCACCACCATCACCATTAACACCGTCAATATCACCGCCACGGTTTACCTCGGTTGCTTGGGTTGCCAATGTTGTATCTACTAGGGTTTAGTGTTTTTTTTTCGATGTGCGTTTAGTTCGATCGTTTGAGTCGTTTATGTTTTATCTCTTACGGTTATCGTCATTATTACCGCAACAAACACTATTATCCCACCACCGCCACCGCAACCATAACCATTACGATCACCGTAACCCCAACACCATCAATATCACCATGTCTTAACTACCACGATCATTGTAACCACCACTATTACCACTATATCGTTACTTTCACCACCACTACCACCATCATTACCTTATTTTGGTAAAAAAAATTTGTTCTATACTATTTAGTTTCATTTTATACTATTCTATTTTTGTGTTTAGACAAATATTATTCACTATTTTACATAATTCGTATCCGATTTAAAAAATTTTAATCATGTTATACACAGAAAAAAATCTATGTTTTTCTTTAACTATTGCAAGACTTAATCAGTTATTTTTATGAGACTAATTGAACAATTAAAATCATTTGGGGTAATATCATTTGGCCATGTCATCATTATTCTCTCTCTTCTTTGATTCTTAACTTATACACAAGTAACTACGTCTTCCTTCTTCTCCCAGTGCGCGTGTCCTTCACTGCTGTCCCATTTGGTCTTTTCCATCATCCTTATTGTTATTTTCTTAATATTTTTGAATAGAGTGCTATATTCTTAATTTTACATTGGATTTTGGTTATAGAGCTAATTCCCCCTAAAAAATAAATAAATTTATTTTTGTGGTTAAGAAGCTGATAGAGAGAGAGAGAGTTGAAGCTTGAATCTTTCTAAACAAATCTTCGATCTTAATCTCCAAAAAGTAGTATCAGAGCTTTTATGTTTTCAAATAAAGCTAGGAGGATTAGTTCATAAACCTCAACAATTATGCCTACATGAAGAGATGGAAGAATTTGATGGCAAAGAGGATTATATGTTGGCTCATATCAAGATGTTAGGTTTGTTGGTTGTTTAGAAAAAGAAGAATTAACAACGAAAACTGGAGAATGGACTACACTACCATCATAGAAAAAATCTCATCTTCAAAACCAGTGGATTGCTTATCCAAGATAGAGGGAGATTAGAGAAAAAAGGAAAAAACAAATAAGAAAAACAAAAACAAGAGTATGTTGGATCTATAACAAAGAAGGGCAGTACAAGAAACAAATGTTGCAGTTCTCATGGTTTTACATTAGTTGGTGAGGATATAACAAAGATGTGGATCATCAATTTTGAATGTTCTTATCACATTACTTCAAAAAGAGATAAATTCATTGAGTTCAAAATTAAATAAACTTGTATTTGTTGATAAAACTAGCCATACAATTTTCAATTTTTAACAAAATGTTTTGAGAAATTATGAACCACGTTAAAACTACTACTACTGTATTTTGGATTAACAATGCAAACATGGTTTCAGTCCTACTTATAAATTTTTTACTTGGAGAGATCAAGTGGATCAAACTTTCCTTGCCTACCCTGCTCCATAATTGATTTGAAATATTTTTTGTTTTGTGATTAAAATTTTTCACTGAATTCACGGACACTAAAATAATATGTTTGCATTTGTGTATGTGATTGTGTGAAAAATTTTGTAATTTAATTTTTTTATCTAGCCATATTAATAAATCAATTAAAATGTTATTAGAAGCTTGTAACTAAAACAAAATATTTGATAATAATAATAAAATATTATAAAACTTAAATACACATATATATATATAAATTGTAGATAACACATAAAACCATGAAAAAAAAAACAAAAGCTCCTCCATCTCTCTAAGAAAACTCGTCGTCGACTAAATTAACCGGTTCTGATGGCTTCTTCAGTACCAGAGGTAGGAGTTCTCTCTTGGTCTAGTTTCATTTTGTTTTCTTTGTTTAGAACATCAAGATCATTTTTTCTTCCAACCATTTCACATTTTGATTTCCAGAACTAGATATATGAAACTTAAATCTTATCAACTTTGGGTTCCTAAATCTTGACTCTTAGAGCATCTCCAATGGGGGTATCTAAATTGGATACCACATTTAGATATCCCCATTAAAATCATAATAAAAAACAAAAAGTAGGAGAAAAGAATTGAGAGGGGTTCTTGTTTAATAACCTATGAGTTTTAAATAAGAAACTAACTTTACCCATGTCACTTATTTATTGGTTTAGTCTTCTTGACAAATTTAAATTTAATTAAATAACTAAATTCTATCAGAAATATTATTATTATATTGTTATGTGACTCATAAGAGTATCTTAACTAATGTAGATGCTCTTATGTCTATCTAACTCAGTTTCAGCTTGAGATCTGACCATTTTTTTCCATGGAAGAGGTGGTCTTCAACTGGTCTTTCACCGCCTAAAATGTGGAAAATTCACCATCAAAGATCTCGATCTCTTTCATTTTTTTTAAAAGACGGTCATTCTCAAGAGTTTCTGGGTCTTGGATATGTCTCACCGCCTCCGTTGCTCCTCACCATAGTTTGTGGTAAGGAAAGTCTTGTATTTTATCCGCTTGTGTGTTTTATTCTCGTCTAAGAACTATTTTGTTAATCAAAGGTTTAGGTTGTTGTATGTAAAATTTTGGTTGTTTAGAATTTGAGTCCGAGAAATAATCGACTTGTTGTAATGTATTTGGGTTGTTTCGGTTTTTTTTCCTTGTGTAATTTATTTATTTCACCGTCGTTTAGTGTACGTCTTTGAAAGTTTTCATGTATTTGTTGGTTATATTTTTGGAAGGATTGCGACTCTTGCTAGTCCTAGTCCCTTTAAGTTGAATTTTATCAATAGAAACCGCGGAGATGAGACAATACCGGAAAAAAAAACCGCGAGACAAGAATACCGGAAAAAAAAAGAAAAAAGCCCCGCGAGAGTTATCACGAAACCCGTAATTCAAAATGGTTTCAAAGTTTCGAGTCGTATGTGGGCTTCGGCTCGCATTGAAAGCCCAATACACGAGTAACACACATTATTTAAACGGCAAGCTGTGCACGTACTCACGCTGAAAACAGGCAAACACTACAGAGAAGTACATTATCAAATAAATAAACGGGACGCAGTTTGAGAAAACAGAGTTTACAGATACAAAATGTTCTACATAGAGTAGAGTCAGCATAATTTTCAATGTTTACACAGAGGGAAAATACTTGTTGAGATTGAAAGGCAAAGAGTAAAACTCTTCACTTCTAGTATCCGATTTAAAAGACATAAAACGATCCCACGAAAACATCCCTCGGTCTTTCCGCGTCGCACTGTCTGTAGATGACAATGTTACATCAAGAAAGAATGCCAAAATCCCAGCCACAAATGCTTTAGAAGAGAATGGTACATTGATCATATCATTGAACTTCAAAGAACACAACAAAATCAGCATTGTGTTTTGGTTATAAACTTATCATAAGTGAGAAGATATTGAAAAAGATATTAAGGTTCTTGTTTTGTTTCATTACCCATCTTGCGTGTGTGTGAACGGGTCCATACTTGTTAACAGTTGTATACTCATTGAAGTACTGTGGTATCGATAATCCCATGAAGACCGAGAATCCGAGGATGAATTTTGTTCTGAAGCTGTTTAGATTACAGAACTGAAGTAAGCTTAGACCACCAGCACCTGCAAGTTTATTTGTTAGCTCATTTTAGCAGTTTAAAAAAACATAGCGGTTTAAACAAAAGAAGAGTTGTTTCAAGAAACCTACCAACGTATGCAAAGAACAAGCAATGTAATGCTGCGACGATTGGAGCGGGAATAGAAGCAAAGATGGCCCCAAATTTACCAAGAATGGAGAAGAAGATCATGAAACCAGCTGATATTTGAACTACCCTTCTGCTACCAACACGTGTTAGCGCTAACAAACCGGCATTTTCTCTGCAAGATCATCAAAATAACCATTGGACTTGCAATAAATATTGTTGTTTTCGGTTCAAATACTTCATTTGTTCATAGAGAAACTTGTCTTACACTGATACAGATGCTCCATTTCCTGCTCCAAATAATCCACATAGAAGAACTCCAACGCCCTATACATAAAAAAATGCATTTGCTTATATATACAATCAAATAAGGGAAATTAGGATGGAGAATTTTGTCAATGTAACCTGCCAACCGATTCCACGGCTGAGAACAGAAGGTGGGGGCGGAGTTGCGCTTGCAAACCTCGACACAGCAATGTAAGTCCCTGTGGACTGTTTACATGAATCACAAGTATAAGAACATGAATACACGCAATGTTCTAAAAGTTTAGTGTTCCTGCAGCAAAAAAGAAAGAGATTTTAGATGAATTCTTACCTCAATAAGGGAAACAAATGAAACAGCCATCATAGCGAAAGCTTCACCGGCATGAAATGTTGGAGGTCCCCATTGGAAAGGATAAGGCACTCTTATCCTGGAATCATCATCAAGAACCAGTCTAAATTTGTACCAAAGTATGTAGCTAAAAATTCGACTAAGATAAAGACAGAAAGATCCTCTAACCACGGAGCACCGCCAATAAGGCCAGAACGATCTGTTCTGCAACTTGTCTGAGTGTTGATTCCTGTGTTCTTATAGGCTCCACCAACGGTAAGTAGATGCGCGTAAATCCAGACGATAACCACAGAGAAAATCACAGCAAATCGATGGAAGACTTGTCTTTCTCCTCGAATGAGATGAGGAATGTACTGAAAAAAGAAACCATAAAGATGAATCTCTAGTTAACATCTCTTTCGAAATAACGAGAAGAGTTTTTCGTGGAGCTTTTAACCTGTGAGAATATAAGTAGAAGGATGATCTCAGGCAGTCCAATCTCAATGCATTTGGCTAGCTGCAAGAGAAAGAACAACTTAGTACTCAGGAAAATGTTATAAACAGAAAGAAAGATCAAGTAAAGCAATAACACACCAGAGGGAAACCGTGCTCATAAAGTCCAAAACCGGCTAGTGCTACTAGAGGAACTGCAGAGAGAGGACTCAAGAGCCTAAAGAAAGTAAAAACATCAATCAACAGAAAGTTGTAGAAGAGAATCATTTGGTTTTATATGAATGAATGTTTTAGCTAACCTAACTACATTGCGCCAAAGCCCGCTGAAGCCAACAACGATCTGAAGAATCGAGGCAATGATAAGAGCACCCTGGATTCCTCGCATGATCCTCTTAAATTTCTGCAATTTTTATCTCTATCAATGAAAAAATCTGACAAAGAAACAGAGAGACTCTGATTTTTTTCCACTAACCTCCTGAGGATCAAGAATGTCGTTGTACCGACCAGCCAAGATGATCGAAAGAGTGGTTGGAACATAGGTATAAGAGCCTCCAATAACCGCGGGAAGTCGAGTCCCAAAGAAGCTTTGCAAGAAAGTGTTAAGTCCAGAAACAAAAAGCAATGTCTGAACCATCTTTGCCTTCTCTTCCTACACCAAATGAATACAAATCCAATAAAAAACAGAGCTTTTCCAAAATATTCATTTGAATTGACTTGTCTGAGAAGAAAACTTACATTTCCACCACCCATCTGTGGAACTAAATATGTTGGAATGAGAACAGTTGTTCCAAGCATCACCAAGTAATGCTGAAACCCCAAAAGTATTGCCTCCGCTGATCAGAAAAAAATAAACTGATCTTTAGAACAAAGATAACACATTGCACAAATGAAAGTATGAGAGAAGATGGTTATACGCCAAGGAGGAGGACTTGTGATGCAATAAGAGATAGAAGAAAGTTGATCTTTCACCGGATGTGGCTCAAGCTCATCTTGCTTTAGCGGTGGCGCTACCCCTCCTCCTCCACCACCACCGGCCATTTCCTTTCACTTCTGATGAAACTCAAAAGCAATTCAAGAAACGAAAAAACAGAGAAAGGTTGAATCTTTATGCTGGATTCTTGAAGAACAAGTGAATTTTGTAGGAGGTTAGGAAGAGAAAATACAAACCTAGACACCGAAAGTGAAAAAGGGTTAAGGAAATGAGAGTGAGAAAGTGAAAGAAGAGGAAGATGAAGCAAGAAAAAGAGAAAGACATTTGTCGGGGAATTTATGTAAGAAACCGTCAATATAAAGCAAGAACGTCAAAAAAGTTGATTTTGCGCGTTTTAGTTTAAAGACCTTTGAGAAGAAAGAACCACTTGGAGGACACGGAACCTATAAATAAAAAAACAAAAGCTTCCATGTGAAGAGGAAGAGGAAAAAAGCTATTTTAAGTTACTTTTAAATTTTAGTGATTATAATATATATTTTTTTTGAATCTAATGTTAAATTATATTCAAAAGAAAAATTACGTTTTTACAACCAAGTGCGATTTAAGTTTGAAAGAGAGTTGAAATAAAGTTTGAAAATACAAGGATGAAAAACAGCCTTTAAAGATTAGTTCCGAGCATAGAGCCATAGTTGATACGCCTCTTCGTACCGTCTATCTGCCCTTCTTCGTATCATAGAAATTAAAGTAGGTAATATAGATAGAATAAGAGTGAATCAGATAAATAGGTAAATATATTTCCAAATAAAAACAAAAAATATGACGTAAAAAGAAATGATATTGGTATGCTAAAATGATTAGTTCAAAAGAAAATTGTATCAAATTGTGGAGGGTATTATTCAAAGTCGTGAGCTCAACCAACAAAATATCTAGGAGAATTGGAAGGTCTAAATTTCGAGCGAGAAAATTGTGAAATTAACATACTTTTACAAATTATCTATACTTTTACAAATTATCTATGGATAAGAATGTCCATTGTTGGTATGTCACATTCAAGAATCGTTAGTAGGAGATCCGAGTGTTGTGAGAAAAGGTGTACGTAGAATCCTTCATCATAATCACATGTATTGTATGTACCTAGATCCGATAGATTAATCATCATTTGTAATACGCTTTGATCAAAATATCTATGATGATATATAATGTAACATAGACAACAACAAAAAAAAAAATCGAGTAAAGTATCAGTTCGGACCGAGAACCTGCATATCGGGTGTAAACCGCATCGCCATAAGGTAGGTTAGGATAATAACTTTAGATGTCTATCAAAATAGGATTGCAGGTCAGTCCACTGTAAATAACAGTTTTAAACGGGTAAAGCCGCACTAGCAACGGAGTAGCTAATAAATAGTAAAACCTCTATACATTAATACTCGATCAATTAATAATCACTATAAATAGATAAAATTATCCGGTCTTGCCTTAGACCAATGTAATACTTGACACAATTCGATAAGATAATAATGAGATAATTTTTATTTTTTCACATATGTAAATTTTGGTCCTCTCAATATCTATACTATTAATTGGGAAGCACTCAAACATAAATAACCTTATAAAGTGTAAAGTATTACAAAAATGCCATTGTTTTTTGTTTTTAAATAATATATTTAAATAAAAAATAGTAAAATTCTTTAAAGTAATTATTAGTTTCCAATAAATTAAACTCACTTTCTCTCTCATATTAATTATGGACGAAAATTAAAAAAAAATTTCTAAAAAGTTGTTAACCAATGAGAATTGAGAAAATAAGATTTGATATCCAACTAAAATTTTATCTAAACCAATCCTAATAAACTATTCTATATCAAAATTAAAAAGAAAAATAATACCATTTTAATTCAAAATAAAAAAACACTATCGTTTAAAAAGTTTTTCAATGGAGGATTTTAATATTGAATTTGAAATTTTGTAAAAAAATTAAATAAAAATATTTATGACTCAGTTTTGTTATAATATTTTCACAAATTTTGAAATATAAAACAAAATTTTATTTCACAATTTCTAAAAAAACGATATTAGATATTAACAAATATTTATATTTACTATGAAATAAACTCAAATAATGATAAGTAATTATCGTTATGGCCTTCGTTTAAAGAAAGTTTCGGAAATATCTAAACAAAAGATTGTACATATTAATTTCGAAATATTTTGTGTTTTTTTTTTCTTCTCAACCGGATCTTACTTAAACAAATCCATAATATATTGCACACAGTTTTTGAAATAATGTGAACTAATTATATATTTTGCATTCAAAAAAAATTATGCAGCAATGGCATATCCTTTTTATAGATGTATCTCAAATTTTAATTTTAGTCTCAAAAATCGAATTAATTATGATTAAACAATGAAAAGAAAAATATGCAAAATTTAGTTAGAAACATTAATAAATTTGTTTAAATATATTTATGACTTTAAAAGTATACATATTAATCCGCAAAACTCACAATATATATTGTAATATTGTATGGTATTTAAAAGTAAGCAAACAAGAATTTGGAATATGATTTTAATGGAATAAAATAGAAATAGAAATTACGAGACGAGATGGAAGGGGAACATATATTAAAAATCAAACTAAATACCCAACTGGCATGAGTTCGGGTTATGAGCACTATATAAAATAAATTTGTTTACACACGTAACACTGTACATACGTTTTCAGTTACACATACTCTATTTATGAGAGATATGGGACCAGAATATTTTTATTTTACGTATACGTGACAGATTATGGGACAAAGAATTTATGACAGATACCGGACGGGATATTTTCATGTTCCAAAATAGTTACGCCTAGCTAATATACATGAAATAACTCAAACTAAAACCGAATTCATATCCTATTTAACATATGTAATCAAACTGTTAGAACTATTTTGATTAGTTAAGAAAATAAAAATGTAACACCACTTAACTTTTGCAACTAAAATTGTCCGGATCATAAAATATAATTATGCATTAACGCAACTGAATTTTGTTCATTACTCTAACTTTATAATATTTATACTATTACGAAGTTCACTAACACAACAAATATTTTATATTTTTAAAATCTCTACAAAAATTTCTATAAAAATATCTCTACACGTATGTGGATCCAGATATAATACACTAAAATATATATATCATAAAAAGTTAAAAACAACAAAATAATCTATACTGAATTAAAATTTGTTAGAAATTTTTTAAAATATGAAACCCCGCACGTATGTGCGGGTCATGATTTAGTTATAAATTAATAATAGAGAAAATTTAGTGAAATATAACTCTAATTTTGTTTGTCTTTTCTTGAATTTACATTAATTCTTGTTAAAGTTTATTTTAATATTTTTAATGCATCAAAAAATTTTGGTGTTGTTTTTTAGATATAAGAATTACTTTTTTATTTGTAATTGGTTATAGAAAAATATTAATTATCACAAAAATCTTATTTTTTAAGTAGAAATTTTATAAGAAATATGAAATTAGACAAATCTATCTATAAAGTAATACCATAGAGTATTTTAAGATGTTACATAATCGACTTTAAAAAATATTGGGCTGGTAGAGGTGAAATTTTAAATATTATGTCGAACTTAGAAAATGTATGAGACTTGATCTAGAATTTTCTAATTAACAAATAAAAAATACAATAGAAAAAAAAAAAAAAAGTCGTTTCTCACACCTTTTACCTATTTTAGCATACGTAAAGTCGAAGTAATCCCTAGACCCTGCGTACTCACACTTTACTCTATTAGTACTATAATTTTCTAAATTGGAACCATATAATGGGGTCATCAGTTTTGGGATGTTTTTATTTAGCGTAAAATTCTACCTTAATTAGATGGCTTTATGCTTATTGAGGATGACTTCTCAATTTAAAAATTTGACGAATCTATGTGAACACCACTTAAACTTTTTAGTCGGATGACAAAAAAAAAAAAAAAAAAAAACACTTAAACTTTTTAGTTCTTTTTTTTTTTTTTGGCTAAAAAATAGATCAACCGAGTTCTAGAAGAGACGGCCTCGTGAGTTTTATTTGGATAAAAAGTAAAAATGATTTCTTTTTAATAACTCATATGTACTTTTCATTTTGATACATTCCTCTCATATATAACAGAAAATGTTACAAGACTTTTATCTATATATGTTTTGCTTCACACTCACTTGTTTTTTTTTTGTTAATATATTATTTCGATTTACCTGCCCTTAATTTTTGTGTAATATAACACACCTAAACATATTTGGCAAACAACCATTTCTGAATTATACTTGATCAAAATCACCATTCGCGAGCAAAAGTGGAGTCGTCTGGTCATCTGAATCCAAATGATGATTATCGTTTTTCTCCGCCGTTTCGTTTTGATCTTCTTTTTGAACTTGACTCCACATTATCAATAGATATCCAATTCCTGCTATTGCAGCTCCTAACACACTGTTCACAAGAAGTTCACATTAATAACCCGAATTATCAAAATCAAATCGAAAATTGATACGTAAACCAAAACAAATTTGATTATAGGTTTAAATTATTTTTTACTTATTTTAAATCTCAAAATATTTAAAAGGAAACGTAAACGTAACCGAAAAATAAAAACTAAGCGAAAACTTAATTTTCTATATAAAAAATTTGAACCGGAATCAAAATCATAAGTTATCCATATTTGATTTGGTATTAAGGTTTTCTCTATTATTATTTCACATAAGTCTCCGACCGAAATCCAGATTGAAAAAATAAAAATCTAACTTGGATTAAAAAGAAATGAAAGTTAGTAACAATAGAATACTAGAATAAAATTGGACTCTTTTCGTAGTTTAAATATAACTTTCGAAAATTCTATTTACCTTCCATAGTGAAGACTATTGACAAAGAAGCTTGTGCCAAAAATGGAAGCCCAAAGGATCCCAAATGGCTTAAAGAGTGGCACATAATAAGGCCCCTTCATTTTTGAGCACTTCACTTGAACACTTGTTCTGATTATGCTCCCAAATATTCCCTATATATAAATCAACAATATGATTAAATGCAGACAGCCCCAGATTACTAAATCCATACTATATAGTAATTATAATGTCTGATCACATATATATACCGTGGCGATAATGAGATACAGGTCCATGTTAAGTTTGAGTTTCCATGCACTTAGGTCTGGCTCCATGAACGCTGAGAAGATTGCACATTGGAGTGTCCCAGCTAAGCTATAGGCAGACACTACTTTCATCACTTGAGGATATTTTTGGACTGTATCCAACTGATATACCGTAACCCGACCGACCAAAAAAAACAAATTAATAATTTAAACGTGTATGCATCACTTAAGAATCGAGTTAAGACGTGTGTGGATTCATCTACAAATGATAAGATTTGTTTTCGGAAATTTATAGCTTCAAACGTAATTTTGATTACCTGTATAATATTCCAAATGGAGATTGAAAGCGTGGCGCATGCGAGGAGGAGAGAGCCAAGAGCCCAATTGTCAGAATTTTTGAAGAAAGTTAAATAGTGTGAGATTGTAGTAAGGAAATTGGAGTTTGGGGATGAAGGATGAGAAGGCCTTATAAAAGGGCCTAAGTAAATAACTTCAACAAAGGCTCCTGTGAAACATATCAACGTGCCTATCACTCTTCGTTTTGTTCTCTTACTTGCCCATCCTAACCATCCTTCTCTATTAAAATATATTCAAAATAAATTAAAATCAAAGAAATATTGTTAGTTAGAGTTCAACTATAAACCATAACTAAATTTTTTTAAAATTTTTAATAGAAGTAATTAGTTTACCCGCGAGCAAGAGATAGCAAGAAGGAGAAAGCAGGTGACTGCAAGCCCATGGCACATACAACAATTGGAGAGCTATAACTTAGCCCCAAAAATGCCATGTTTTGGAACAAAAACACCCTGGTCAAGAAAATAATTAATTAAAGAATCTAAACTCTAATATAATTATGTCTTTACTAAAAACTAACTATACAGTCTCAATATATTTAGTTTTTGATCAAAATTGGCAGAGAAATAGGAATAAGAAAATATATCATCTAATCTTATGTACATAGACATACAGTGATATAGCTAAATAGAAATCTTTTGTCTGAAGTTCTTTCTCTATTTATGAAATTTAGTTGACGACAAAAAAAATTCATACAAAGATATAGATAGAAAGTTAAACTAACCCTGTAAAACCGAGTAGGAAGATACGAACAAGGGAAGGTTTCGTGAGGAACGGTTCAACGTCGCTGCAAACAAATAGAGCAAATATATCACCATAACATCTTAAACTTATACACATAGCTCATGCACTTTAAGTTCATTTCATCTCTTTATCAAAGAAAAAGAAAGACTACCTTTCATCTCTATGGAAGTAGAAAGAGTAAGGGAGGAGAAGGAGAGAGCCAAGAGCGTTGGTGTAGACGATGAACACAAAAGGGCTCATGCCACCAGTCAGTGAGGTCTTAGCCAAGATGGTGAGTGCAATGGTACATGCCTCCATCAACGCCATAACAATAAATGGAACTATGGTTTCCCATCTTGTATCCATTAATCCCATATCGGTTGTGTACGGCTTATGTCGATAATGCACGGCCTAGGACTGCCAAAATTTGTTTCAATAGATATATCGGCTAAGACGAGTCGAAATTTTGTTGATTTAATTTCTGTCTCTCTTTCTCTCTCGGAGAAGATGAGAGCGAGACCAAGTCCACAACACAACTTTGTTAGGGTTGTCTTGTAATGAATGTATTAGTATGTCTTCATTAATATTTATATATGTGGTTGCATGTAAGTGGAGGGCCAAATGAAGAAGAAGGTTTTCTCTAGACGTGGAGACAGTCATTAGTTAACCTTTGGAGAGGCGATGAAGCTAATAATTCGTTTCGCCTCAACTATTATGACTTATATATCTGAATAGTTTTTTGTTGAACGTTCCCTTCTACTTTAAAATATACGTAGATACGAGAAGAATAAATCAATTTTTGGTACACCACATTCCACCAACAATCCTTAACAAGACTATATATATTTCGTTTTTTTTTACGTATCATAATTACTTGTACAAAAAAAATCATTTAATTTAAAAATATTTTAAAAATCATTTATAAAAATCTATATATAATAGCAATATAATAAATACCATTTGCACATCTGAACGGTTGCGTCTTTTTATCGCAACCTTTCGTTTAAATCGGTTATTTTTTTACGGTTATGTCTTTTTATTGAATTTTATCTTTGAATTTTTGTTGACTTATTTACGGTTATATTTGTTCAATTACAGTTGTATCTTTTCAGTTTACAGTTATATTTTTATAGTTGCATTTTTTCATTTTAAGTTACGTCTTTACATTATATAATTTCATTGCATTTTTTGTATAGTTAGTAATACTACGAAGTTTTTATACATCAACCATTAGACTACATATCAAATTGGTTTTATTAACCAAAATAACAACTTCAATAAATGCATTTTGCACTTCTGAACGGTTGTGTCTCTTTATCGTAACTTTCGTTAAAATATTAACTGTTATTTTTTCGGATGTGTTTTTATCGCAACTCTTCATTAAAATATTGACGGGTTTTTTTCGGTTGTGTCTTTTTATTGCAACTTTCCGTTAAAATATTGGTTGTTACTTTATTCGTTTGTGTCTTTTTATCGCAGCTTTCCGTTAAATATGACGGTTATTTTTTCTCGGTTGTGTCTTTTTATCGCAATTTTCCGTTAAAATATTGACAGTTATTTTTTCACAAAAATGTAGAGGTTTATATTCACAAAAAATGTTTCAAAAGTGTTTTTTAATCATGATTTTTTTTTTACATTTTTATTCATAAATTTTTTTAATATCTTTAGAAAATATTTACGATATAACTTTAAGACATAGTTAATTTTATATAACAATTCAATTATTTGAATATATTATAATAATAATTTAATACATAAACGTAATAAAATATATTTGTTGAAAATGAGTTCCCCGCGATATCGCGGGGTTCATAACCTAGTATATATACAAGGAAGAAAAAGTATAATCCTACTATTTTATAGGATTTTTTTCATTTGTATAGAAAACCAAAATATGATGCGTTTCTGATCAATGTATATAAAATAATAATTAAAGAAAAAAAAAAAGTATATAAAATAATAATTAGTGGACAAAAATCCTAATGCAACGATCCTATACTAATATTTGGGAAGTACATCCTAAGGATCATAACTTAAATTTTGTAAGAAATTACAATATATGCCATTATATAATTCTAATCATAAAATTTATTCCATGTCACTAATATATATTAACGGGTCAATGGGTCAACGGGTTTAAAGATATTAAAAGATTTTTTTTATATAATACATAATTAATATAATTCGAGAATGTTATATACTAATCAATATTCGAGATTATATAATACATAAAAATGTTATATAATACATAAAAGATTTTGTTTATATAATTAATATATAAAAATGTTATATACTAATATACTAATATATTATTCGAAAATGTTATTGAAAATTGAAAATGTTATTCAAAATGTTATATAGTAATCCATTATTCGAACATCTTATAAAAAATGTCATTGAAAATGATATATTATTGAAAACATTTTATATCAATCCAATTTATAAAAAATAAAAAATGCTCTTTTGAATTATAATACTCATATAGTTCGAAAATGTTATATAAATTGAAAATGTTATATAATTCTCCATTTTTTATCATCTTTGACAATATTTGTTATCTAAACTATCTTATATATAGCACGGGATTTAATATTTTTCATGAATTAAATTGTATATCCAATGCCGGTCACAAAAAATATATATATATATATTTAATAGGAATTTGATAATTGTATTTATCACAATTATTACGAAATACCTAATTAGGAAACAGTTTTAAATACCCCATATTTTTAGGAAACTATAAAACAATAGACAATAACTAACCTAATTAATAGGAAAATTTTAAAATCAAATTATCAATCAACATTAACTCACAAACCATTCGAATTAAATATATCAAAAATCTACAAACTAATAAAATAAAAAAACAATTCGTCATAACTATCCCATATATTTAGTACCTATTAAACCCAATAAAACAAAACATTAAACATAATAGGAAAATCTAAAAATAAATCCATTTATTTTTTCCTAAAAATTAGTAATTGCACATGACTATAAATACTCTAATTAAATAATTCGATTTCGAATTGTTCTAAAATCATAATTAATGCGAATTACAAATCTACCAACTAATAAATCAAAATAATTAATAGTAGGAAATTTCAAACAATAAAACAAAATAAATAATTATCGTATATTTCTAATTGGATAAATTATGGGGATATTCTTAGAAGATTCCCTAACAAAGATTTAAAAAGATTTCTTTATTAGATTTTGAAATTATTTATTTTATTTCGATTTTATTTGTTAGAGATAAATTGCTTAACACACTTCCTCACTCTATAAATAAGATATGATAGTATCACACACTTTCACGATGATATCTAATCTCTCTCCCTTTCTTTTCATTTCTCTCTTTTTGCTTTCAGGTTTTTGACGATGATATGTAATATGTATCATAAAAGTTTTTAATATTCAAGAGTTTGTGATTCACTAACGTTTATTGATGTTTGTTATTGTATGCAGGGATACAATCGATGGAGGATTGATAATTTTACGGTGATATGATTATAATATTTTTTAATATTGAAATGTTTCTGATTCACTAACATTTATTGATGTTTGTGATTGTGTGCAGGAATACAATTGGTAGAGGAGATGGTGATGCTAGAAATAAAAGGAGATATTAATTTCAAATTGAAGATTATGATGACAAGTAGAATAAGGTATCTACAAAACTAGAAATTGTTTTATTTTTATTTTTTTTGGACTAAAAATTTATATTTATATTTATTTATTTTTCTGTTTTCAACAGAACTCCAATGGCCTTTTTTCCAAGGCTTAATAAAATTATATTTAGATTTGTTTTCCATATCTTGAAGATTAACAAGTTTTCTAATTTGTATTTCAACAATTTATGTCACAGGTTACCAAAAGATGGTATTAATCTAACATGTTCTTGAAGATAAGCCAAAAGAAGTATTGGTGGTGCTCGAAAGAAGACTGCTTTTTTTTTGTGGTGGAATTTTGCCATTAAAGTAAAACATTTGTAAATTAGATACTAAATTGTATGAAAATAGATGTTCTATTTTTTTCTTATTTCTTTTCAATTTTCGAGTTATAAAAAATTTTATGTTGGTATACACAAATTTCGATTATGTTAATCGAGTTTTTTTTTAATATATATAACCATTTCTCATTTCTAGATGTTTAACTTATGATATTATAAATAAATTCAGTTGAACTTGAATATAACTCAACAAAAGAAATCAATTACAACGTTTAATTTTATTTTTTATTAATTCGTTTTTTATTTTGAATGATTTTATTAAGTTGTTTATACGAGTCCAAGATATGATACATAATAATAAGAATGTACATAAATATTTTTGAAACAATTAAATATTTTTAATAAGTTTTGTATATTTATGGACACTATAAATACTGTAACATGGTATCAAATAAATATATAATTAGATTAAATATTAAATATTTCAAAGATATTATTTATAAGATATTTTAGAATGAATAATTTTCTGAATCTTATGACAATATATACAAAATCGTATTCATTCACAGTTAACCTATCACGAAAGATCTTTTATGTTAAAAACTTTCCAATATTAAATAAAAAAATTCATTAAAACTATTCTTCTTTTTAAATATTTTCTCGCTCTCTATTAATTAAACAATATTTTTATATTTCCATATGTTAGCAATAATTAAGGAAATATACAAACTAAATCAATTAGTTTCCTAAAAATATGGACTATATTTCATAAAAGTAAATTTGCATTTTTAATTTTCCTAACTTAACTCTACCAAATTTAAACTAATATATTTAAAATAATTATTATTCTCCTATCAACTATATTTGATTTTTCAAATATTTTGGTTCCTTTAATATTTTAACAATAATTTTTTTGCTATAATCAGCTATTCAGTTTCCTTAAAATCTTTTCTAAAGATTGTCAAATCTCTCTGTTATATAATTTTGATCCTATATTCCCAATAATCTAGAATATACCTTTCTAAAATATTATCTAACTATTTTATGCTAATTAATATATTTCTGAATCTCCTAATTATCACAAACAATCTACAACTATAAATATCCATTTAGGTTTGACGTACCTTTCTCATAGAAATCATCTCAGCACCATTCTCATATCCTACAATTAAAAAATACAGCAGAAATGGCTATGGTTAGTCCCTACACTCCTATTAACAACTTGAAGCATGTTAAGACTTTTTGCTGTATTCAAGTTAGTATACTTCATTCGTGGATTCATTTTACAAAAGGTTCTGGCATGTCTTTGGAAATGATTTTGACAGATAAGGTTGTAAGTACCATTGAAATTTTATACAATTCTCTTTGTAATATATGTGCTGTAAGTTTTAAGTCATCTTATTTTAATTACAGGGTAACAAAATTCAAGCAGACATCAAATAGGAACACATCAACAAATTCCAAAGGTATGTTAAACCGTTTTTTTTTCCTTTTTTTAAACCATGAAACTAGATCCCACAAACCCAATATAATCTATTAAAAAACTTAGACCCAATACAACTATTTTTTTGTTTGTTCACAATCACACAATAAAATTATCAATTCCTAATTGAACCAAAGAAATTGTTAATCTCATATAAAAAAATACAAATCTAATGCTGCTAAATATATTAAATTCTAAAATACAATATTCTCTCCTTCTTTAGTCAAATAAAATATATAACATTATATCCAAATAGTAAGAAATATAAAATATTATGATATATTCCATTTTATATTATACTATTATACTATATTATTCCTTATTTCTTCGAACAAAATATACAATTTAATTCATGAAAAATATTAAATCCCGTGCTATATATAGCACGGGTGATGATCTAGTTTACGTTTATTTTTTGTTTGGATATAATACCATGTTTGTGGAAGAAGTGGGCTCAAGTATAATCAAAAAATGAAAAAGTTTTCAATTACTAATTCTACACCATATAATGAATAATACCCCAACAATTTTATTACGGAAAACGACGTTTTAATGATAGTGGTAGTAATGGTGGTAATAGTTGTGGTTTTTTTTTTTTTTTGCACAATTGATAAGTGTACATCGATTTAGTGCAAGAGGTCAAATGTGATTTGTTTGCAAGAGATCCAAAGTTCGACTCTTCCTATACGCAGAGATGTGTTTTTATATATAAGCCACAACAATGTTGTTTTCGTTGTTAATTTCAATTGTAAAATCAATCTTAAAGAAAATGGGATTCATAGACGATGAAAAATTGACAATTGAACTTAACGCCGAAAATTGCATTGTTGTGGTTCATATATCAAAATACATTATTTGTGTATAAGAAGAGATGAACTTCAAGATGAATGAGAGTCCAACAATCTACTGAATAATATGTGAAGGGACCAAGAATCATTTATAAAAAGTCTTGGTCAATCTACTGAGGTCTTGTTTGTTTCTCCATCCAAATGATCCATCTATATGGAGATGAAAAATGATGTTTGTAATTTTTGACAATTTAACAAGCATTTGGATGGATCATCTAGATGATCCATCTGAATGAGTTTTTAAATTTAGGCAAATTTATAAAAATCATTTGGATGAACTTGATTGAACCATTTGGATGGAGATGGTTCATTCAAAAAGAACAAAAGACAAATATACCCTCTTATACAATCATATTTTAAATAATATTATTTTCTATAGATTTCTTATTTAATATTTTTAAAATTACATATTGGAACCAAAAAATACTCTAAAAATCATGAAATCACGGATTATTATTTTACGTCAAAATCGTAAAATCGTGGAATTGCGTTTTTCTGCCAAAAACTGTAAAATCATAATTTTTAATGTAAAATTATAGAAAGCGCTATTCCACCAAAACTGTAAAATTACAGTTTTTGCCAAAACCGCAAAATTATTTTTCCCGTCAAAACCGTAAAATCATGTTTTCCCGCCAAAACCGCAAAATCATGTTTTTCCGCCAAAACCGCAAAATCATGTTTTCCCGCCAAAATTGCAAAATCATATTTTCCCATCAAAACCGAAAAATCATGTTTTCCTGCCAAAACCGCAAAATCATGTTTTCCCGCCAAAACTGCAAAATCGTATTTTCTCGCCAAAACCGCAAAATCATGTTTTCCCGCCAAAACTGCAAAATCATATATTTCCGCCAAAACTGCAAAATCATATTTTCCCGCCAAAACCGCAAAATTGTATTTTTCCGCCAAAACTGCAAAATCATGTTTTTCCACCAAAACCGCAAAATCATGTTTTCCGCCAAATCTGCAAAATTACATTTTCAGCCAAAACCATAAAATCTTATTTTCCGCCAAAACCGTAAAATCATATTTTCCCGCCAAAACTGCAAAGTTATATTTTTTGCCAACGGAAAATCATATTTCTTATCATATTAATTTTTTCGTTAAAAATCACAAAAAACATATTTTCCCGCTGAAACAGAAAAATTATATCTTTTGCCAAAACCCGCAAAATCATGTTTTGCGGCCAAACTTGTATAATTATTTTGTATATATTTTAATAACTATAAATAAAATTAATTTTTATATGTTAAAATAATAATTTATTTAGTTTTTATATGTGATTATTTGTCAAAATGAAAGCATAGGTATTTTAGTCATTTTGGTCTATATGAGATTTTGGATGAATTACAAAATGATCAAACAAAAAAGATCCATTTGAATGAAATAACAAATATTAAAACAAACATCATTCAAATGCATCATCCAAATGAATCATCTAAATGGACCATTTGAATGCAAATGTAAAATGATGAAACAAACAGGGCCTGAATATATATTATGATCAAGTATCAACTGATTTTGAGTTAATAATCAATAATATCTTACATAGTATTAGAGTCCAATAAACACAAACGGATATAAGCAATCAAGAAAATGTGGTTCGATTTGAGATGAATGAGCTAAAAGATTTACCGTTTCCAACAAAGTGTTAGCCACTTGTATACAATCGACATTGAACAATATATTCACCAACAAAATAATATGAAAACCCTAATCTCAAATAAAACCCACAAAATAATATGAAAACTCCAAAAACATTCTTTATAGACAGACCGAAGTTCTCGAATAAAACCAACGTCAAAATAATATGAAAACCCTAATCTCAACAACGGTTTTTCAAACTATTGTTTTTTAAAGTAACAAATCATATCATATAATGTTTTGACTTTGAAATTTTCTTGTTCGATAAGAGTCGCATTTCCTTTGACGTAGCAGTTGGGGGAATGAAACGTCACTAAATATATTAATGTTGGGATAGACGACATTTGAAATATTCCCACGATGGCGAGGCGCCAAAAATATGGAGAATATTATCTATTAACTGTCTTCACAAATTAAAATAAGTTAAAAATGAAAACTTCCGTAGTATAATGTAGAGAACTAATCTTAATTATTGTGACTTTATAATTTTAGTAAATTAGGCTTGTTTTTCATAGTCACATATGACTTGTAGGTGATATCCATGTTTTTTTTTGGTTAACGTTGAATTGTATCTCAAAATAAAACAGTTTATGTAGTCCTGGACAAAAAGATCGGTACCAAAGAACCAAACGAATTTGTTGGTACGGTTCCCTTTACCCGAATGAATTTATAGAGATTTATTTCGGTTTTTGGTTCGCATTAGGTAATACCCAAAATTTAAACAATTAACTACCCGAATATATCTGAAACCCAACAAAATCCATAATCCTCTGTAATCTATATTTACCGGTTTAATCGGATGTTTCTGATAATTTGGATAGATTTAGATATAAAAAAAAATACTAACCAAGCCGAATCGTGTCCGATAATGTTTTGGTTTTTGGTCGGTTTTTCATTCTAATATTCGAACCGACCCAAATCAAAAGGTATCCGAACCTAAACAAATTTCTAAATATTCAAATACGAGACCTAACCTATGATATATATATCCGAAAAATTTGAAATCTGTAAGAATAGATTCAGTCCCGAACCAATACCCGAATGTGTAGGCCTAAACATAATACCCTGGGTACTTCTATAGGGTCGGTCCGGTCGGATTTTGAGATGTGAATTCATATTCTTGAAAAGTTTATCATTCTCGCGCATTACCTGAATCATCATATTATATTAAAAGATTCAGCAAGGATGTGGACAACTATTAAATGGCCTCATAATTATGTAGAGGATATAAATGACCCATTACGGAATGTTTCTTTTTATATTATACTACTTGTTTTAATATTTAAAAGAAGATAATGTAAGAAGTCCAACTGGATTAGTCAGAAAGTATCTTAACAATGTATATATTTAGTATATATAGTCATCACTCAATCACTCATCACAATGTGATGATCGAATCTTTATATTTTTCTCTGTTTTTTTATTCCTATTTAAAATGCTTCTTCGGATTTTGAAAGGATGAATACTGATTTTACAAATATGTCTCCACAATGAATATGGGTTTTGGTAAACCGACTAATATCTTCCTTATTTAATTGAGAAAAAGTGTTAAAATATAGTACTCCCTCCGTTTCAAAATATAAGACGTTTTGTAAAAACTTTTTTGTTTCACAATATAAGTCGTTTTCAAGTTTCTATGCAAATTATATATTACTTTAATATTTTATGATTATTTTTATTATGCAGTCTCTTTTATGATTGGCTGAACTTTTAAAAAGTAAATCTTCTTAATCGGCGTGCTTTTAGCTAAAACGTTTTATATTTTGAAACGGATGGAGTATCATTTACAAATTACAAACCATATGTGTATAAATTTATTTAAGGTCTGCATGTCCGAGCACTTAACTTCTCACGTCTTACTTTCTTAGTAACCCAGGCTCGAGTAAAGTGGGCTGAAGCCCAACGAATCTTTAAGCTCACATCACATCCGATCCATATTGCAAAATTCTATATGAACTTTTTATAAGGGAAATTATATAAATTTCTTATATTTTGGTTATTTTAATCTTTTAGTAGTACATAACTGCATATAGCTAAATCTTTGAAAATTCACCTCTTAGAAATACAAAACTAATATTGAGAGACAGAAGACTGATGTTACTGATACATTTGCAGAGGGTAAAATGTGGAATGAATAGTTGTAATTTATCATTTTGTAAGATACAAACAATACTTTACTAAATTAGTATTCTGGCAGTAAGTTGAATATTTTCTTACATAAATTAAGAAAGCGAACAACTAGTTATTATTAATAACAAAAATCCAAAATGAAGAAAAGTGGTCCAAATTTTTTGGAATCAAGACAAATATATTTCATTCACTCTGAACCATAACTAGCCACAAAGAATTGAACATTATATGTAACTTGTAGCTCAAATTATCGTTGAAGAAAATAGATTTATATATTGTATACAGTATCACAAGATTCCCTCCTATATGTGTGTTAACATCATTTCAATTTTCAATGTGAATGGACTCTCACTCAAATTTGACAAAACACAAAAAAAGGGAAAAAAAAAAAACAGTCTACATAACATATTCAAAATCTTAATTATAAGAACTTAAAACTGAACTACATTAACAAATAAATAAACCAGTTGGTGTTTTTTTTTTTTTAATTTCTTTAAACATCTTGTGTACTATATATATATCTTGCATATTCCATGGAATTTAAGCATGTTTTGAAATGAAGATGGGTTTGATGAGAAGATAGAAGAGGATATTGCCTACACTGTGACCATGTCTCCCATGTGCCATCCTCTCTGTAAAGAAATTGGAAAATTAAAAAAATATTTTATGCTAAGCAAAGCAAATGAAGGGCTTTGACATTTGAAATGACATATTGATTTTTTTAATCTTAATATTATTAAATTAATAAAGTGTTGAAAACTATGCGAGGGTATCTTTGCCCAAAGTTCTTGGTTGGTTGTTAGGGAGAAGAGATGCTTACCAAAGTATATATCACTAAGCTTTCTTTGGCCCTTTGAGGAGGACAAGCACTAGCCACCTTACTACTATTATGGCTACCTATAGCACAACTAATGTTTCATTCATATGAAAACATAATTGTCAATATTTTCCATTACCATTCTATTTTATATGATAATAAAAAAATGGCATTGTGTCTATAACTAATAGTTTAATACTACTGAAGCGTCGTATAGTTTTAGGGGGGTTTTCTAAAGCAAACTATTATTTATTTGTTTTAAAATACCACCAAAAATCACGAAGCTTTTAAGAAAATAACTTATAAGAACTTTCAAAAAGAAACAAAATTGAGGTAGTTAAAAATAACTGGTATATTTGAAAAAAAAAAGTAAAAAATACGTAGCTTATACAAATTTTCTCTTAATTTATTTGAAAAGTTGGGTTTTAAACATATTAGTGCAAATAGTCGAATGAAAAGAAAATAAATATAAAAAGCCAAAAGGATAACTAAAAGAAAGAATCAAATCAAAAGGAAAAAAAAGAGTAAGGGAGAGAGGAAAAGTAAGATGATAGTTGTGGAAGTGATGGATCCAATTATAAGTGTCTCTATCTTAAAAGAAGCCCCACATTAAGAGATCTCAGTCATATTGTCCTCCAACCCATAGGAGCTTTAAGATGTTTGTTACCTCTTTTCATTTTCTCTATCATTGTTTGTCCCTTTCATAGATCTATTGATTTCACACTCTTTTATCGTCATTTCCCCACCTCTTTCTTTCTACCCACGAATATGTTCCATCTTGATGATGATCCTCATAAACCCGAGGTTAATCATCGCATTAACAATTCCGACTTGCAGTCCTTTTTGTCGAAAATTTATCGTATATGTGGATTTCAATTTTATAGGTAATGAATCAAGTTAATCTTTAATGTTTTGTATATTTCATTAAGCCAAATATATACCTTAGAGCCTTTAAAATGAGTAGTTATAAAAGTATCTAACATTGAATTCTTGGACACTATAGATGGTTCATAGTTCCTCATCTAGCTGACTAGCTCTATGAATAGAAAGTATACACACTATACAACGTACACAAGTACGTACACAATTTCAATATGATATATATATATATATATATATATATGTGTGTGTGTGTGTGTGTGGCAATATCTCTATAGGTGGACACCGTTGGTGTCGCGCATGACTTTGTAGATTCCAATAATGTTTTGATGAGTACTGTTTCGAATCTCATACTTAATATTTGTTCCTGCTGTCATGCACAAATGAAATAACAGTAATCTTTAAATAATATTTTGATAAATCTCCCTTCCACACGATGATGAATTTATTAATGCTTCGTGGACCAACTTCGTTTCAGAGTTGTCTAATTCATATATTGAAATTTACGGAAAGTGGGTGTTCTCCAAAATTTTTGATAAATCGCTTTCTCTTTTTGACCTTATAAGCCAAATAAAGTTACATTTTTAATGTTTTTTCTTTCTTTTTTCAAATTAAAAATCAACAAATTTCTCGGCTCCTTAATAACCTTATTATGCGTGAGGAAGCTTCCTTGAACCTTTTTCGTGGAAATGTTACAAAAGATCAGAAAAAATTGTAAAATTTAGTATAGTAACCTCTTGTAAATTATAGAGATATTTGTTATATGCAAAAAAAGAACTCCTACTTATATGAAAACAAGTGTGATATCGATGAAGTATGTTACCAATTAAACATGTCTTAACTCCTAAGATGATCTCATTTCTTAATGAGAAAGAGTGTGTTAACACGAATAATTCTAAATCACGTTTTTTTTTTTTAAGGTAAAGCCCTCTTAATTAAATTATAGCTAAAAGAGACAAGAAAGGCTTTCACGTGACGCTTTGGGAGTTTTAACATCTGCAACTAAGGTTCATTTCCTTACTGCCTTTCTTACACTTGACCAACTTCTTGTCCACAATAAGACCTCTCCATCATTCTATTTTAAAACCATTTTTCTCTTCTTTTTTTTTCCATTCATATAGTTAAAAATAGACTAATAGAGCTTAATTATGTTTAATTATCTACTAGCTTTTCTCATCAGTCTCTCTTATATATATGTTTTTAGTATATGAAATTGTGAAAACCACTATTCTTGTATGCTCCAATCACCATATAATAGTTTTTTTTTTTATGTCAGGTATGTGCATTTGAAAAATATATATCTTATTAATTTCATTTTTGTTTTATGTATTTAATAATTTTTCTATTTCAATCAGAATTATTCTTCAGGTTTTGTATTAAAATTTGTACTATATCTTATATTGAGAGAATCAAAGGATTACTAACTTATCAATAGAAAATTTTGCTATGCGCCATTTATCTACTCATAACAATAACATATGTACATATAGGTTTACGCGTGTGCATAGAGCAAGCGTCGATCTCAGCCACATTATTTAACACAAATGAAACTACAAACAAAACAACAATCACTTAATTAATTCTAAATATCTATAATTGAATGGTATTAATGACCCATTTTAACTAGTATCGTAAAATATTGAAATTTTGGTCGTGACATGCAGAAGATTAACTCACATTTTGTGAACCCATTTTTTTTTTGTTTTGGTTATTATTTTTGAACATAGAATAATCCAAAATGTGTGTATATATAGTTGGAAATGATTCACTCTTTCTTTTTGTCCACTAAATTTAAGTGGACAGCTCATTGTATTTAACTTTTTAAATCGGATCTCATGGAGAATAATCCTAAAACATATTAACCAGCTAAAATAAATGGCAGTAGCATATGACTCGGTCGTACTTATTCTCTCTTACCCAAATGTATATACTAATAAGATATATAAAACGTGTTTCATGATATTGCACCAATGAAAGTGGTGAGGGTCGTCGCAATCGAATACTTATTAAGCATTTCCCTTTACCATATATAAGTCGAGCTACTTTGTCAGCTCGCGAGATTCACTTATCTTGTTTGGTCTATTTTATATGGAAAATAGACTATTAAAATGTAATTATTATGCCTATCTAAATACCTCAAGAGTTGCTTAAACACGCATTTCTACGTATAGATGCACGACACATTTTTAGATACTGTACGAAGTAACTTCTTTTTATGTGATAAAAAACTTACATTAGTTTAATTTAAAACCCTACGAGTAACTAAACTTTTTTTGAGATTTTTACGTAAAAATCTTTGAACAAGAGAACTATAGCATTGTGTCTCAAAACAATTCATCATAACAATCGGTCGTACTGTTGTTTTCTTTGGTATAGGCCAATTACTATACATTTGCACGCACACACACACACAAAATAAAAGGCCAATTACTATACCAATCTATGCAAGTTTTTGAACTTTTTGACTTTAACAAAATATATATATATATATATATATATATATATATATATATATATATATAGTTTTTGAACTTTTATGGTAAATGTTTCAGGTTTTTTCTTGGTTTGCAATTTAACATGTGAAACGGTTCATTCATCTATTTCGGATTTCTTTTGGGGGATTCTCTCTACGTCATTTCTCGATGAAGCCTATAATTCTTGCAAACCCGAAGGCTTAAATGCGATTTTCATTTCCGAAAAAGCCAGTTATACCAAATAAATCCTAACTAAAGGAAAATGCAAATGGAAGTGAAGCAGATTATTCCGACCAAGGTTTGCATAGTTCTATCTCACAAATTAGAGTTTCTCTTAGTAATGACAATGTTTGTGGAATCACACAAGTTTTACTTTATAACTCATATATAGTTAGATATTTGTTTACCTTCTGTTAACCACACTATTAAAAACTTTTGTTAATAATTTCTTGATTGTTTGCTCACGATCAATCTGTATAAGAAAGTCTTACTACAACAATACCTATAATTATATTTAAGACTGATCGATCTCAACAATAATATCTGAAAAGTATAGTAAAATGAATAGCCTTGGTATTAACCTAGTAATATATAAACGTGAAGCCAATGATTATAAATGATCACATACAGTGTACTTGTTGCATCTTTCTCTTTCTCTTGTAATATAGAAGTTGCATCTCTCTTCTAATATAGAAGGCACAAATGCATGTGCATGGTTTACGAGAAGGCCACGAAATATTGTATATATTGAGTATTGACTAAGAGAGGTGAGGAGCATTTATTATTTAGTTGAACGAATCATTATAATACTATATATATAAATTATTTTCGTAATAAATGAATAAATAGTTTTAAAAGTCCGAGGAGGTAAAACGACGGATGTTGGATTGTTGGGAAATGTGGGATTGGTTTATTCTAATCAATTTAGAAAGGCGAAAGATCGATGTGTTTTTTTTGGTACCGTGTGATGATAATGGTAAGATCATATACATTTATTTACTTATATTAGTATCTTATTTTTCTATTTATCACTTCAAGAAAGACACTGAAATTTAGGTTTTTGTATGGACATCACCTTCACCTAGTCTAATCCTGTCATATGTTATACAAACAAATATTTGGGACCTTCTTAATTATTATTAAATGCACTGAACATATATACTAAAATCTAATTATCAATTTTTGTTTCATGTCCCTTTTTGTAGTGATATGCATGTATAAAAGAGGCAATGAATAAACAATACTCCATATTAGTTTCATCACAATGATTAGTATGGAATGTCAAGAGAGACAATGATTTCATGACATTCCATATTAGTTGAATTATGATTTACCTTTCAATGTTTTGAATTTACCTAGCATGTGGTAGTTAAACCAGAAAATGCATTTGTGTTTTTAGATATGATAAGTTTATGAAGGAAAAATACATATAAACATAGAAAATTCACCTATGAAATTCCATAAAAGAATGTAAAACTGCACTTCCAAAATTGTTAGAGATCATAAATTAACTAATGGCATATTCAAAAGAAAACATCGTGGTGTTTGATGAATTTGTTGATAACTCGTAAGCGGTGATGATGAGATTGAACGGGATAATAAATCAACAGAGTTCCAAAAAAACAAAAGAGAAATTACACTATTGGAAAATTAGGAGTTCGTGTGACAAGAAATAGAAATTAAATAAGATGAATACTTATATGAATTTGTTAAAAAAAGATAATAAAGAAGAAACAAATTAATTTTCTGGAGAATAGTTTTTAATATCTAGGGTTTCTTTCTTTTTCGTGTGAATGAATAAGATAGCAACTATTAAAAAACTATGTAAATGCTCCGAAACATGATACCACTAGTAAATTAAAAAAATTTAAAATATCCTTTTTTCTTTTATCAAAAAAAAAATTAGAATATCCAAAACCTATTCCTTTTATCATCACTTTGAACAACAATATATTTTATGTTTTGTGCCATAAAAAAAAAGTAATAATATCATATGCATCAGGTACTCTACTAAAAGGAGGAACCGCTAGATCATGAAAATATGTACAATTTTTATCATCATAAATAACCAAAACTCATACGACTAATCCCCAAAGTCTATTAAAAATTAAGCTTTTTCTAGTTAAGATTTTTACATTAGCTAAAAAGGAGATGATAGTAATTCCCTAGATGGGATGATTCGATATATTGCCTAAACTAGTAAACTACTATAAGCAGTAGTCTTTTCATTAGAAATTTTCCGCCTATACTATGAAAGTATCAATCCAAGTTTAAATCGGAAGATTACACAACAAATTTTACTATATAAGTTTAACTCCACAGGATTCTATATATTTTGGGACAAACAAAAAAATTGTGGAAAACCATTTGGTCAAAGCGGTATCATACTAATGATGGAGTTTACATGACTGGCAATACTCAATAATTAGTATCAGAGCAAGATTTGGTCCTAAAAAAGTGGATGTAAGACTACATGTTTGTTGTGGGAGGAGCCTTCAATGTGGCATGGAGGTTAAAAATGATGGTTTATATCTTGTGTTGAAGTTTTCTTGGCTATGCGGAAGGTTAGTGGAAATGGATGCCAAAGTTTTGTTGGTGGAGAAACCAAAATTTGTGGTGTTTTGTGGAGAAGATTATTGGGATATCAAATAAAGTCCCACGTAGAAAGATTAGACAATGATTATTTAATACAGTATAAGACAAATCCAGTTCTAATTAATATAAAATCCTTTCGAGAAGTAATTTATACTATTTTTGAGTATAAAAATAATTAATAGAGTTTACATGATTTGCAGAACCTATAACAAATTTTTTCTTTATCAAAGGTCCCGAACTTTTGGTTTCTCTTCCAACGAAATTTTAGTTCCCAGTTTATACCACCGTTACTATCATCAACAAACCCACTGCCTAATGAAATGTTAAAATGTTTGTTTGTAATTTGATAATCTTAAATCTTGACCAACTCTCTCCAAACTTTATGATTTATATAATGCAATTTATGGTTAAAGTACTATCAATATTCCATGCTTTATATAATGCAATTGATGGGTTAAAGTTTAATTATGTGTATACATTCTCTAGAGAATCCTAGTAATTTTATTTTTTTGTTAATAGAGAACTCTACATATTCCAACATGTCTTTTAACATTAATTTATTGCTAATCTAAAGCATATATACACTATAATAGTTTTCCATTAAATTTTTAACAAGGTTTTTAGTTTTTACAAAAAAATGGGATAATTCGAGCGAATGGGTGGAGCAGAGATCTTCCACGTCCTAAATGAAGGAAAGGGATGGGGCATTCTCTATCTCAGTGTACTTATTACCTTAGACCTCAAAATAAATTAAAAGTAAATGAATTAAATGCATAAAAATACATATACATATACATGAAATAATAAATTTCTCGACTTGTACCCATACCAACTTTTCTAACATACAACAATTACTCCAGATGATCACCGTCCCAGAAAATGTTGCCATGTAAATCATTAAGTGGGAAAAATGATAAAAAAAAAAAGTTTCAGAAGCCCAAGTTTTGCAAAAATAGGAAGACATTCAAAAATTGTGATTGATCGTCTCCCATATATAATAACACTCAACGCTGGCAAAGTCTATGTTGTTTAAGCCAAAACAACCTTAGACTACTTGCCATAAGAACCATGGTGAGGAGTACCATAATATGAGATTTCAATTCATATATATATAGTAATAGCATTATAATGATGCTAACATCTACATAATGTAAAAACTTTAATTACTCTTTAACATATAAAAAGTTATTTTTACCAAAAATAATATCAAAGATTTAGAGGATATTTTTCCGATCACAAACACATTTGGAAGTCTAAGACTTTACAGATTTCACTTAATATCCGAACTTTGTTGACCCATGATCAATAGTTCGCAACATACACATAATATACGAACTTCTAATGTGTACATATTGTTATTTAAGCTATCTTCAGTGCTCATTCATTGGTTATACAAAATTAGACTTAATTAGTATATATGTATATATATGTGTGTGTCACTATTGAAAAGTTTTTTTAGTACTCGAGTGCTTACCTCATCTCATTCAGAGCTTGTCCCTAGTTCTGCTATGGCATCTTACTGTGTCGGAAATATTACAATTGTTTCTTAAGAATAAGATTTAACGAACACACACACACACACATCTATATATAGCATAATTTAATATTACATATATCATTTTTTTCTTAAAGCTTACGAAAATTTAACAAAAAAATATATTAGATGGTACGATGGCCTAATTACATTTACCACAAAACCCTGGATATGTAACATATTAGCATTCATTAATTGTAAGAGGTTTTGAGAATTGTAGATAAGAGGTTTTGAGAATTGTAGAAAATATCATTCTACCCAATAAAATATCATTCTGCCCAATAACGGTAGCTCACAATGATTTGTGAGGGTGTTTTAAAAATGAGGGTATTTTTAATATGTGAATAATAGAGATCAAAAGGTCTAAAGTGTCTATGGGAAGACACAAAATCTCTACTATTCACACATTAACGATACTCTCATTTTTAAAGACACCCTTATATTAATACCAGCCACGATGGTCTTATATAAGGGCTTCATTTCCTATAGTTGTTTAGTTTTCTTGCTAACGAATCCTAATTTCAATTAAAAGAAAACTAATGGACCTCACCCAGTCAATCCACCTAAAAACACTCAAACCACATGCTAAATGAAATGAGAAAACTTCTAAATACTTTAGTATAATATGCTTCAAGTATAACTTGTTCGCTTTCAATGTACCTTAACTAATACTCCCCCTGCTTCATTATATATTATATATGATGTTCTATAGTTTTTATTTTATTTTATTATATAAAATATATTACAAGTTTCAATACAAATTTTAAATGTATTTCATACTTTATGATTATTTATATCATGCAATTTTTTTTGTAATTAGTTGATTTTTTAAAGTTAAATATTAAATAATAGTTTAATAAGAAAATTAAATTTCTTAAACTATGTGTTTTTAACTAAAATATCATATATTTTGAAACCGAGAGAGTATCTATTACATTTATATGTTATTCAAGAACTCATAGAAATGCATTTATATATATGTACTAATTTTACATAGATATATAAAAATATAACTATGTGTGTGTATTTATATACGTAGATGAAAATACAAAATATGGGTTGCGAGGGGAAGAAGCCAAGAGAGAGATAGTAAAGATTGCAATGTCTGTCCCTATCTAGAAAATCTAAGAGGTGTGGACAAATTGCTAGACCTATGAACATTAAAGACTATGCATGTGAATATTTTTTCACATGAATTAAGAAAAAACTATATATTGATTATATAAGATGTATCAGCTTCTCAAACTCATTATAAAAAAAACTAATAAACTTCGAAAGCGAATCTCCACATTCTAATAAACAGATACGTTTTTATGTGAGCCCATAACTTACAGATTTTTTTTTATATTTTGCTTGCTAGATGCATAATTCTGTAATAAAAAAATATCACCTTTTTCTGTAACATAATGTAAATCGAAAGTATTTTTCCCTCTTTACGACTTCCGATTTCCATGTTAGCAATGAGAAAAAAAATCTTAAGTTTCAAAAAAAGTTATTGGACATGCAACAACTAATAAAATTGAGCTATATACCAAAATTTTGAGAAAAATGGAATGGATAATATTTTGATCTTTAAAATTTTTGCAAGCACTACAGACAACTAAAAGAGAAATTTTTTTAGTTCGAAATACATATTTTTTTCTTTTCAAGATTTTGTAAAGTATATACCAAACAATATGCACCTAAATTATGAGAAGTAGAAACAAAACATGTAAACATAATTAGAGAACTTAGTTTTTTCAAAAAAAAAAAAAAAAAAGGAGAGAAGGTAGGAAGAATGGTCAAAGACAAGAGCATAATGGTCTGCCCAAAAACACTTTCTTAGTGTCAGCCTCAGAGCTGAATTGAAAGCACTGAAAGCTCCTTTTAGTCATCATGTCTTTTTCCTACAATCTATTTCCATTTTTATTTTCTTATTATTCTTACCATTTCCACATTTTTTATTCATTTTTTCTATCCGTATAGAGAGAGATGTATGATAAATTAAATGAAGCATCTATTATTATTTCTACTTCTAGTCCCTAAACCTATCTACGTGGGCACACAATCTTCGTACCAAAATGATAAAAGTTTTCCAACGTACACTTTTTTTTGCTTCAATTTATGCATATGTGGACCATTATGCTTCATCGAGAAGTAATTATAGTTTAAAACTCGATCTATTGAACAAATGATATGGGAAGGGGAAATGTCTCATAACTGGTTTAGTTGTTTAGTATTTTAGGAGAAATGAAATTCTGCATGCATAGTAGAAGGATATCTTGGAGAATCCCATAGAATTCCTTAAAGGAGAGACTCTGAATTAAGTGCTTTGATCGGCATCTGCGAATCTGGAGACTTTTTAAACTAAAGAACCCTATATGAACACATATATAATAGATAATACTAAGGAAAGAATATTAAGATCTATGTACCCGGATGCAGGCCATCCAATATCGTGATTAGAACAACAAAACCAAACCATGATTATATATAAGTAAGATGATGATTTTATATGAGTGAATATTTGAGGTGAACAAAGATGCCAAATAGTTATTGGATTTGACTAGCTTTTCTGATAATTAGATGAAAAACTGATATATCATTAGTTACCATTGATCCTCGTTAGCTCTTATTCTCCAACATCATTGAAGGTGAATTTAAAGTCGAAAATCACATAATTGATACCTCTCAGGAGAAATTGATGCTGCAGATGATACAACAGTAAAAGAAAAATCAATTCGTAGGCTAGCTTTGACCAACAAAAGAGAATAATCATTGGACTACATGCATTTTAGTATATTTTATATTATGCTTAATTAAGTAGGTGTTAAAAAACAAAAAAAAAATATATAAACTTCGAATATATGTCTCAATAAGTCAATATCCTTGTCCAAAAACGAATCATTTAATTCGTCAAAACTATCATAAGGATCCATGTGATACATTTGAATTAGCTCTACCACAAACTGTGGGGTCCTTTAAGTACTATAATTTTCACAAACGTAACATCTCCTAATGTAGAGATGTCTTGTTAAATTCCTAGGTGTATAATGATTTGGATTTTGATTTGACTTAAATATCATGTGTTTCTGATTTTGGTGATATAACTGTATAATGTCGTTTATTAAATCCGTAGCATCATCAATGAGATTTTGATTCCTAAAACCATAGCATGTGCATAAATCCATACATGTATATTTTGACTTTTTGTGCAACTAAAAGTTTTCGAAAAAAATTTATGTATGAACTGTCGTGCATGAAACATCATTTTTCTCACTAGTAAAGTTATACTATGTTAGACACTTCAATGCACGAGAGTTCATATCAATATATCAATTTTTCCGAAAACTTTATTAATTAGTAGACTGAATTTAATTTTTTATAAGAGAATAGGAAAGAGAAGAATAGAGGTGAGAGAGATAAATTTAAACACATGTACAAATGAATCAAAAAAAGAGGTACAGTTTTCGTTAACTGACCACTGAACTGAAAATAAATGAATGTGTTGGTAAAAGGAAAAACCCCAAACCTTTATTTCATAGGATTTGAAATTAAATCAATTTGACAGTTTTGTCAGAAAAAGGAAAAACTTATTTGAAAATGTATTCATTAACTTACATATGATTTTCAGGTAAATAGACAGTTTCTCATTTAGTGCAAAACCCAATATTGATGAATATGTTATCTCTACATTATAGTCAGAATTAAAGGTTGACATAGTCATAAAACTTGCAAAATTTGGTATTCTTGGTATATAGATCTGGTCCGAACTATCTATAGATTTTATGTATATTTAACTTAAAAGATCATGTGTAGCTGACAAGATATCAAGCTTACATGACGATAATCTAATTGTAATTTGATGTGCAAATCCAAAAATCTTGCGTAGTTTGATTTTTCTGAATATACAGAATATATAAAGACCACGAGATAGATAACATAACATGTATTTATGTCTACCCATACTACAATATTGTACATGTTGTTCTATTGATTTCTTTTGTAAATACATGCACAAACATGAATCTGAAAATTGTTCTTAATAATATTATTTTTATTTTAAGTCACTAGAGACAAACTACAACGACTACGATTTTGATAGTATATTTTTGGAGAAACTTAAAATCTGTTTATGAAATATTAAACCATAGAGTCTTTGAACGTAAGTTATATCTCGAACCTTATAGCCGAGACCACGTCTGTCTATAAAAAAAATAATAACTAAAAAGTGTCATCAAATAAGCGATTTTTGAGGATTTCTTTTTAACTTTTGAAATGCTATTTTTAAAATTTTACTTAGTAAGCGATTTACACTTATACCATAAGACCATATATAATATCCAAAACTAAATTTTAATTTTCCCTTGTATTAAGGAAAGTTCAAATATTTAATTTGCATATACAAAAAAAAACTTTGTTAAAATTTTTTTTATATTTTTCTTCAAAAATTATATATCCTTTAAAATATAAAATTATATTGTATCTACGTTATTAAACGTCTACTATACTTGCAGTTTTTCATGCGTCATAAATTATGTGACTTTTACTTACTTGCCAAAAAGAAACCAAAAAAAGAGTAAATAAAACACGAATAAAGTAACGTTAGGTAAATGGCTAAACACGAGGAAAAGCCAAAGAAGTAAAGAGTTCAATTTATTATCTCCATCAAAATTTAATAAAATGAAATTAAAAAATAATAAAAAAAATAAAAAGATGCTTTGGGGAGTGGATCTATAAGCTTGTTATATAAAGGAGGATAGATAGTGAGGGTTTTCTACCTTCTTCTATCTAAAGAAAGTCTTTACACAGAGAACCAAAAGAAAAAAAAAAAAAGAGAAAAGAACAAAAAAAAACCTTTGTAAATTTACAATAAATGGAAGAACATCTAAATCCATTAGCAGTGACTCATCTTCTTCAACACACACTAAGAAGCTTATGCATCCATGAGAATTCTCAATGGGTTTATGCTGTCTTCTGGAGGATCTTGCCCAGAAACTATCCACCTCCCAAGTAAGCTTATCATCGAAATCAACCTTATATATATAAATATTTCTAAATTATTTCTACTTTCTTGTTATTCTTTCTTTTTCTGTTCTTCTAAAAGTATTATTGTGAGTTTTTTGGGGCTTCTTACAATATAATAGGAAATTTTTCATTAAGGAACAAATCTTTGTTTGAATGGTGAATATGTACTAATCATTTCATGTTGTTTGCAAGTAGATGGGATGGTCAAGGAGCTTATGATAGATCAAGAGGGAACAGGAGAAACTGGTATGGTAAAACTACTTATATGTATATGTACATATGTTACAAAACTTTTATGTATATATAAAATTTTCTTGGTGTATGTATGTAAATAATTGGCAGGATCTTGGTTTGGGAAGATGGGTTTTGCAACTTTGCAGCTTCTGCCGCGGAAATGAGCTCCGGAGAATGTAGTGGCGGCGGCGGTGGCTCAACGGGCTACGGAAATAGTGATTTTCAACAATACCAAGGGCTTCAGCCTGAGTTGTTCTTCAAGATGTCTCATGAAATCTACAATTACGGAGAAGGGTCTGTGAGGATAATATACATATATTTTTCAGCAAAAATTAAATGACATTTACACAAAGAAATATAAAAAAAAAATTTCCAATTTATATTTTTTTTTGTATATAGTACTTTCTCTCTTTTGGGTTTCACTTTTTTTGTTAATTGAGTTTTTGGACCGAAATCCATACCATTTCAATACCTATTTTCTAACTCACATTTTATATCCATATGTATGTATATGTAAATAAGTTGGTTTTAGAAAGTTATGAGTCAAAGTACCTCTTTTTTTATTCAAAGTTTATCCATATTTGCTTAAAAAGTCTTGAGCAATGTTTGCAAGTGTTTTGATCAAAAAGCTGATAAGAGAGGAGTATTTAAGTATTGTTTTTGGCGAAGGGAGTATTAAACTAATCATTGTCAACTAAATATTATAATGGTTGTTAATTAATATAATAATCCTCTAATGATTGAATATATGTTATTAAATTTTGTGCAGGTTGATAGGAAAAGTAGCTGCAGATCACAGTCACAAGTGGATTTATAAAGAACCTAATGACCAAGAGATTAACTTCTTATCTGCTTGGCACAATTCTGCTGACTCAGTAAGCTTATGCTTATAACCTACCTATACACTATACACTCCTTTACATACACACATATTTATAAGAAGAAGAAGAAATGTAGCAATGTATATATGTGAAATTTACACACATATGTATAAGCATTCTTACTCACTAACACTAATTGAAAGTTATGTAATTTTGTTGCAGTACCCTAGGACATGGGAAGCTCAGTTTCAGTCTGGTATCAAAGTATGTTTCTCAATTCTCTCTCTTTTTTTTTAACATCTTCATATATACATGGTTTTACATATGTATTATCATCTATCCAACTATTTAAGTATATATCTTTATATATAATTACGTGAAAATGTTTTCCAGACCATTGCCTTGATTTCTGTTCGAGAAGGTGTTGTCCAGTTAGGAGCTGTTCACAAGGTTTTTTTTTTTTCTCTCTCTCTCTCTATATACGTTACACATTTTGTATTTATATTCATATGCAAGCAAGAAGATATATTTACGTATTAAATTGTTATATTAATTAAAAGGTGATAGAGGATTTGAGCTATGTTGTGATGCTAAGAAAAAAGCTGAGCTATATAGAGAGCATCCCTGGAGTACTTCTTCCTCATCCTTCTTCTTCTGGTTACCCTTTCATCAACGCTTCTCCTTCTGACACGTGGCATTTCCCGGGAGTGGCTCCTCCGCAGCATCAGCAGCATGAACACCAGTTTTACCACTCTGACCACAACCACCGCTTCTTGATGGGCCATCACAACCAGCCACAAGCTGTAGGAGGCGCTGCTCCACCTCTACCGATTTCGATGAAGATAACGCCGTCGATGAGTAGCCTCGAGGCGCTTCTCTCAAAGCTTCCGTCGGTTGTACCTCCGGCGACGCAGCCAGGGTACTACCCGTTTCACCACAGTGCTAAAGAAGAAATGAGTCAAGAAGAACAAAACGATGCGTTTAGGGTTGAACGTAATGATTTGGTGGGTGAGGGAAGTAATAATCATAATCATAATAATTACAATAGTAATAATGATATGTATAACTATAGCAATAATTGCAGCAACAATAATTACGATAGAGAGAATAAGATCGGTGGGTTTCTTAGTGAGGATTATTGAGTCTAGTAAAAATATCTCTCTTTTTTTGTCGTACAATAAGTATAAATTGTACTAAGAATTTTCGTAGTCTGACATTTGTAATTCTTAGATTTTATTTTTCTCTTAGTTGTCAAAAATAATATAAATTATTTTCTTATAAATATTTGCATTGTAGCAGTATGTATGTCTTGTTTCTGACATAGTGACGTAGTACGTTGTTTTAACGGTACTTGTGTTAAACTGTTGCAGATTCCATGTCTTGAACAAAATATTACGTAGAAATTATAAAATAAAAAAGTAGTATGAAACTAATATTCTTACTTTGCAATGGAATTTCTAATGTTAGGCTTTTCTTCTTTATTTCAATTCATCAGCCTATGTATAAAGAGTCATGAAATACTTCATTTGATCAAGAAATAATGTAATTCTTTTATAACTAGCACCAAAAATTGAGAAAATCGTAGTGCCGAATAGTTGAGAAGTGAGCAAAGAACTGATGTGGTATAGTCAAACTTTTTAGATAAGTGATGTGGTACTGCACTGTTCCATATGAATCACATCTCATGACTTTTAAACTTTAGATCATCATATATACAAATATTATCCACAAAATTTTAGGTATGAAGGACTTCTTTTATTTTGTTTTGTTTAGCTATATATAGCTACAATAAGTGTTGAAAATGATATTGCTATTACTTTGATCGGTATGTTCATACTATAAACCAGATAACTAATCAAATGATTGCATTACATCGTTTTATGTTCTAAAAAATGTTCAAGAAAACGGACTAGACGACGCTAAAGAGCATCTCACTATGACGATTATACTTTAATCAACATGTTTAGGCAGAAGTGAAAATTCTGCAATTTGGACGGTATGTAAACAGTTTGAGTAGTGCATAAACAATATAGGAGGCCTAGGTGTCTTTATCTGTCATATACAATTTTTGTTTGAAAGTAAACTTTTGTCCGTCTAATTTTCCAATTTTTCATTTCCAATTATTATACTGATTTAGAATAGTTTAACACCAAGAATTCTGAATTCGACCTTGAAGTAAGTTAATGATATTACATAAAAATAAGTTTTTTCTAAACGAATAGAAAATTTTTTCTAAAAATCGTAACTACAATTTTTCTTACTACTGCCATGGAAAATGAGTATTCATAAGTTTTCTGAGAAGTATTATATTGTCGTCTAAAATCTTTCCCACAGACTAACTAAATTAATCCATAATCGCCATTAATATGACAAATCCACTCATTAAACTTGGAACTACGACAACATCAAAATCATATGAACATATACATTCGATATAAATTTCATTCAAAACTCAAATTTAAAATTTAAAATCTAAGTAACAAAAATGCTAATACTTGACAGAAACATCAAAAAGGAAAAGTTTTATTAATGATAGAAAATAACTTGAAGGAGCAAGGAGAACAAACCACTTGACGAAACAGATTCTCATAACTCAAACTATCAAAAAGTTATCTCTCTTTAAACCAAGATTTCACACAAAGCCAACAAATCACACACACAAACGTTCTATGAAGAAGTCTAAGGGATGTGATTATATATATTGAATTAGGAATATGTATATGAATCTTGGGATACCTGAAAAGTTCTCATAAACCACGTGGGAAATTGTTGATTTGTCCTTCCTCCAACACATCTTTGCCATTAATCTTGTAACCTACCCTCATCCGCATCACAATGGGTTTCTGAAACCAGAGAAGAACATCGATTATTCAGAGAGCTTTGTGGTCTCGGTTTCACAACCGATTGAGATTTGTGCTGGTTGTTATATAAATCTAGTGAAGAGAAAAAAATAAAAATAAAAAAGAGACAACGGGAATGGTACCTTCCCCTGTTGGCTATTTGTAACTCTCATAGTTTGTTTGATGTTTCCGTTGGCTGGAAGAGAGTTGCTGCTAGCGGGATCCAGGTGAAGTTGTAGAAACTGCAATGTGATGACCAAAATATATTAGAACATCATTGTCAACAAAACATATCACGTAAGCCTAAACCGAAACCAAACTTAATCCAAAACATGTCAAGTATTTGAAACTAATAGAACTTTGCAAAAACATGAATCTATCATGGCCATAAAAGTGTGAACTGTTTAAGCCAAGAACCAAGCCCATGGCAGAATTTTTGTTTACGAAAGATTGTGTTCTTATTAGCTATGAATCATAAGGCTTATAACGTAAGCAGAAAAAGCAAATTTGGGACCTGACCTTTGGAACTGCAGCCTGGAAAAGAACATCTGTGTACACGTTAGGAGTAAGATTTATGAAATTGGCCACAATGTCTGTAGTTTGAGGATTTTCTGATTGCTTTGTGAAGTTGAACTCAATCTTCAAGGAGCTGCTTTCAAATGCAACAATGGACGGATATGCTGGACCCTTGTCCTCTGTCATGGAAGAAAAGAGATACCATCATCACATTTGAAAACATGGAGAAAGAGGGGAAATTATGCAAGTAAATCTTCAATGATATTGCGCATCTTTACCTCTCTTTGGTGGGGTGGGACCAAATCCATCCAATAAATCCATCATCGAAGAAGGTGCAGAAATTGTATCCATGGAGGCTATTGGAGCATTGTTATCTTGAATAGATAACAAGTCTCCATTCGTTGAGCCATTTTGCACAGGGGCAGGAGTTCCAATTGACAACAGATCCATAAGAATATCCGCGCCAGCTTTTGATGGCTGCATGGCACCTGAAATTGACAAATGCAGGGGTAAATAAAGGGGCCGAAGATTTAGAAACTATGTGAAACTTCACAACTGAACATCCTAAACTCTCTACAAAATGTAACACCATTTACTTATCTTCACTAAAAAATTTACAGTTTTCTTCGAGTCATAGTTAGGACAGGCCATACTGCAGTTGAGGAAACATGACCAGACAAAATCATCTGGCTGAAGAAAACATATATTAATTATGATCTAACTTAGACCCCAAGAAGATAATGCCATACAGATGGTTAACATTATCAGTTGCAATACAAGAAAATCTTAAATAAGTTAATTTTTTCTTTGAACTGGTGAAGTGGAATAGTATAAGCTTGGAAATCTAACCAGGTTGTGCTGAAGGCTGCGTTAAATCAACACCAAGAAGATCTTGAAGAAAGTTGTTACTGGAGGAGGTAGGTGCAGGAGTATCATCAGAGCCAAGGTCGAGTAAATCTACTAGAGGAGCTGGAGCAGCTTTAGCAACACCGTTTGGAATGCTAAGCGGAGATTTTCCAGAAGTTGACACAGCTGCTGGTAAAGAACCAGCTCTCCTTCCACTAAATGTTGCCTCATCAAGGACCGGCATTCTTTCAACCAGGGCAGATCTGCATATATATATAGATTGATTGTGTTGAGTAATTTAGTAGATCAATACCTAGGGAACTCTCTCATTTAAAATTGATAAAAACAGATATGTCCAGTAGCATTGAAAGAATTACCTTATATTCTGATGCTTTTGAATAACTGAACTGAATTCCAGGGATCTTTGTTGCAGTTCTAAGACAAAGCTACCTTTGTTCTGCCCTATAATACTTTTAACCCTCCTGTAAGCAAATACAGTAAGCCCATCATTGGTGAGAAGTATCAGTGACTAATTTTCATTGCGACCTAATTAATAAAAAAAATTACAGGGGCATGAATAGAGTTCATGCGTGATTATACCCTAATGATAGAAAATCTAGAATCAACTGTGTAGACATAATATAGCTAGGTAGGAGTTGGCATACTCTGAACAAGAAGGGAAACGGGATGAGATCTTTAACAGAGCAATGAGTGACATTGCCTTAGTCGTGACATCCGATGTATGATGCTTAATAGCAGTCTCGACAACATCCACTGCATCTGATTCTGTTACCTGATTACAGAAGCTTGAGAACACAAATTAATATCTATCCTCCTAATATCTACATTAAAAACTATATCTTTAGCATGTAAAGAGGATCATTCAAAAAGTTGCAGGTAGAAATGTTCAGTAATGGATCTATTTGAATGAGCAATCAAATAGTAAGGAATAAAAATCCCCTTAAGACACAGAAAATAACAGCTGAGACGATACCATTTTCTTCACTTTTTATCAACCAGAAAACTAGCCAGCGCAGAAAATCCACAAAACGAAGAGTTAATATTTCTAGGGGTGTGAGGATCCCCAAGCAAATCAGTGAAGCATAAAAATTTTACAAGACAAAGAAAAAAAAAGACAAAGTAAGAAAGAGATCCCCTAATTGCGCATCCAGTATCAGTCACAACAATAAACCCTAAGTGCAGGATGATAGTACTTACCGTTATTGGATCTTCTAAGTCAAGCATTCCAACATTGTTAACCAACAGATCAGCATATTCTCCTATGCACCATATTGCAACGCGGACAAGCGTTTCCTGCCCAAACATGATAATGACACACTTACTCCTAAGTTACAAGATATTCAAATTTAGGAAATGTCTGACCAAAGAAATATGTCATCTACCTGTTCAAAAGATGTATGTAATGCTCTGTACAAAGCCCTGACAGTGTACCCATGGAGATCAGGGGCATTTGTTATTACAACAATCAGCGCGTGCCATACATCCTCTTTCACATAAGTTCCAGCCTGTTATGAACATAATCAAGATTAGAAGGCTCAGACTAGGATCTACTTACTTTCATATGAAGTAAAAAGTTTGTTGTGAGTTAAAGAAGCCTGCATGTTCTTTGGTGCCGATAAGTATGGAAAAACGTAATCTCACAACCTGGGCTAAAAATATACCTCCGATAGAACCTTTAGCATTTGATCAATGTACCAGATTTTCTCTGGAGCAAACCTAGTCAAAAGGAAATACCAAAATTCAGTAACCAATCAGGTCTGATGGACACCATTTATCCAGGCCAGCATCTGATAAACTTTAGGGATTATTAATTGAGCTGAACGCCCAACTTTGATACAAATTAAAATGTTCAGTTACCATATACTAGAAGAATGAAATCTCAGTACATGCTGGCTGAAAAGTTGGGCAACTTACTTTTCAACAATGGAGCATATCTTTGCAGTAAGATCTCCTTTAAAATCTTGTTCGCTTACTTCCAAATATTCTATAAGCTCCTTTGCTAGTGGCTTCACGTTATTCTCATTCACCAGAAGGTAAATAAGCTCAAGTGCCCTTTTCTGAATTGAAGCATCTGAATCCTAAACCAAAAGATATTAAACACTTTCCATTTAATCAAGAATCATCTCAGTCCACCTAAACAGAACTGGATGGTTACATGTAAACAGATTCAGTAACTATACTAGGACACAAAGTCGGGAAGCATGATACAGCTCTGATGCATAAATTGCATTCTATAACCAGTAAAAACAGTGGAAACACAATCGTCTGGTAAATCAATAAGATACCCTAACAAAGAAGTAACTCCACATAAAATACCTTAACACACTCCAGGATTGTAGCTCTGTGTCTCTGAACCGCTTGGGAATCAACAGTTAAGGATCTCATCAGCATGTTTAATGCTACGTATCTGAGAAAGCAAAGCTAAGGTTTATTATCTTCTGGAAGGTGGTCAGTGGAGAGACAAGAAAGGCATCAGATGAAGTGTGTTATCAATTTTCACAAAATGTCTTCAACATACAACTGTTCCATCCACACACAAAACTGTCAAAACATTTCAGGTTTGGTTTATTTTATCTATATAAACAGCATCTCCTTCAAGTAGAAAGAAAACAGAATCACTGCAAACTAAACATATATGAGTGTAACAACTCTTATCGGCATTCTAGCAAACAAAAATTGGAAAATTACTGTAGATGAATAATAAGATGTCAGAGATAAGGTTACAGAAAACTCAAATAAGGGTGGTACTCGATCAACACCTGATGTTATTATCTCGGTTGGACAAGAATTTTCCCAAGATATTGATTGCAAGGACTCGTAAACCACCATTTTCTTCGATGCTCATTATTGTTTGAACACATTCGTATAGGATAGCATTGCCTGCATTTTTGTTTGACTCGGTTTTTGATGCTACCTAAGACATTAAAAAATCAAGTGGGGAATCAAAAATGATTATTTGTGATCATGATCCTGACTGATATATATCAAAGCAAACGTAACAAAAAAAATCAATGTAGCAAAACCCATAAAGGTGAGAAAAAGGCTTCATTAATAACCATTGTTTGAGATGTAGTTTTTGTGGAATTCTTCTATTAATTTTGGAAAATCAGAAAGAACAAAACAGTATGAAAATAACAAAAAGGAAGTTTTTGAACAACAAATAAAGGATCACAAAGATAACGGAACATGAAAAGCCAGGTAATTTAGGCCAACAAAAGCCTTGAGGAAAAAGCTCAACAGACAAAGTACGAACAAACCTGAGCAAGTATATCATTCATACAGTCACTGGCCTCTGCATCGCCTTGTCCCAAAACACGCAACAGTTTGAGCACTCTGATGTGAAGAAATGGATCCGTAATTCCAGCGACGTCATACTCAGGTGAATATGGACTGTTTGCAATATCTCTTAGGGTTTTAACCAAGCCCTCTGTGCATTTCTGTCAATCAGATAAGGAAACCGCTAATTTTCATAAGATTGAAAACACTAAAATCATTTCTGGAAACAAGCAAAACTTATGCAAGGGTCCCAGGAAGATCATGAATCTAAAGAGACAAAATGGAATCTGTGGGGATGATATAGATTCCAGATACAATGAAGCCATGAGACAGTAGAAAGCTAAGAGTTAAAAAAAGAAGTTTAATGAACAAGTGCAGAGCTAATTTCAGATTCTCCAAGAAAGAAGAGGAGTGCATACTACAACATATAAGGCATCCTAATAATCATTTAAACAAATAGATAGGATATCAGCAAATTACCTTCCGGAAATATTCAAGGGCTTCGGAACTGACTTTACAGATTTCTGTGCAAAGGTGCACTCCCGTAATGAGAACACCATGATGCTTTTCTTTGAGTAAAGCAGCACTAGGATTAATAAAGTTCTCAGAAAGATCCGGAACTTTTCTGATGATCCTTATGGCGCAAAGAGCTGCCTAAGTAAAGAAAAAAAGTTAATGAATGAAAAGTTCATTATAATGTAGTAGTCAATGGATACCAAAAAAATGACAGAAGTAAAGTGAAGATTCGTGAAAATGATACATATCTCTTAAATTACAGCCTTCATTTGATTAAAACATGCACGTTAACCTAGCATCTAAAGTTTTCCAACATTTCCACCACTGAACCCCACAACAGACACCTGTTATCTGAACATATACAATGACAATACGAGAAAACACTCACTTTCTTGCGTATATTTGGATCACGAAATTGAAGTAATCTTTCAACTTCAGGGGCGAGATCACGAGCCATTTCTGCTGAACAGATATTTCCTAAAGCACAGAGAGCAAGCCCCACAATGTATTGGTTTGTGTGATTCAGATCTCTAGACTTGAGTCAAGGTTCTCACAAGGTGAATATAAAAATTTGTACTAAGCTGCAAGCAAAAAGGGAATCAAATTCGAAAATTAACACCATAAAGGATACTGCTTCAGCGAGTTGGTGACAAGCATTAATACTTCTTGCCTTTCATCAAGAAGCAACATTAATCCAAGATAACCAATCCTCTTCTCTGGAAATCCAGGAGAAGCAATTAACTTCAAACATTCCATCTGCCCAAAATGAGTGGGATAACCAAGCATATGAATGAACATAAGCTTTGCTAGATCCCGGTGTCTATAGTCCTGGTCATTTTCATTAATCGAAGCACGGATAGCAGCACACTCTTTCCTCACAACAGCACGTTCCTCAGCAGCGGTTTTACTCGCACGTATCGCCCGAATCATGTCGCTGCAACATAAAACGATGAATGCATTTATAGTTACATATCCTCAATTTCTAAAGAATCGAAGCTTGATCAAGTCCTAAGACGATTCAATCATACAACATGCTAAGATGAAATGCAATCTCCAGAATCAGCCTATACATTTACTGATAATCTTCATTTCCGATTGAATTTGCCGACTACTAGAAGAATCAAAGCTACATTACGGATTTAGACAGTAGAAAACGCAAGAAAATGGTTGGAGATCGGAGGAAAGTGATTGCTAACCTGAGACGCGTGCCGGAAGAGAAAGGATTCATGATTTGTATCAACGCCGGAGCGGTACGAAGCTGATGAAATCAGATCGGAGACGATTTACGCGAGAAAATGGATCAACGGATTTGAAGAATCATAGATCTAAGAAGCTCAATTTCCAGATCTGAGAGTTTTTTCTTTCACTTGATCTCTTCCACTATCGATGAAAACATATGAACAAAGAGAGAGAGGTCTGTGTTTTTTTTTTTTTTCTCTTCACTAAAAGAAAACGGAAAATTATTAACGGAGTTGCGGATTCTAACGGAATCATACAACACTTTAACGGTAACAGATTCAAAAGCCTCTGATTGATTGAGAAGGTTTATTTTTAGGTTTTTCCTTGGGCAACAATTTTTTTTGTAGTATAAATACGTGAGAGACAGAGAGACCTAGACAGAAAATTAGGGTTAAAGAAAAAACCAAAGTGAGTCGCCGATGGATATAGATAGATGTCGAAATCTCTCCGTTGTAAAATCAAACATGAGTATGAATTTAACCATGAAGGGATCTTTTTGATTCGTATACTCATGTTTGATTTTACAATAGATAGATATAGACGCCTATCTCTTGTTAAACAGAGTGATTATGTTAGTTATGTTCATGACACTGTGGTTTTATCTCTTGTTAGAGAAGAGAAAGTTTTCGCTCCTCTTACATAAGAGCGTTGTTCATTTGGATTCATATTCGAGATGAAGATATGGGTGACTAATACTTAAGATTTTGGTCAATTTAAGTTACCAATTTAATTATTTGTCACCCATATCTCCATCTCACATTTAATCTCTTAAAAGTCGTGGATAGATCATCGCGTGTCGGTTACATTAGAGCCTTGATCATATGGATTCATTTGAGATGAAGATTTGGATGACAGATACTTAAAACTTTGGTCAATTTAAATTACCAATTTAATTATCTGTTACCCAAATCTCCCTCTCAGGTTTAATCTTTTAAAAACCAAAAACAGCGTTCCGTGATCATGTGGCTACTTTGCTCTAATTTCATTGGATTTTTTTATAAGTCCACTAATATAATTTATATATGATGCCTCTTGTTGCAAAAACAAAACCAGTAAGTATAAAGATCTCTTTGCTTCGTTTTGTAAGATTCACTTTTATCAACACCACTAATGATGAGGTTAGCAATTATCTCGGTAAAAATTTTGGCTTCAAAGTTCGAATAAATCAGTGTACCAAAGTTTTAGATTTTTTTCGGTAACTCGAATTCTTCAACATTTGATCGTGGAGTCTAAAATAATGGTAGTGTGTCCATGATTGATTTATTCTTCGGTTGTTGGATCTTCTAAGATGTAGTTCTTGTGGAGAATGCAAGTTAAAGAGAATGGGAAGGTCATATGAGTTATCTAAGCCTTGCTCTTCTTTGCAGTTTCGAAAAGAAATCAATAAAGCTTGTGCTTAGGAAAAAGCTTTAGTCATAGGAGTTCTAGAAGATCTATGAAACCAACTAAAGGATGAGAACGAAGAAGCACTTACAATTCGAAAAGGCGGCAACAGCAGAAAGCAGAGCTTCATCGAAAAGATCACCATCAGCATTCAGAAAATATATGTCCTATGAGAATTTTTTGACAGAAACAATGTTCATATAGACCTCACTTAGTTAACTTTCAAAGAGAAATAAACATAGATCTAAAAGGAGCTCAATTTCCACATAGAGTGTTTTCTTCACTATAGGGTTCAATTTCCACGATAAGACTTTAACAGTAACAGCTCCAAAACCAAAAAAAATCACTAAAACTCAAAAGCCTCTGATTGATTCAAGAGGTTTTGTTTTAATTTTTTTCTTTTTGGCAACAGTTGTTTTGTATTTAATTAATAGGGTAAATTTCTTTATTTAATATGACGAATACGTGAGAGGAGAGAGAGAGACCAATAGAAAAAAATTAGGGTTAAACAAAAACCCTAGTGGGTCGCCAATAGATAGAGGAGAAGAAGAGGCGGAAGATAAGGAAATAAGTATACAATCTAAAGAAGATGAGAGTTGTAGAAAGTTTCTCGTGATGATTCCTCTTGATCTGATTCATGAGATACTCTTGAGACTTCCTGCTAAATCCGCTGCAAGGTTTCGTTGCGTCTCGAAGTTATGGTCATCCATAACCACTCGTCCAGATTTCATCAGGTCGTTCGTGAGTCATTCTTCAACTCGGTTGTGTCTTTTCGTCTGCGTGAACACAAGGGACAAGCATCTTTCCTGCTCAATCCCTCAACATGAAAATTCGGACAGATCATCTTATCCTCATGTGGAGCGTTATCGGAAAAATGCTCCAAAATTTGATTATCACGAACGGTACTCGGAATCGGTCCATGGCTTGATATGTTTGGGAGATTTTTGTGGGAATATTGTAGTTTGGAATCCAACCATGAGACAACATGTTACCTTACCCGAACCCGAACCAAAAGTGGCATGTGTATGTAGCTTTTTCGGATACGATCCGGTCGAGGATAAATATAAAGTCTTGCGCTTCTCAGGCTGTAAACAAGATCCTCTTGTTTTTACTTTGGGACCTCAAGAATCATGGAGAGTAACACAAAATACCCCTAAACATGACCCTCGATGCTCCTGGGGACTAATATATAAATGCATCAACGGGAATTTGTATTATGAAGCGAGTATACCTTTTGGAGTCGATGATAGTTTTGAAGTTGAAATAGTCCTTATGAGCTTCAATGTGAGGTACGAAAAGTTCAACACAATAAAAAAACCAGCTGATGATTTACTTTGCGAATTTTTCCTCAACTACGAAGGAAAATTTGCATGGGTTTGCCGCGACGTCTCTTGTATAAGATTTTGGGTTTTGGAGGATGAAGAGAAACAAGAATGGTCTCTTAGAAAATTTCTTCTCCCTTTTCCAAAATTTCTTGTACGTGACCCGATCTGGGAAGTTTCTTTGGGGCTGAGAGGTATTACTCATGACACTGGTGAGTTTATTTTTACAGCTGCAACATCTGAAGCAATTTATGTCTTATATTATGATCCAAAAAGAAACCGAGTAAGGGGGGTCAAATATGAAGAAGAAATCTGGAAGCTTAATTATGACACTCTACATGATGATGTCCGTTATTATCCTAATCACAGTGAGAGTCTCATGTCTTTGGAGGACGTCGTTCCTCGCGTAATTAGCATATGATATTTCTTCCACAGAGTCTCATGTCTCTGGAGGACTTTCCTCGTTGAGTATGCAATATTTCTTTCACAGATTCAGAATGGTTATTCTTTCATGCATTTTATTATTTAGTCTCATGATAATGTCATTTGCTATAATTTCAAAAAAACTATAAAAAAAAGAACCATTTTCATGCATTTGCTATAATTCTCATGATCATGTCATTTGCTATAATTTCAATGGTTCTTTTTTTTTAGTTTACTAATTTTTATATGAAATCATTTGTCGGTTTTGTTTCATTTTGTATATGATTTAGTTTTTATTAACACCACTAGACACTAGTGATAAGGTGAGCAATTCTCTCACTAAGAAGCTCGAATAAATAACAAACTTTACGACGGAGTAATTCATAGGAATGCACTATATGCGCAAAACTAAATATCGAATTCTTCAATTCGGAGTTACCGCAAAATATCTAATTAATCTAATCCAAATGCACAATTCTCTTATTTGTTATTTATTTGCAAGTAATTTTTTTTACCCTATATTGATAAAAATATATTTTAACATGACTTAAATTAGAACATTTTTTTAGAAAAGCCTAATCAGAAACAAACTTATGGTTGTCAAAAAACAAACAAACAAACTTGAGAGAGAGAAGGGGACTGTGAGCCATCTCGGATGATTATGTCCAAGCAGTGTGCTTCTTGTAATCATTCTTATAGTGTGAGATTGAGAAACTATTAATACTTTGGATTTCTAGAGATGGTTGTAATCTCGTGATCTCTTTCTATTTGCATATCAAATCTGCTCTTAATTTCTAGGAAGAAAAAATCTATCAGATAAACAAAACCGTAACACAATCAAACAAAAATGGTGAAGAGCTTCTTCCTTTGGCTCTAAATGGGTTTGGTGGTCTGATTAGAATATGTAACACAAAATTTCAACAATGTTATGGAATGATTCCATCTGTTAAATTAGTCGATATCCATCTCCCCCAATATCTGGTTAAGCTCCTTTGCTCTCTTCCTTGCTAACTCGACACAGCTCTGCGCAAAGCAAAACCCGCATGGCAACTTTTTAAGAAAGAAAAGAGGTGTAAATCAAGTGGTGGATTAACATAAGAGAGACCTGAAACTCTCACCTTGATGGCTGATGAATAGGCGAGAGCGGATCCTCCTGATTTGTAGAAAGAAACCATTTGATCCGAGGAATCCAAAACAACAGTCACTAGAGTATCCATGATTGATTCTTCTTCGGTTGTTGGATCTGCTAAGATGTAGTTCTTGTGGAGTATGCAAGTTAAAGAGAAAGGGATGTTCTTAAGCGTAAGTTTTCTCTTCTCCTTGTTCACTGCTTCTTTCTCGGTGATCGAAGCATTGTCTTGATCTTTTCCTCCAGTGATGGCAACTATTCTTCCATTGTCATTCAGAGCAACAACTGGAATTTGCACTGCAATATAAAGATCGCTTATGCATCAGAGGAAGAACTCGTCTGTATCTAAGGCCATACTATCTCAGAAAACCAATCACACAACTTCTGAACAAACCGCTATAGTGCAGGGAAGAATATTACTCCGGTATGACTCACTCCGCAAGATTAAGTGTTCTATAAGTCTTGCTCTTTTTTACTCATATTCGAAATGGATTGATAAAGTTGAGAATCAGCTTTATTCAAAGGTGTTCCAGAGGGAGCTGTGAAACCAACTAAAGGATGAGAAGAGAGAAGAACTTACGATTCGAAAAGGCTGCAACAGCGGAAAGCAGAGCAGCATCGAAAAGAGCACCATCAGCATCCAGGCAATATATGTCCTATGAGAAATTTTAGAGAGTAACACTGTTCATATATATGCTAGAGAACTATCCCAAGAAGAATAGATGTGAAAAATCAACTGCTAAATAAGATGTACGGAATCAATTGACGGACAAGCACTGATATAAGACCAACGAGTACTCAGTACTCACCAGATAACCCATCCAAGCAGCTTTTCCACTAACTAGACACAGTTCTTTAAGATCAATCATTCCAGAACTACAACAAAAGGGAAACATTTTAGAAGGGGCATTGTATTTGATTCCCATGGAGAATGAGAAAACGTAAATAGCAAGATCAAATCAAAACACACCTTAAAATTGTATCAGACAAACGCTTTGAAATAACAGGAGCAGCGTCAGCTGGTCTTCCAGGACGAACAGTCGGAGAACAAATAGGAGGCATGTGGAACTCAAGAGCTACCAAAAGGAATCAAATCAATCACAAAATGAATCACCAACAACAAAACCACATAGAAAGAGATAATAAAATTCGAACCAACAAACAACCTATGCATCCTTCGTCTGGTGAGTCTGTAGAAGGAGTCATAACTTCCATTCTAATAGCAGCAAGCATAGTCTATAAACAAGAAACTACTATGTAAGTTATGTGAATATTATCGAAAGTTAGAACCGAAAAAGGCGGCGTCTTACCGTAGAACCAATCTTGGCCAGAGCAGACCCATCAGCAGTTGAAACAAGTCCTATAACACAAACAAGAAAGCACAATAAAGTTGACATTTTTAATTTGATAAAAACAAAAAGAATCAATCTTTATTGTTTTACCAAGGTTAACAATGGTGTCTCTAGCTTTCCCCAGTTGTCTACCATCAGGTCGAAGAGATTCAGAGAGATGACGCTCAAAGAAACGAAGAGGGAAGATTCTTCTAAAAGCATCAACTTCCATCTCTGTCGACAAATCTTGAGACGAATCTTGTAACCCCATGTTTTGTCTCTGCTTCATGTCACAAACATAAAAGAGAATCATAACCCAAAGTCTCTGATTATGTGCTTCATCAAAAAAGTCTCGACGAATACAAAGCTTACCTTAGAACAAAAGAAAGAACTGGAATTTGATACACAAAACTGTTGTAGCGAAGAAAAAAACAAGCGAGAGAGTGTAAGAAGAAGGTTAAGAGCTCGCGGCGCCGTAAGTAATGAAGATTTCGACGGAGACGGTGACGGTGACGACGGCTAGGTTTATCTGAGTTTTTAACGAAGGTACTTCTTAATTATTAATGGGCCGAAACAAAGCCCAATAATGTTGCGAAGCCCAAAGAAATAATGTGAGTAAGACAATTATTTTGTTTTGTTTTTTTTCCTAACATTGTCAACTCCAACCGCGGTTCTTTTACAGTTTTCAATTACTTTTTGATAAAAAAAAAAACAAAAATTGGATTTGTAAATGAAAATCAATATTTACGACTACAACCTTTTGAAACTACAATTAGAAGAAATGTTATACAACATATATGAATGTGAAATCATAGACATTTGTATGTATTAAATTATGGATAATCCACTGAGAAAAATTCTAGGTAAAACCTCTCATGTAACATATGTTAAAAATAATTCAAAAACACAATTTTTAACGTTTACGGATGGTAGTTAACTAGTTATAAAAAAAAAATTGCGCCCAAAAATGCATTTTTAGTGAAACAATTCACATATATTTGAAACTGCCTAATTTTTTTCAACAATAAAAAAATAAAGATAATTTTGAAGTGTTTTCATCAAGACAAGTTGGAAGGAAATTTGAAGTGTTTTTATCTAAAAGGAAACCAAGAAATTTTCCTACTCATATTATAATTTTTTTTTGTATTTTGTTTATTTATAAAGAATAAAGATATGCTTAACAACTATAGAAGTGTAAAATATGAAGAAGAAAAAATGGCGCCAAAATGAACATTATACATTCTTGTTTTATATCTGATTTTGTTAATCCTCCATACATTAGTTAATGGTGTTTAATTATAAGTTAAGAAAATTTTCATTTACTAAATGTATCGTTATAACTATTCGAATAAAACAAGAAAACTATAAAAAAAAAACAGTGGAAGAGGAGGGTAGTTGCCGAATAAAGAGAAACAAACAAGGGTAAAAGGGTCAACACGAAAATTTAGATATAAATAACAGAAGCAACCAACAAGGGTAAAAGGGTCAACTTAAAATTTAGAGCTTCAACATAAATCTCTCTCTCTTCTTCTTCTTCGCTTCATCTCCAAGAAACAGATACTCAATCTTACGTTTCTTTTTCTCCCTAGTTCTTCTGTTTCTTGATTGATTTAGTTTCATTATGGTGGAACTGTTAAACGCAGAAGACGAAGTAATAATCTCACGTTATCTGAAGCGTAGGATCGTCAACGGAGATTCTTGGCCTGCTAACTTCATCGAAGACGCAAACGTGTTCAACAAGAATCCATATGTGGAGTTCGATTCTGAGAGAGCTAGATTCGTGATCGTTAAACCAAGAACAGAGGCTTGTGGTAAAACCGATGGATGTGACTCGGGTTGCTGGAGGATCATCGGTCGTGATAAACTTATCAAATCGAAAGCGACTGGGAAGATTCTAGGGTTCAAGAAGATTCTCAAGTTCTGCAAGAAGACGAAACCTAGAGAATACAGGAGAAGTTGGGTAATGGAAGAGTATAGGCTTACCAATAACTTGAACTGGAAGCAAGATCATGTGATTTGCAAGATTCGGTTTCTGTTTGAAGCTGAGATTATTTTCTTGCTAACCAAGCATTTCTACACTACATCAGAATCACTTCTTCGTAATAAGCTGTTGCCATCTTATGGATTCTATTCACATGATGAACAAGAGAATGATGAATTTTATTGTGTGAAGATAATGAGTTCTGAAGGAGACCATTGGCCTAGCTACGTTACCAACAACGTGTATTGTCTTCATCCATTGGAGCTTGTGGATCCTCAAGATGAGAAGTTTCAACGTTTCGGAATCTGCATATTCGCTAACAAGACTAAAGCTATAAGAGATAAATGCGATGGTGGTTACTGGAAGCTCTTACGCCATGATAGGCCGATAATCAAGGCAAAGTTCGGGACCATTGGTTACAAGAGGCTTTTTGAGTTTTGTGAAACGGAGAAAGAAGGATATGTTCGTAATGGAAAAGATGTGAAGGTAACTTGGACTATAGAAGAGTATAGGCTTAGCAAAAACGTGAAGCGGAATCGATTCTTGTGCGTTATCAGGTAAACCGATGATAACTAGCTAGGGACTTCTATACTCTGGTTTTCATGATCGATCATCTTACAGACATGGTCATGCATGATTCATGAGTCTTTTGTGGTTCTTATTTCTTTGTTCATTATGGTTTAGAGACTAGTATGCCAATTTATGAAATGAAACCAACTACATGTTTCTGAATCAGCAACCCTAATAATCTATAAATGAAGATCAATGGGCAGAAAAACGACATGTTTTTTTTATCTGATTACAAGAGAGCATCGTTGTTGTTGTGTGTGCTCGTGTATATGTACATATAGCCTTTCTTGTTGCCAGAGATTTAAGAAAGAAAGAATGTTTTCCTCTGTTTTTAATAATGTTCAAAGAATGTCATGCATGGACTAGGATAAAAAATGCCGATCAAATAAAAATTATAGTATCAATGGTTAGTCTTGATTTCCGAGATTACACCAAACGAAACCAGTGATCAAGAACTTATAGGGCAAACATTTGGAACTTTAGGTCAAAAAGAAAAAAAAAAATCTGAATCTTAGTATAAAATAATCAAAGTAAATAAACAAAAAAAAAATCTATATGTTGAATTTCTGTATATATTTTTATGCTATTCTAATTTGTATGATGATGATGTCTATTATCAAAGATGCGGCAACTGTTTTATACAATTAGATGGGAGTTACTCGGAATCAAATATTTCCCAAAACAAAACTCTTTTAAAACTATTCCTCAAATTTATCAACACTACAATTTAAAAGTCACTAAACAATAGGCTTTGAAAGTTTCAAAACAACAAAGAACAAAACGCAGTCGTTTTGCCAAACAGAGCTAATGATAAAGGCGAAATGGGCCAGACGAATTCAAAGATGAAGCCCACGAAGCCTTTGGCCCAACCGGGTCAAACTTCGTTAAATCGGGTTTTACCAAATACGGAGCTAACGACAGTTTCACGAGCTACGGAGAAAGTGAAACCTCTGATTCAAAAGTCAGAAAGACGTATATGGTCTTCATTTCAACACGTGTTCCAATCTTTTGTTTTTGTCAACACACGTGTTCCAATCTTTTGTTTTTGTCATCACTCACTTCAACACGTTTCAATATGTTTGTTTCTTAGCTAACACAATCATTTATTTCTTCGTCACAAATATCTCTAGTGGGTAGGTAAGTGGCAAGTGAGTTACTTATTCTCACATGGAACAAAGAAGAGAGAGTATGTTTGTGAGAAATGGAACAGATTTTTGCTCTGTTTACCATTTATTTGGCATTTGCTTTCTCCGGGAGATGCAGCGACGATTTCAGCAGATATGATTTTCCCGAGGGATTCGTCTTCGGAGCCGGCACTTCTGCTTATCAGGTTTGGAATCAATTACTAAGCTTCTTCTTTTCTTTTGAAATTTTTGAACCAAATGTTTGGTCTCCGCAAGTGGGAAGGAGCTGCTGCGGAAGATGGAAGGAAACCTAGCGTGTGGGACACGCTTTCTCACTCTCGTAAGCTTTCATTTCAACAATTAGTATTATTAGTATTAGAGTTCGTCACTCTGGTGCTTTGATTCTTCTTTGTAACATTGCAGGTAACCAAGGCAACGGAGATATAACATGTGATGGGTATCACAAGTACAAGGTTCTTTCTCTTCTTTGCTTCTTTGACTACATTATGAGTTTTATTCATCAAGTTGTGACTATGCAGGAAGATGTGAAGTTGATGGTGGACACTAACTTAGATGTGTTCAGATTCTCCATTTCTTGGTCTAGGCTAATACCTAGTAAGTCTTCTTAAACATGCATGTTATATAGCTCAGTGAAGGGATTAAGTTTATGAGTTCGTAATTATCTGATTAGATGGAAGAGGGGCTGTTAACCAAAAGGGTCTTCAGTTCTACAAGAACCTCATCCAAGAATTAGTAAGCCACGGTAAGACCTATCTTCATATCCACGGTAAGAATCAAGAGTTTGGTTTAGTTCGTATTAACTAGACTTAAAGTAAACTTACGACATGATATAGTAAATTGAGAGTTGGGAGAAGATGACGTGGCTGTGGTAAAATGAGTATTCATCTCAGTAACGTGGAGCTTTCTAATTGGATCAAGATGGTGGCTTATGATTGGAAGATCAAAATAGTTTGTTACAAGGAAGGAACGAGGAAGCTGGAGGCTATAAGAAGACAAATACTTTTACACTTTTGATTATCGAAAATCTGGTGAACGTTTTTTATTTTCATTTTGCTCTTGTGCTCGCTGATTCTTGGAGCTTGTTGCTTCCATCGATCGGTGAGATTCAGATTCTCGTTTTATGAACGTCAGTCTGTAGTTTCTGGGTTGATTTCTAATAAAACTCTGAATTTCTACATCACGACAGGAATTGAACCACATGTTACACTCTACCACTATGATCATCCTCAGTCTCTGGAGGATGAATATGGAGGATGGCTCAACCACAGAATGATGTAAGCATTACTAATTTTCTTTTACAGAATTTGTAGAAAAAGTAAAAACTTGTAGTTTATTCTTTGCTATTGCAGCAAAGACTTTACTGCTTATGCAGATGTTTGCTTCAGAGAGTTTGGGAACCATGTCAAATTCTGGACAACGATCAATGAGGCTAATATATTCTCTATGGGAGGTTACAACGATGGGGATACACCGCCTGGTCGTTGTTCCAGACTGGGCAAAATCTGCTTATCAGGGAACTCTTCCACTGAACAATATATTGTAGGCCATAATTTGTTGCTTGCGCACGCCTCTGTTTCAAGAATATACAAGCAAAAGTACAAGGTAGTCTTGCTTATTATACATAACCCTCTCTTGAATGTGTGAGAAGAAACATACTATAAAGTATATACAATGTGCAGGATATGCAGGGAGGTTCCATAGGCTGTAGCTTATTCATATTAGGACTTATTCCTTCTACAAGCACCAAGTATGATGTCATTGCAACCCAAAGAGCCCAAGATTTCTACGTCGGCTGGTGAGTTAGGCACAAACTGTTCCAAAGTGTTATTCAAATTGATCAACAAATCTGAAAAGAAAAAAGATTTACTCTTTAAAACACAGGTTCCTTGGACCTCTTATATTTGGAGACTATCCAGATACAATGAAAAGAACCATTGGTTCAAGGCTGCCAGTTTTCTCTGAGAAAGAATCAGAACAAGTTAAAGGCTCATCTGACTATATAGGAGTCATACACTATCATGCGGCTTCTGTCACAAACATCAAATCCAAACCTTCTCTGTCCGGGAACCCGGATTTCTACTCAGACATGGGCCTATCTTTTCATTGTAGGAATTGGAACTCAATCTTTTAAATAACAAAACAATCTTTTTTCTCGTTCTTCTCGATATCTTGTTTTTGCTAATCATCTCTTCTTCATTTTCTTGCTTGGGAGCAGAGCCGGCCAAGAGTACAAGCCAGCCAAGCTGGTGCTTGCGGCCGTCAAATGTTTATATAGTAAATCGGCCCTATTTTTTGTAAAAACCCGTTAGTTCTGTTGGAAACGTACTACTCATTGCGGCAAATGGTCGCAGGTTCGAGACCCAGCAGATGACAATTTTTTTTTTCTTTTTTACCAAGGGAAATTCAGCCCAAAAAAAAATTTCTGCTTGTAGCCACCAAAACTTTAGGGACGGCTCTGCTTGGGAGAGACAGCTTTGGGAAAAAATTTAGCTTTCAAGGTACGAGTTTTGAGGCTAATATTTCTTATACAGTTTCAAGTCATCAAAGAGATAAGTGTTACTAAGTTATTTTGTTTTTGTTTAAGAAAGTATGATGTTGCTCCATGGGCTATGGAAGTTGTCCTGGAGTTTATAAAGCAGAGCTATGGCAATCCTCCTGTCTACATTCTTGAGAATGGTCTCTCTCTCTGCTCTCTCTACCTCTTCTCGTTTTATTCTTAGTCCGCTAAATTCTCTTGCCAATGCGAACAAATATAGGTACACCGACGATGAAGCAAGGTTCGCAGCTGAAACAGAAGGATACACCAAGGGTGAAATACTTGCATGCTTGCATTGGTGGTGTTCTCAAATCCATAAGGTAAGTAAAGTTACGTATTCAATCTTCTCTTCACTTTATTTGTTAGTGTAACAAAGGAAAAAGACATTACTATACGTGTAGGAATGGATCAAACACGAGAGGCTACTTCGTATGGTCCTTTATGGATTTATACGAGCTTATAGGGGGATACGAGGTTGGTTTTGGGTTGTACTCTGTCAATTTCAGTGATCCTCATCGCAAGAGATCTCCCAGACTCTCTGCTCATTGGTACTCTGATTTTCTCAAGGGCACTACCGCCTTTCTTGGTTCCCAAGGCATCACGGAATTGCAGAGAAACTTATCTTCTTCCTTTTAAACAGTAGTGTTGCATTTATATATTTTGATGAATCCGTATTTTTTATGAGAACTGTAATGAATAAAATCTCATGTTCTACTGAGTTTAGATGATAACGTAAAACAGAGTAAGCGATTGTAAAGAACTTTCGATGTATTAAAACGGTAAATGGATTACAACGTTCATGGCAAACGCGGCACCACTTCTCATCTGCAAGACTCTCTCAAGGAGATCCGGCAAACAATGAGGAAGAAACCAGAAACTTCTAGAAGAAAGTTTACAGAGAAATATTTTTTGCATAATGAAGAAGATGACACTCGTTTGCTTTAAAGGAGAAGAACAGCTCCCATCGTTTCCCTCCACGTGTACTGCAGCTCATTACTCCTCACGTGCCACACGTGCCAGTTTCGTTACTTCATTTCTTCATACTTCTTTTCCTATATCAAATCTCCCTTCTTCGAAAAACCTTTACCACAAGGTTAGTCTGGAAATTGTCACTGTAAAACAAAGGCAACTCCTATGTAGTTTCCTCCATAGTGTCGTGAATCCATTTGATGAAAACCATTGAAGGAGCTCTGCTTGGAATAGACTTCGTAGAGTCTCTTGTGACTCGAGTCCGATCCCCGGGTCAAAGGTTTGGCTCTGTATGACTTCAAGCTTTTGTTCTTCGTTGGCAAATTTCAGTTGAACAAGCCGATACACACGCTGAAACGTCTCTGTAATAGTCTTGTTCTTACCTCCAAGCTTGTAAATAACCGATCTTTTGCTGTATAAGAGCTTCACCCCTTTGTCATTCTGTTCCCAAATAGAATCTTCATAACACACTGTAGAAGACCCTCTCTTGTACAAGCAATCCCATGAATTTGCATATTTTCTGACTGAGACTATCCAAAACCAGTGATCACAACTCATTGCAACATACACCATGATCTTGTTATTCCAACAATGCCACACCGCAAAATAGTAAGTCATACACCAATTGGAAGAAGACAGTCTCGTTAAACCCTCTTCCCCAAATTTATACTTGAACCACCACCGCTTGGAAAACTTGATCTTTGTATTTCTCATTACTTGTTGAGGAACCAAGCTGATATAGAATAGCCACTCATTCACCATTATAATCTTCTCATACATAGTTCGTTGTTCTTCACCTGCATCACTCTCTGTTGTGCCAAGCATTGTACCTAGTAAATATCTCATGCCAACAGCTCTGGCCACAATGAACATCTTAGCAGGTTCTCTCCTATCAGTCATTGATTTAAGGTGGCTAGCATATCCATGTCCTCTCATCATTTTCTGCAAATTCCTGTTTATGAACTTGAATTTCCAGAACTTAAATCTAACAAATAGCCATAGTGAAGATGTTTCATGAAGATGTTTTTGATTAGTCCTCACCACCACTGAGCCTTGCCTATAAGGCTGGAGCTTCACATAAACAAGATCGCCGATTTCAAAGTACCTCCCAGTGCGATGCTTGTCAGTGAACTGCTTCATACGATGCTGAGCTCTCATGAGATGGAATTTCAGAATCAGAATCATGCTTTCTCTCTCTTCCAGACTCTTTGCTACCACCGCCACTTTAGACTCACCAGGTAAATAAGGAAGATGCAGAGGAGGTGCCTGGCCATAAACTGCCTCAAAAGGACTCAATTGTGTAGCAGAGTGGGCTGTAGTATTATACCAGTACTCAGTCAGAGGTAACCAACGACTCCACAACTCAGGCCTCTCACTACACATGCACCGGAAGTACGTTTCCACACATTTGTTGTTCTTAAGTGGTGGAAGTAATGCTCCCCCTTCATAATTGTGAACCTCTATTCTCAATTCTGCCCAATAGTCCAGTCCTTGTCCTGTCCAAAAACACACTGGAAAACTATGATGAAACATCATCATCTCATTTCCCAAACCTGTAGCAGCCTCTCCATTACTTCCCCCAATGAAAACAAGCTTGTCCTCAAGCTTACGGGGAGGAAACAGATGTGCTTGGACTTGTATCCGCAACCACATGAAAACCAATGTGTTTCCATTTTGAAGTTGATCCTTATGAGCCCGCTCAGTCAATGGATGAATCTTCTTTGCTGCGCCACTTTCTTGATAAACACCCGTGGATCTCCATTTCTGTTTCATGTGAAGCTTCACATCACCACCACAATATTGTTGCACTCCACTTAAATCTGGTCTAATTCTCCTTTTATACAGCACCTTTGACATGTGAGCTTGGTTCTTCGATCTCCGGCGCTGAAATGTTTTATTCTTCCTCACCAATCCAACGTTAGCACTAAAACAAAGATACATGTAATGGATATTGCTGAAGTCAATGGCTTGATATGGATCCATTCTTGACCTATGTCGTTGTAGATTCCTGTTTTTGAACTTAAACATCCAATTCTTAGGAGACAAACTCAACTTCTTTTTTAGAGTTCTTATAGGCATTATGTCGAACACCTTGTAGGCATCAGGTTCGAGCTTACCAGTAGATGAGATTTTTGCTTGAATCGAGCTTACCACTGTGGAATGATTCTCGTCTTGATCGTGAATCAATTGATTCAGTTCAATCACTGAATCCCCAGCATCCAAAAATTGATCATCATCACTCGACATCTCAACATCAATTTCTACGTAGTCAACCACATTCTCTACCAAGTCTGAATCACTAAGGAATAGATCTTCATCATTATCTATAATGCAAATACCTGAGTTCTTGTGTTGCAGATAATGATCTGGAGTTTCTGGTTCTTCGCAAAATAGACATAATCCCTTAGATCTTCTCTCGTCAATCTCTTCCAACGAAATTCGTCGCTGGCTCTTTTTGATGCGAAACCCCAACGATTCTGCAGTTTCTGGAGTCATTGAAACCACCGGAGATGATCGCTTCTGTTGTAGATGACCAGTAGATGATGCGTGATTCACCTGATCGGAGAAGAGCTGAATCGCTTCCCGCAGTTCAGCCATATGCTTGTCGATTTGAAGATTTTGTGCCGCAATCACTTGTTCAAATCGCGATCTAGTTTCCGCCATTGATTCCGAGGACGAAATGCTCTGATACCAGTGATAACGTAAAACAGAGTAAGCGATTGTAAAGAACTTTCGATGTATTAAAACGGTAAATGGATTACAACGTTCATGGCAAACGCGGCACCACTTCTCATCTGCAAGACTCTCTCAAGGAGATCCGGCAAACAATGAGGAAGAAACCAGAAACTTCTAGAAGAAAGTTTACAGAGAAATATTTTTTGCATAATGAAGAAGATGACACTCGTTTGCTTTAAAGGAGAAGAACAGCTCCAATCGTTTCCCTCCACGTGTACTGCAGCTCATTACTCCTCACGTGCCACACGTGCCAGTTTCGTTACTTCATTTCTTCATACTTCTTTTCCTATATCAAATCTCCCTTCTTCGAAAAACCTTGACCACAAGGTTAGTCTGGAAATTGTCACTGTAAAACAAAGGCAACTCCTATGTAGTTTCCTCCATAGTGTCGTGAATCCATTTGATGAAAACCATTGAAGGAGCTCTGCTTGGAATAGACTTCGTAGAGTCTCTTGTGACTCGAGTCCGATCCCCGGGTCAAAGGTTTGGCTCTGTATGACTTCAAGCTTTTGTTCTTCGTTGGCAAATTTCAGTTGAACAAGCCGATACACACGCTGAAACGTCTCTGTAATAGTCTTGTTCTTACCTCCAAGCTTGTAAATAACCGATCTTTTGCTGTATAAGAGCTTCACCCCTTTGTCATTCTGTTCCCAAATAGAATCTTCATAACACACTGTAGAAGACCCTCTCTTGTACAAGCAATCCCATGAATTTGCATATTTTCTGACTGAGACTATCCAAAACCAGTGATCACAACTCATTGCAACATACACCATGATCTTGTTATTCCAACAATGCCACACCGCAAAATAGTAAGTCATACACCAATTGGAAGAAGACAGTCTCGTTAAACCCTCTTCCCCAAATTTATACTTGAACCACCACCGCTTGGAAAACTTGATCTTTGTATTTCTCATTACTTGTTGAGGAACCAAGCTGATATAGAATAGCCACTCATTCACCATTATAATCTTCTCATACATAGTTCGTTGTTCTTCACCTGCATCACTCTCTGTTGTGCCAAGCATTGTACCTAGTAAATATCTCATGCCAACAGCTCTGGCCACAATGAACATCTTAGCAGGTTCTCTCCTATCAGTCATTGATTTAAGGTGGCTAGCATATCCATGTCCTCTCATCATTTTCTGCAAATTCCTGTTTATGAACTTGAATTTCCAGAACTTAAATCTAACAAATAGCCATAGTGAAGATGTTTCATGAAGATGTTTTTGATTAGTCCTCACCACCACTGAGCCTTGCCTATAAGGCTGGAGCTTCACATAAACAAGATCGCCGATTTCAAAGTACCTCCCAGTGCGATGCTTGTCAGTGAACTGCTTCATACGATGCTGAGCTCTCATGAGATGGAATTTCAGAATCAGAATCATGCTTTCTCTCTCTTCCAGACTCTTTGCTACCACCGCCACTTTAGACTCACCAGGTAAATAAGGAAGATGCAGAGGAGGTGCCTGGCCATAAACTGCCTCAAAAGGACTCAATTGTGTAGCAGAGTGGGCTGTAGTATTATACCAGTACTCAGTCAGAGGTAACCAACGACTCCACAACTCAGGCCTCTCACTACACATGCACCGGAAGTACGTTTCCACACATTTGTTGTTCTTAAGTGGTGGAAGTAATGCTCCCCCTTCATAATTGTGAACCTCTATTCTCAATTCTGCCCAATAGTCCAGTCCTTGTCCTGTCCAAAAACACACTGGAAAACTATGATGAAACATCATCATCTCATTTCCCAAACCTGTAGCAGCCTCTCCATTACTTCCCCCAATGAAAACAAGCTTGTCCTCAAGCTTACGGGGAGGAAACAGATGTGCTTGGACTTGTATCCGCAACCACATGAAAACCAATGTGTTTCCATTTTGAAGTTGATCCTTATGAGCCCGCTCAGTCAATGGATGAATCTTCTTTGCTGCGCCACTTTCTTGATAAACACCCGTGGATCTCCATTTCTGTTTCATGTGAAGCTTCACATCACCACCACAATATTGTTGCACTCCACTTAAATCTGGTCTAATTCTCCTTTTATACAGCACCTTTGACATGTGAGCTTGGTTCTTCGATCTCCGGCGCTGAAATGTTTTATTCTTCCTCACCAATCCAACGTTAGCACTAAAACAAAGATACATGTAATGGATATTGCTGAAGTCAATGGCTTGATATGGATCCATTCTTGACCTATGTCGTTGTAGATTCCTGTTTTTGAACTTAAACATCCAATTCTTAGGAGACAAACTCAACTTCTTTTTTAGAGTTCTTATAGGCATTATGTCGAACACCTTGTAGGCATCAGGTTCGAGCTTACCAGTAGATGAGATTTTTGCTTGAATCGAGCTTACCACTGTGGAATGATTCTCGTCTTGATCGTGAATCAATTGATTCAGTTCAATCACTGAATCCCCAGCATCCAAAAATTGATCATCATCACTCGACATCTCAACATCAATTTCTACGTAGTCAACCACATTCTCTACCAAGTCTGAATCACTAAGGAATAGATCTTCATCATTATCTATAATGCAAATACCTGAGTTCTTGTGTTGCAGATAATGATCTGGAGTTTCTGGTTCTTCGCAAAATAGACATAATCCCTTAGATCTTCTCTCGTCAATCTCTTCCAACGAAATTCGTCGCTGGCTCTTTTTGATGCGAAACCCCAACGATTCTGCAGTTTCTGGAGTCATTGAAACCACCGGAGATGATCGCTTCTGTTGTAGATGACCAGTAGATGATGCGTGATTCACCTGATCGGAGAAGAGCTGAATCGCTTCCCGCAGTTCAGCCATATGCTTGTCGATTTGAAGATTTTGTGCCGCAATCACTTGTTCAAATCGCGATCTAGTTTCCGCCATTGATTCCGAGGACGAAATGCTCTGATACCAGTGATAACGTAAAACAGAGTAAGCGATTGTAAAGAACTTTCGATGTATTAAAACGGTAAATGGATTACAACGTTCATGGCAAACGCGGCACCACTTCTCATCTGCAAGACTCTCTCAAGGAGATCCGGCAAACAATGAGGAAGAAACCAGAAACTTCTAGAAGAAAGTTTACAGAGAAATATTTTTTGCATAATGAAGAAGATGACACTCGTTTGCTTTAAAGGAGAAGAACAGCTCCAATCGTTTCCCTCCACGTGTACTGCAGCTCATTACTCCTCACGTGCCACACGTGCCAGTTTCGTTACTTCATTTCTTCATACTTCTTTTCCTATATCATTAGACAGGCACCACTTTTTTCTATTACAACTTTGATCATTCACCAAGAACTTTAGTCGAATTACTGAGGATCAATAAAAGTCAAACACAATCGAAAATCGACTTATAAAGATGCAAGAATCGTATTGGAAAGAAGAACATAACGGGAAAGAAGAACATAACGAGAAACAGAGAAACGTGACAAATAAAGAATATGAGATTTTTACAAGCCAAGTTCGTGGAACGTGGTGGCTTGGGGGCAAAAGGGTTTGCTTAACCCGACTGCTCCAAGTGGTCATAGCCCGGTCCATACTCCTGGCAAAGTCTCCTAGGGGCAAGTCTATCTCTCGATTGATGGTCTCGGTCCATTCTCATGGACAAGTAGAGCGGGAGTATGATCCAATGAGTACCACTTTTTTTGATCGGGACCAAACTCGGAATCTTATTTACGAGATAGCGAATCTTTGTAAAACAATCATAATGGGTAAAACAATGTAAACACTCAGATCATACACAAGACAATTTTATATACAAACACAATTGGAAAGAGCTATTTCTTGCTCATAACTTGTAATTTACGTACATGTGAAAACCTGAGGTAAGCCTCAATTCACAAGCGCAAATTGCAACATAAAGTTTTGTCTCTTTTTGTTTTTCGTGGTTTCTATGTACAAACCTGAACTTTTTGTTTCGTCACAGATTCACATTTTCCTCCTAATAAATCCCGTCGATCTTTGATTCTCATACCACGCTTTCGAAGGAGACTCTGAGGTGAGAAGGGTACCTAGGCTTTGGGCTCGTAGTGTTGGCAAGTCCTTGAAGCAGCTTCACCACATCGCTTACTTCATCGAGGAAGTATTTGGCTTTGCTCGGTTTTCTTCCCACTGTACACGCGAATATCTCTGTAGACATTGACGATGATTGAGCTGAGAGGGTTGTTGATATGTTCTCAAACATCTCCTCGTCTGATCTATCATCCCCAATGCATACAACAAAATCCGGCGCTCTCCCATCTTCAAGCATTCTGCTAAGAATTTTCCCAGTGACAAGACCTTTGCTTACTCCCTGTTAGTCCAAAAGTCTCAGTTTAAGACTACGGATAAACGAGAAATATAAGGACTGCTTCAATTAAGTGCCATAAAACAGGGAGATTATGAATCCTAGAAGATTTGGAGACATTTTTAATTTTTCTGAGAATCATTGTGTTATGGGTTCCTTAATTCTCATCAACAGAAGATGGGGTGGAGAAAGTGTATTTACCTGAGGCTTAACTTCAACAATTTGGTGGCCTCTGTTAACAATAACCGGTTCATTCACAAGAACGGTTTCTAGATGGTCCAGTAGTTCCTTGGCTTGACAAGAACCAAAGTCTGGGTCAGCATCTTGGTGATGCCAGACTAAAGCACTCTCTTTTGCTTCTATATTGGATCCATCGGTAGTCTCTGTATATAGTCTCATAATAGGTTCCACAACTTTCTTCCACTCAAGGTCATCAGATAAGCCGCTTGTTTCCCAGTCAGAAGACTTATTCCACCTGCATTACATAGATTATCTTCTAAGTTTTTCTTTCCTACCGGAAAGTTTCTCAAAACTTTCAGAATTAAGACAAACCAGTAACTTACCTTGTGAAGTAACCGTGTTCAGCCGCTATTCCAAGATTCTCACACGGTGCAAGCCACTCGCTCAAAGAAACTTTTCCCCTCCCGCTAATAATAAATATAGTGTTGTTAGGATCACTACACAGTGACTTCAACGCAGATATAACTTCAGCACTTGGGTCCTTTACGATGGAGGACTCAGGAACTAAAGTACCATCATAATCAAGAAATATTGCTCTCTTGCTCGATCTTCTGTAAGCATTAACAGTTTGCTCAATGGATAGCCTTCTGAAATTAGGAGAGAGAGCGACAAGCCTAAAACCCAAACCCCAACCCACACCCCAGCACCGTTTACTATAATGATCTCGAGATGCCCTCTCCAAATCCTGCGAAAAGCTGCGCGCCCAATAAGCCACATCATGTGTACTAATGTAGTGGAAGTGTTTTTTATGTCGTAGTTGCTTCTCAAAATCAGACATGGTGATAGCAGAATATATTGAATCGGCTACCGAATCAACGTCCCAAGGATTAACCCTAATCGCACCACTTAGAGAAGGCGAGCAACCAATGAACTCAGACAGAACAAGCGTGCTTGTGCGAGGAGAATCATCACTTACTCCCAGAGACTTATCCATGCTAGGAGTTCCCTGCCGACAAACAGTGTACTTGTATGGAACTAAGTTCATCCCATCCCTCACTGCATTGACTACGCAGCATTCTGCCATGGCATAATAGGCAGACTTCTCAAACCGGGGAACAGGACGATCAATCAGAACCACTGGCTCATAATCAGGAGAACCATAACGCTCGTTGATTCTTTTAACAGTATCATACGTTTCTTTCTTCGCTTCTTGAACGTCTTTACCTGAGCCTCTGGCTGGGTTCACAATCTGAATAAGAACTATTTTCCCTAGCATGCTAGGATACTGCTGTAGGAGGTGTTCAAATGCCAAAATTTTAAGACTTAAACCTTTGAATATATCCATGTCATCAACACCGAGAATTACCTTTTTACCCCGATATTTCTCTTGAATCTCTTTCAGTTTATCAGCTGTAGCAGGAAGATTCAGAACAGATTCCAGCCTTCCCATGTGAATACCTATAGGAAGAATCTTCAGAAAAACTGTACGGCCCAAGTAGTCAAGAGCAATATGCCCTCTCTTAGATTCATACTCCAATCCAAGCATTCTACAGCAGCATGACAAAAAATGTCGTGCATAATCAAACGTGTGAAAACCAATTAAGTCGCAGTTTAAGAGCCCTCTCAGTAGTTCCTCTCGAACAGGTAAGGTTCGATAAATTTCTGAAGAAGGAAACGGACTGTGGAGGAAGAAACCAAGCTTAACCCTGTGAAAACGCCTTCTCAAAAATGTTGGGAGAACCATCAAATGATAGTCATGAATCCAGATATAATCTTCTTCGAGATTAATCACACCCATTACCTTATCTGCAAATATTTTGTTGGCAGAAACATATGCCTGCCAAAGACCACGATCAAAGCGTTCACCATGATCAGGGCACATGGGTAACATGTAATGGAAAAGTGGCCATAGCTGCTGTTTACAAAAGCCAAGGTAGAATTTTTTATGCACATCTTGCGGGAGGAAAGTCGCAACGCAATTGAATTCCTCAAAAAGATTTTGGGAAACCTCGTCTTGCTCACTAACATCAACATGCGTCTTCAGCGATCCAACATAAATGACTTCAGTCTCTGGAGAAAAACCATCCTTGAGATGTAACAATGGAGAATCATTGTCTAGACTGAATTTCCACTTTCCAGTTTCTGAATCCTTTTTACCATTCAAAGGAAGAAAGTTAGCCACAATGATTTTCCGCTCGCGGCAAGGTAACGAAATGACATCTGAATCACCATCACTAATTCCATATCCATCAACGTCAGAGATGATGCCAGGAACAGTCATCACTCTTGGAAGAGATCTCGGTGTCTGAGGAATGTCCAAAAGATTCCCAGAGGCCAAGTCTAATAGATTTCCAAATGATTTTGACCCCATTATTCAAACCAAAAACCATGAAAGGTAGATACTTCCAAGCTGAAAAAAGGTAGATTAGTCCATTCATCAGCATTTTGAACAAATCAAGTAGTTCGAATCCACACACCAATCAAAACTAAATCAGTCAAATACACTCGAGACAAAACAGAGGTGTTGGAGTAAAAAGGTTAATTCTTTAGGTTACCCTTCAACGAGTGCAAGGCCAGAGAATACAAATTTAAAGTCTTTACAGGTTTTGGTTTCAATATAATCTCAAAATCCAGATCACTGAAACAACAACTTTCACTGTTCTAGACCAAAATTAGAAACCTGACCCAAAAAATCCCTAAGTCACGATCCCCGATAAAACCCAAAGGATTTAGATGAATCAATCTCAGAGAAGAAAAGATCATGCGATTCAATAAGTAAAATCAGAGGAGAAAGTAAAATTGAAAAAAGAAGAGTGAAGGATTAGGAACAAAAGTCAAAGCTGCTTACCAAAGCGAAGATCTCAAAAAAAAATATTCACCGGCGGTCACCGTCTGAGAGTTTGCTCCGATCACCGGCGATTAAAACAATCGATTCGAAGTAGAGAGACGAAAGAGAGAGAGAGAGAGAGAGAGAGAGAGAGAGAGAGACAGAATTGGAATCAGAGAGATGGGATATTCTGGGAGCGTATTTTAATATATTAATACAAAATAGAGTTTTGGATAAGTTCTATAGAGTATAGACTCATAGACTCATAGACTCATAGTGATAGACTTCTATTTATTTATTTATTTTTATTTTTTCACTATTTTATTTTCTTTGTCGACATTTTATAATTTTTGGATTGATTAATGTTTAGGACAAAATTTTTGGGGTTAGTCAATAAGTGGTGATCCTAGACTCTATCAAATGAACACTTTTTAAATTAGTTGTTATAGCTAAACTCTATCCATTTTGTAATTATATATATAATTGTACCACATGTTTGGAATGAATTTTTATTGTTATCTTTCAAAAACCAATGATTAATATCCTTAGGTACATATTATAAAATTTAAGCAATGAAATTAAAGAGTTCGAAATAAGGAAATGTCATTTTCTATTCTAATTTTAATATTTTTACTTACAGGATTAATAGCATAATTATATTAAAAATATTTTTAGATGAACTTTACTTAAACAAATACAATTTATTTTTCTGTATAATACAACTAGTCAGTTATATGAATGTAAACAAAAAAAAGGATTAGTAGCGAACTCCTGCTTATAAGAAAAACAAATTGATGATATGTTGTCTTTATGAAGATATTTTGTTTAATACAATTATTATAAGATACAAAATTAGTAGAAGCAAATCTTACAAATACGACTCACTTGCTCACGAAGAGCCTAATATATAATGCTGGCTCTTTCTTTTCGTTTTTTAACTGGCTCTTTTTCTTTTTAGACAAAATTTTTTTAAAAAAAACATATCGACGGTCGAATTTCGTGATATCCAATGAAATAGCACCTCATCGAACTTAGCTGTCACTCTATTTTTTATAATATCCGTTTCTGATTTTTCTACTGCTTAACTTTTTCATGTGTTTAGTTATTAGTGTTTAAGAAAAGAGCTCGACTAGGCACATCCAGAATGATGTAGTGTTTTTTTTTTCTAGTAAAAATCGTATTAGGCTATTAAAAAAATGTTTGAGCAACTAAGATTTCTAGAGTAAAGTTTATGTTAATGCCGTCGATGATTCAAATTTGTATATACTATGTTGTCGACATAAAAAAAGTAGTAAACAAACGATCAAAACAATAATTTATAATTAATTAAACTGTACAAATTTATTGGTATCAACATATTAAAACTATCAACCAAAGTTCAATTTCACATGAAATATTTAACATAGAATTCATCAATGAAATCACAAACAATTTTGTTATCATTAATTAACTAATATATTTTGGACTGCATCTTGTATATATAACATAATAGTTCTTGTTTACATAGTGCTTAAAAACAAAAGAAAAAATCTTCATGTTTTGGTCAGTTATCAAAGACTTTAGGATATCATTAATTTTATGATTGATAAAGAGAGAAGATAAATATTTGAAAAGGAAGTGGCACCGATGCTAATTAATAATAAAGAACGTTATCATATCAAATATGATTTGTCGTATACTCTTAACTTACGAAAAATACTATCACTTATTTTAATAGATTAAACTTAACTTAACTTTAACCATCATGCTACTCGGCAAGTTCTCTTGACTATTCTATTACGATTAAAATAAATAAGTGATTTTTTTTGCTAAATTGTTAATATCATATAAATGAAGATGGTTTTACAATAGCATAACCTAAGACAATTGGTTTCTCGGCAAAAAGATAAAACAAGAAAGCAATAGATCAGAACAGGATAAGAAAACAAATCAGTGCAGCCAAAGTCCCATGAGCTTGAAGAACCGTTTCTTTGACCTTTTCGCAGTGATGGAGTTTTTTATTTCTCGGTCGATGTCTCTGAAAACCTGTGAAGGTAAGACATAGACCTGATTATGGTGGAGGTTATTTCTTTGCTTCCAAATGGCATAAATAACAGAGTGAGTAATCAGCTTTCTAAGCGTAGGCGGAGCTGTGTCAGTCTTCATTCGTGTCCAAGAGAGGAGCTCAGGCCAGGAGGCAAAGAATAGAGGAGGCAGACGCAGCCTTTCTCCCACTGCGTTCCAAAGGTAACAAGCAAAGTCACAAAAGAGGAACAAGTGATCCTTAGTTTCCGGATACATGGAGCACAAGGCACAAGTAGTTTGTATCTGCATTCCCCATCTCTCCAGCCTAGTTTTTGTGGGCAGCCGGTCCAAGTTTGCTATCCACATGTGAAAAGCATGCTTTGGAGTAGCCCCTTTAAACCAAATAACATCAGCCCAATTCACAAGATCAGCTTTAGGCCGCAGCACAGACCACGTCCTGGAAGCAAATAAATAAGTGATTTTACAAGTCTACAGTGTTACCACTTACCAAAACATACCTAAAAATGGTTAAAATTACAAGCACTATTTATAGCTAAAGTTAATTTTGAGGGTAACTAGAGATTTTGATAAGAAAAATGTGCAACACTCTTGATTTATGAAGCCGAGTGCTTGGAGAGGGGTCTCCCCGAGGGGAAAGAAAAGGTCAAGCCTAGACAAGCCACATTTGCATCCTTGTTCCAAGCTGCGTCTGTTTGGATTAGAACACATTGGATCGGAATGTGGTTCTCCACGGCAAGAGGAACCGGGAGAGACATGGCCACATAATCTATCGCCTTTAGTTTTCCTCATCCGGCCACATAATTAAATGTTGCATTTGCATGACAATTTGATTAATTATCACTCTTTTTTTTCTTATTGAGGAATAAATTATTTCTTTATCAGTGGGTTTGGGGAGATGAGAGGACATTTTTTTGGTACGAACAAATTGTCAAGTTTTTAAATCGTGGACAAGCACCAAAATCTCCACCCATATATCTATGATGGATAAGTATATATGAGTATTAAATTTAACTTAAGATCTTTTTGTTCTAAATGAATGAAAAAAACAAAGTTGGAATGTTTATATATATATATATATAACAAGTATAAAAAAATATAACATACAATTATTTGCATTGTGGTAATAACATACCCCGATGATTTATATTCGATTAATTGATTAGACGGTAGGTTTTCTTTGACCATTTGATTAACGCCAACCAAATTTTAAAACAAGTGTTCTAACAAGTAATTTGCATTGGAGTGGAGGAATCATATATTTATTATATCTACACTATTCTAAGATACCATAAAATTTAATAACAAAAATAGAAAGATTTTTTTTATATCCAATTTTAAATATCACACATTTCATTCTCCAAAAAAAAAAATTGAATTCTATATTGAAAATTGAACAAATGCAAAAACAAAAAAAGAAGGAAAAACTAAGGGGGTCAACTGACAAAGACCACTGCTATAATTTTTACGGTATTTTTGATTATAAAATTTTAGCAGTAAAATAGAAAAAGTCGATTTAATTTGCAGTCATCTGTTTTCAAAGTATTTTTCTTTGTTATGTTAAAGGTTTAAAAAGAATTCCAAAATTATGGATTCGTTAGTATAGCTTCTATATTGGTTTATTAGCAATTGTTGTCATTATGTCTCAACTCTCAAGTGCTTTTTCTTTTTAGTTTCCATATTTTTTTTCTTTTTTGTCATCTGGATATTTTATTTATTGAACAAAGGTAAAAAACATACAACAGTGGAAATAACCTTCCCAAGAAAAAACCAACGGAAAACATAATTTCCTTGGAAACAAAGCTTTTAAACGAGTTAAACAAACTCGAGAGAAACAGGGCAACGCAGGAACTAATTGAACGAAGAGATTGAACAGAAATTCAACAGAAAATATAAGTAAGGGTAAAATCAAATCTCTCACTTAATCCCTATCCCAGGAACATTTACACTTAACGCGCGACCCGGTAGAGCCATGAGTGCAATCTAATAAACCCTAAACTTCTGAAAGATCTTCACTCAACAAGATCCCAAATCATGAAACCCCTTCTGGACACCAAAGGCCAATAAAACTCCCATCCAGGAATTTATCAAAACGAAAACATTTGCCTTTTAAACAAACCCAATCCAAGGAACGAAAATTTCAAAGATACACAAATCTCTTGAAATAATTACCTTCGGTTTAAACCAAAATCCCGAAACCAAAGCCGATCGAACTCGCCTGATGAGATGGCGACGAAAACACCGGAGATAAAGCCAGCCAACCTCGCTGAATAAGCCGAGCGATGCCGGAGAAACGCCGAACAACCAAAAGCTCCCATAACCTCAACCACCGTAACCTTTTCCATCAAAACTAACACCTAACCACAAAGGCCGGACGAACTTACTGTTGAAGCTGAGCTTCGCCGGAAGCATAGCCGAAAAAACTCGCTGATGAAGCCGAGTTTGCCGGAGTCAAAGCCAGCCGAAGATGCAGAGAAAGCCACCTTCGCCGGAGCCAAAGCCAGCCGAAGATGCAGATAAAGCCACCTTCGCCGGAGTAAAAACCAAAAGAGACCGACAGATCCCCAAACGAAAGCCAAAAGAACTCAGATCTGAGAATCCCATCACGCAAGAATAAACCCAAAAGAAAACCACCACAACGAAAGACACCGGTTGGCTCTCTACTCTTCTATGACCAAAAGGGAAACTTTTATACACCCTCCTCTCACAGATCCGGCGACGACGCGCCTTCACCGGAGAAGAGAAGAAACAGCGGCTGTTCTTTGCTGTTTCAGAGAGAGAGTTTTTTTTTTTTTTCTTCTTGATTATTCTGGTTGGTACTTATTTCCATATTTCTCGAGTTTCCATATATATATATAAGGGTGAACGACCTGTGTCCCCCCATGAAGTTTCATATAGTACCATAACAACACAGATTTCGGGTCTCGTCTCCAGTCCACACAAAACGAAAGTTAAACTCCAGTTTCCCCCTAAATTGAAAGTTTGAGACCTCAGTCTCCATAAATTCAAATTTCGTGGTTTATCTTCGGTTTACTGTGCCGAAAACCAAATTAACCGCTTAACATCGAAAGTAAACCGGATTTATCCAGAAACCAACCCGATTAGTAAACCGCCTTCCTTCTTCTTCTTCCTCCTCCTCACTGTTTAACGCAGAGCGCCTCCGTTTCTCCGTTCTTCTTCTCTCTGACTTTTTCCATCTTTCTCTCTGTTTTTCAATTTCCCACTGATTCGGTTTTCTTCTTCTCTTTTGTTTTCTGAATTTCTAATTGGTTTTTCGATGGATCTGAGTTTGATTTGAATAAAACTTGAAATTGACTCTAATGTCAAAAACCTTTGATTTGACCCAGATTGTCTTCCTCTTACAAATGGAGGTAAGAAGCCATACTTGCGAGTTGCGACCATCACCTTCAAGAGCAACAAACGAAGACACCACCGTCATTACCACAACCTCCATCGCCGGAAGAGGATTTAACGGCGGATCATGCACAACCACCACCAACACCTCATCTTTAGACGGAGTCCCCAAAGGATTCCGATTCAGATTTTATTCGATTTAGTGTAATACGAATTTGTTCTAAAGCTGAGATCTGTGTTAAATTACTGCTACAATTATTGGAAGGCTTCACTTTACTACCTATTGTAATCTGTCGTGTTTCCGTAGTTTGCAATCTTTTGGCTTTCATTATTGTTTTAGCCTTTGAGTCTATGGCTTTCTCCTCAATTCTCTGTATTCAACCATTAAATTGCTTTAAAAATTTGTTTTCGAATCTAAAGATTATCTCTTTCTTTCTCTCCCTGTATTTTCATGAGAAAAATTGATTAGCTCAGTTTTACCTCAAGTCAAAATCGAAGATACTGATGATGTTACATAAGCTTTAGAACAAAGCCAAGATCTCAGATTTTATTCGATTTTGTTCGATTCCCCAAAGGATTCCGATTCAGATCAAAATAACTTGAAGAAGAAGAAGGAAGGCGGAAGGGAAGGAGAAAGATAGTGGGTGCGTTATTGGGTTAATGGGTCAACTAATTGGGTTGGGTTTTGGATAAATCCGGTTTAATTTGATGTTAAGTGGTTAATTTGGTTTTCGGCACAGTAAACCGAAGTTAAACCACAAAATTTGAATTTATGGAGACTGAGGTCTCAAACTTTCAATTTAGGGGGAAACTGGAGTTTAACTTTCGTTTTGTGTGGACTGGAGACGAGACCCGAAATCTGTGTTGTTATGGTACTATATGAAACTTCGTGGGGGGACACAGGTCGTTCACCCTATATATAAAGATTTTGTCAATGTGTCCAAAAAATTTAGGCTCAAATTCATGTGGTCTTTTCTAGAATAAAAATTATATTTTTTAGGCATGTGGTTGCCACGGGGTGTCTGAATGGAAGAAAAGATGTGTGGGTGGTGCCTTCTGGTGCTGTGATGGATATGGGACCCACTGGATTATCCACTTCGCCGCGTTTTATGGTTTTAGCTCATATGGTGGGACCCACACTCCTAATGGTCTCATCGTCATCTTCTCACCGACTAAAAATCACCATAAAACTTAGCCTAATTGACCATTTGGCATTTTTAGTTTCTTAGGAAAAATTAGAGATAAAGAAGATGTTTTTAAAATGTGTTCATATATCCATTTTAAAATAGAATGTAATTTTTAAAATTATTTTTTTATTATAACTTAATCAATTTTTTCAAAAAAGTTTAAGAATAGTTTGTGAAATAATGATGAAAAAACCCAGAAAAAACATATATAGTGTCAAGAATATGTATTTTTTTGTTACCGTTTTGGATCGATAAAATCGATTTATGAAATTTAAAATATATTTTTTGAAGTTTATATTATGTATTATGTACACTTTACGTACTCTACGAAATTGAGATTATGTATTATTTTACATGGTCTATAAACTGTAGAAGTCATTTATGTTTTATGATATTTAGAATTCCTATTTCTACGAAATTTAGAATACATATTATATATTTTACTCTATATTCTACGAAAAATTTGAATATGTTGTTTTACCATAATTTTACGTTTTAAGATGATTAGAAAAACGTATTCTTATATTCTCCTCTGCTATATTCTACAAAAGTTAGAAAATAAATTCGATCTAATTTAGAATTTATTAAAAAAGGAGAAACAAAATTGTAGGATAGTGAAAATAAATATATTTGTTTAGGAGTTAAACGAAAGCTTGAAATAGAAAAAACAAGTGTTAAATAATTGATTCGAGACCTAACTCAAAAAGGAATTTGACCATAATTTCATACAATAACATGAGACACAAGTAACTTCCGACCAACCTAAATGAATCTTTGTTATTTTAGACTCGTATATGTGGCTTCAACTGAGGCATGAGTTTCGAATAAGAGATTGAGGCGGCGGAGAGGGGGGGAATTGGTGGTTGAATGAAAGAAAACAGTATAAAACAATCTGTCTAACCTCTGCTTTTTACCAAAATAAAAAATAAAAAAATTAGAGAAAAATCAAATTGGTTTAAAAAAATTTCAATATTCTTGCATGGGTTTTTTTGAAACTAAGGATATAATGGAATTTCAATTATACTAAATTATCTGCCACTAATCTTTAATTTAGAATGCATATATAGAGATTTACAAAAAAAAAAAAACTTCTCTTATTTCTAATTTTAACTCTCTTTTTTTCAAGTCTCTACTTTCTTAATAATGTCTATTTTGACATAAAGATAAGTATTATGCGAATACCTCAATATAATTCAAAATTTATCAATAAAAGTTAACCAAATATCTAATTTTTTACTAACTAGCTTTAACAAAAAAAAAATTTCGTGATCCGACTATAAAATAATTAGAAATTGCCATTTTTATCCCAAAAAAACTCCCGTTACATGTAAAAATTAAAACTTTACGGGTACAATTGGTAGACATTGTTAAGGTAAAATAATTTTTAGTGGAGTAAAAGTTTAATATATAATTTATTTTTTCTGTTCATTCATTCCTCTCTTTTCTAATCACTCATAGCTAATATACGTGTGTATATATAAGTTATTACTTATTAACAAGGAGTCAAAGAAAATCTTACGCAGACCCACCAAAGGAGATTCTTAAATCTTTATAACCAATGGTCTGATATTTATGTAGTCACAATCACCACAGATCTTACACTATCAACATTATTTGTCTCATTACCTTCCTAATTTTTTTGTCTCAATAATTTTTGTAATTAGCTACTCATAAATCAAAAGCTTTACTAATCGAAATCTTATAATACAAAACCGAATTTTCCTATCCTCACAAATTTTATATTTTAGTATGGGTAAAATTGATCAAACAGAATTATTTTTGATAATGTTCTTGTCTTCTCAAAATCCAAGATATACGGCAGAGATTTTGAAATACACACAAACAAATTCTTAAAAACAATATCAGAAAGCAAATCAAAACCTTAAAGAATTGACTTTAACTTCATGATTGAATAACAACTCCTTAACCTTTTATAAAAATCAATTTAAGAAACTTTTCAATTACATTTTTTAATTTTAATTTTTTTTTGTTCAGTATATTAATATAATACGTGTACCCAAACCTAGTCGGCAATGGTGACACCAAGAAACAAATAAATGTGCATCTTTTCAAAAGGACAAAAATTAAAGAAGATAGCATAGAGATAAGAAAAGGAAATGAAAAGTTGTGAAAATGACCTAACGAGTGGATAATTACAGACTAATAAGGAATAATAAATAGTCTTGAAGTTAAAGACAATCGTGCAAATCTTGTTTTATTATGGACATAAATCAAAGGCCACTTCAATGGTTCTCTACTTCTCTAGTTCCAACCTTTGTCCGCAAGTGGACAACACTAGTATATAGCATGACATTTAGAAAAAAAATAGTTTTGGTTGTGTTGATGTGAGATTACTATTTTTGATCAATAATCTTATTTTTGGGCCGGATAGATATGGATTTCAAGATTTTGTCCCCTTCCAGTTAGAACACTACTAGTGTTACCTTATGAATAAGAGTTAGCTCTAGACACAAGATAAATACTTGCTAATTTTTAAGTATTTGTGACCCGTTTTAGTCTGTTCAAGTAATTGATTTTTAGACTTGATATTTGCCTTGTCCGAAACAAGTACTTGCTCTAACAAGTACTCGTTTAAAATATGATTATTTGCAAGTAGATTGCCTTGCCTTGTTACTTGCAAAATAATTTGATCCGGCTTGTTACTTGTAAGAGACTTGCTACTTGAACTAAAATAATTGAATACAAAAACAATCTCATACAATATAAATCTCAAAACATTCAAAATTCTATTTTTTTTTTATCTTTTCAATTTTGGTTTTTGTAAGTTAAAAACTATAAATATATAAATTCAAATAAGTTATTAAAGTTCTATCTATATTAAAACGAGTAACGAGTCAAACAAACAAGCCGAGCAATTATTTGTTTTAAGACTTGATATTTGGCTTGAACTTGCAAGTAATAAAATTTTATTACTTGTTACCCGGCTTGCCAACGATACATACTTGCTTTTTTAAGGCGAGTACAAGGCAAATAGCGGGTACGAAGCAAGTACGAGTATCTAAGTGTTTAAAATGACAAACAAAACTTATTAAGAGACGTAGGTTATACAATGAGATACTTTTGTTTTTGGATTAAGTCAAGATGCATCAGAAAAAAAAATGATGCATCAGAAATGACGGTAGAACTAGAATGGTTTTTGGTATATTTAAACTTTAAACCAAATAGGGGTATAATAAAAGAAAGACACTAAATAAATCGGCAAAAGAAAGAACGATTATGAATCAATTAGATATATTTGCTATTTTTTAATGGCATTTGTGGATTTTGCCTTTTTTGAATAGTTTATAGATTTCGCCATTTTTCAAACTATAAAAATGTGATTTAACATGCGTTTTACCCGTTATGTTTGAGTTTAGTCGGTTTCATTTGTTCTTAGGGTTTAGTATTTGAATAAAGTACATATTTTTGCAAAAAAAAAAAAATCGTAAATACGTACATTTTTAAGTATTAAAAATGGCAAATCCGGCAAATCCATAAGATTTGAGTAAAAATGACATTTTCAAATATTTTGATGAAAAAGGGCAAAATCAACAATAATCCCGACAATTATATTAGTTGAAACGAAGCAACACGATTTGTTTAGTTTAGAATATTTTTGTGTATAGTAGTTCGTTTTGCATTATAAATGCGTTTACATTGTATATCCTTATATGGTTAGTAAAAACAAATTGTGAAATGTGTTACAAATCCCAAATTTCATCATCTTGAAGATCACCAACCAAAACTGGTCAAAGTGAAAGAAGGACAATCTATCAATTTAGTGAGAATATTAGGTATAAGTCCAAATCTTTAGACCAAACATCAACTGAATAGACACCAATGCACCTGACGTTGTTAGAAAAGTAAAGAATTTCCACTGATTTTCACTTCTATTGTTTTCCCTAGAAAAAACATTATTGCTTTAAAAGCCGACTATTTAGCTCACATTGCTACAATTCATTCATGTAAATTTGCGGTTTGGTTGTCCAAACCACTATTTTAAGTTATTTATATATATTAACAACTCTTTAGGTGAAAAGAAATATATAATCTCTCCTAACTCACGGTTTTCTTCTAAGCTACTCTTCTTCAATATCAAATGTTTGTTATGTTTTGAAATCAATTGTTTGAAATGTCTTGAAAACCAAGGAGGTATTATTAATTTGGCCCTCCAAAAATTTAATTGCGAGAAAACCATATTAAATATTCTGATCTTTAGTCTAAAAAGATGTACGAGTTTAAGCCAATAACTTTTTAGTAATTTAGAAAAAGAGAAAAAAAACTTGAATTGTCAAATCCCTAATCACAGAATGCATGTGTTATTTTAGCTTGTAGGTTTGATATTAGTATCACACATGCACAATTTCCAAACATGTCAAAATTAAGATATTGCACATGTACATGTTGTACGTAAAGTAATTCAAACATGACACATTCCAAATTTAAATATGGATTATAACATGGCAATGATATTGTACAAACGAGTAATTACTATATATATATATATATATTTTTTTTTTTTGTCGAAAAAAGTAATTACTATATTATGTATTTTTTTTAATATATAATTAAGAAGTTCTGAACCAAAACTCATATATTTCTTTAAATTCGGACTAAAATTTTAATAGCTTATCCGTGTTACTTGTCATTCGATCATATAATTTCTTAGATTTTTTTTCAAAATACCTTTCTATTCGAACTACTAATTTTTAGTAACTACTATGTTATGTCATGGTCGATAAATTTGTTTGTTCTTATTATAGTTTTTGACAGTGATGGAAAAAAGTCTACTTATCCAGAAAATGACCCTTTCGACTAGCAATTTTCAATTTTCTTTATAAACAAATATAAATGATGGTTATTATTCAATGTATAGGGGAAGGTGTCCCTTCACTTTGTTGTATTGACTTTTATTTAATAAGTAATCCAAACTCAACCAATACGATATACGAATAATCTACTACATAAACATGAGAGTTTTATTTGAACACTCGTCTTTTAAATTTGACATTTGTGTGAGAAGCTGTCACAAATTTTATAATAAAGAGTTGTGGAGGGGCAAACTTCAACCATGTCACTAGCTAGTAGCTAATCAATTTAAATTCAAAGCTTTAATATTTCATGGGAGTTTATAGCTTTAAGTAGTGTAAAGAGATTAAAAAGATCAAGTGCAGTGAGTTACAACTAGGATTCACTTTGTAATTAGAAATTTGTTTTTGACAAAAATATGAAAAAGAATGTTACATTATCTACTTTAACATCCAATCAAAGACTCACTCAAATCCCACTTACTTATATGGTTTCTATGCTTTTTTAACAAATTTCTTTAGTCAAAACTCAGATTATTCAATATTATTATAACCACCATGCCTTTGTAGTTTGTAGTGATAAAAATATATATGCATATCTAATTTTGAAGAATTTAGCAACACACTAGACTACAATAGTACAATCACTAGTGAATTTGGTATACTTGTATAAGTAGTTGATACACTTTTATTTCCTTAACTACTACAATATGTGTATTAGGAAATCTTCCACCTTTGCTTCTTTCTCACGGTAACGACAATCACAAACGTCAACCGCAAGAAACAAGCCCTAATTTCATGGAGAGGTCCTGAGGAGAAATGTTCCAAAGAGAGTATAGCTAAAGAATCAAACACTAGACCATATAAGTCATCCCAGCTTGCAAGATGTTCATATGAGGAACAGTGAGATTCGCAGCCCCAGCTCTGCAATTCCTCCTTAGAAACGCATAGAAGTAATTAATCACAAGCTTCTTCACGAAAATCGAATTCTTCTTCGCCCTCACATCTCCATGAGCCAGTAAATACGTTAGCCCCGAGTCTGTGGCTTCTCTCAAAGCCGCGAGCTCATATTCCAGAGCTGGATCTTCCTCCATCGACGTCCCTACGCTTGAAGACGGCAAAACCTCTGAATCCAATTCTTGCTCTGGCTCAGAACGCTTTGCACGGTGAATGAGAGGAGCCATGAGGTCGTCTGTGTAAGTATCACTTGCAACAGAATCCCTATCGGGATCAAAATCATTCATAGTGCTCTCTAGAGCATCCTCTAATGCTTCACATCTCAAGAACTTCTCTAGACTTTCAATAAGAAGCTGTTCGAAGACTCTAGAATCTTCTTTCCTGACATCTTTGTAACCGTACCTCGCGATGCACCTGAACATATGGTAGTCCTTAGGACAAACCCGTCTGAAGAGGAACCTCTCTTCTTGAGGAACAACCGGAACAGGAACATATTTGATGCAGACAAAGATGATTGTTGAGTGGATCGCAGGAAGAGTGAGCAAGAACTGTCCAAAAATGGAAGGTATGCCTTGGACAAGCTCATTGTAAAGGAGTCCAATCCCGGGGATACGAATAGTTCCAAGAGTTGAACCGAGCTCACGCATAAAATCCATAGAGATTCTTTCCCTGACCTCGCTTTGGTACTTTAGCACACTTCCATAGTTCCAAATGTACATTACAGTGAGGAAGAAAGTGGCGAATACTAGCGGAACCCAACCGCCTTCCAAGATCTTGGTGAGAACAGCAAGCAAGTAAATGGTCTCGACTGATCCAAATATAAGGGGAAAGCAAAGGGCGAGAAATATATTGGTTTGCCAAATGAGAAGCATCACTAGTGTTACCAACACTGTGCTCACCATCATCACACCTACCTCTGCTATGCCTGAAATAAGAAAATAGAAGAATGGAGAAAACACATTAAACAGAAAGCTTTTCTAAGACTCACCATAAAAACAGAACTGACCCAAATTGAACTAAAAAACTGACCGTAAGCATTTGCGATGTGGGTTGTGCTTCTGAAGATGGAGACGACGAGTATGCACATGATCATTAAGAACCAATTGATGACCGGAATGTAGATTTGACCCATCCGTTTCTTAGAAGTGTGGATTATCTTCAGCCTCGGAAAGCAACCGAGAGCCATGGCTTGTTTGACACATGAGAAAGTCGCAGAGATCATGGCTTGGCTCGCTATCATCGCAGCTAATGTCGCAATCACAAACACCGGCCAGAACAAACTCTCTGCTTAACATTGCATTTTATCACAAATTTCAGAATTTTTGTCATTTAATATAAGTAAAGCTGAGACATTAAGGATATATTGATCTGTTACTTGGAACTGAATCGTAGAATATGCGAGCCGAGGCCTCGGGATGCTTTGTTAGATAAGCAGCTTGACCCATGTAAGCTAAGAGAAGGCATGGGAACACCACGCAAGTGAATGCCATCTGTATAGAACGAACTGAGAAATGTCCCAAATCTGCAAACATTGCTTCGGCTCCTGCGTAGTTTCAAACACTTTGTAAGAAAGGTTTGATTTATCTTAGAAGTTGTAAGGTTGAACTGTGTGTTGACTTACCTGTAATGCATAAGACACATCCACCAAGAGCAGACCAAGCCTGTTTGCTATTCTTATTGAAGAATAATACGATGTAAAACGGGTTTAATGCTCTTATGACAGTGATGTCGTACTTCAACAGATTATAGATTCCAATAGCACCGAGAGAGAAGAACCAGAGTGCGAGAACTGGAGCAAATAGAAAACCAACTTTACCCGTCCCAAACCGTTGTATGCTGAACAAAGCCACGAGAATCACAATGGAAGACATAACCAATGCATCTGACAACAACAACACATCAAGATTTAATATCAAATATCAGATTGGCATCAAGAAAAAATTGCTTTAGACATATAGAGAGAAATCATGTGATAGTGAAACCCACTTGTTCCAAATCCTTTAACTTCACCTTGTAGACCACTCATTGCAGACATCACTGCATAAGAATCAAAAGGAAGATCTAACCTCAAACCACTACTTATTTTTTCATATTCCAATTCTTTTGGAAAACTTTATTGCAACAAATACAAAAGAAAATCAGACTCACCTGACATAGCTGGTGTTAGAATTCCATCGCCAATAATCATTGAAGTTCCCATTAGTACTAAAAGCAAAAGAAGAGTTTTCAAATACCCTTTTGTCTCCAATGCTTCTTTAATCCACAGTGCTCTTTCCAACTCAGGAGTTGGGAGTTTAAGCCTAAAACTCGAGATCTGCTCATCTGCAGGTTGTTGATTTGGCAGCTTATTCACCTTTGCATACCTACAAATAAGCGAATACAACGCAAACGTCCCTCCTGCACACACACACATACACACACATATCCTGAGAAACAACACAAACACCACTCTACTAAAAACATCAGTTCGGATGCATTACCTTCGCCATTGTCATTGGCTTTAAGGACCACAAAGACATACTTTGCTAAAGGAATCACAGCAATGGTGTAGATGACGAGAGACAAAGCTCCAAGAACATCAACTTCTGACCTTATAGGAACTTTACTAAAGACATCACTGAACACATACAAAGGACTTGTTCCCATATCACCATACACAACACCTAACGTCTGAAACGCAATCCCAAGTGTACCCAAAAGTGACAAATCCTAAAAAAGTTTCCATTTTTCAATGTCAATAACACAACCACCAAAAGGGCAGTTATAAAAATCAAAACTTTAATCATGGGTGTTTAACCTTGAGATTGTGACCATGAGAACCAGCAATTTCCATAGCTTCAACATCAAGAGAATCAGCTCTTTTAGGCTTTTTCATTAATCTTCTCCTCAAATTCCCAAAACTATAGTCTCTGCCTCTGATTTCTGAAAACGGCGGCGTTTCAGAGTCGACCTCGCTTCCATCAACCCATCTCCGGTCACTACTTCCGGTACCAACACGTCTTATGCTATTGTTGCTGCTTCCTTCTTCAATTTCCTCCATTATTGATAATTCTTCTCCTCCAAAATTAGAAGCAGAGAAATAAACAAGAAGAAAGAAACTCTTTTTTTCTTGAAAGGATTATAATTTTGGTTGGAGGAAAAATTAGCAGAGAGATTGGATTGGTCATTGTTATTGGTTGAATGTGACTTCACTCACTGACAACATCTCACGGGTAACATGTTCATAATTACTGTAAACAAACGGACAATTATTTGAACTACTAATAACGTTCCCAATGAAAAAACTATTTTTTTTTTCTTTTTCTCGATTCTCTATCCTTATCCCTTGTTTGTTTGTCTTTTATACAAGAACCTTTATAACAACACTCTAGTTCCTCGTTTCTTTTGTTATGTATAATGTAAAATCGAATTGAAGAAATCCAAAAGAATAAATTTTGGATTTTGGTAGGGATAATTCTACAAAAATATGCCGAAAGTATAGGAAAAATGCTCATTTAATTCTCCAAGTATTTGCAATTAACACTTTTATTCTCAAACTATTGCGTGCACAAAATTATTCCCCAAGTTATGGTTGACTTAACAAATTTAACCCAAATTTAACAAAGTATATATATTCCAAAACGGTGAGATTTCAGAAGCCCATTTACTAAGTTTTGAGGAAGGCCCATTAGAATAGGCCCAACTATTGCCGACTTCGAAACTTCACTTTTTAGAGCAACACAATGTTTAGCTTCAAACATTCCTCTTCGCCTTCCAAAGGAAAAAACACAAGTCGCTCTCTGCTCTTCAATTTCTTCTCGAATCTGGTCGATTTATTTCTCCTTCGATTCTTCAGGTACCTTTTGATTCTCCTCCTCTATTCAATTGTGTATATCCCAAGCTTTCTCTATAAATTAGGGTTTCTGAATCAACAATTTTCGTTGAATCCGCAGGTTAATTACTCAAGCTTTTGCGTTCCAAGTAGAAAGCTATGGTAAGCGTTTCTTTAATAACCCTATTCTCTGTTTTTGTAATCGTGTTGTGTTTATTTTGATTTGACTCATCTTTGTCTTAAAGTTTCAATTTTTAAATTAGGGTTTCCGAGAATTTTAGATTTTTGTAAGCTAACTTCAATATATTGGATTTGTTGTAGGCAACTCTTGAAGATTCTTTCCTTGCTGATCTTGACGAGTTATCTGACAATGAAGCAGAATTGGTGAGTGTTCTTAAGCTATTTTTGATTTCTATCTGTTTAATTGGAGGAGCTATGGTTTTAATTGTAGTTTGGTTGATTTTTCATATTCAGGACGAGAACAATGGTGATGTTGGCAAGGAGGAAGAAGATGTTGACATGGATATGGCTGATTTAGAGACACTTAACTATGATGATCTCGATAGTGTTTCTAAGCTTCAGAAAAGTCAGAGATATGTTGATATTATGCTGAAAGTGGAGGAAGCTCTCAGGAAGGATTTAGATGGATCTGAGAAAGGAACTGTGTTGGAAGACGATCCTGAGTACAAGCTTATTGTGGATTGTAATCAGCTCTCTGTGGATATTGAGAATGAAATCGTTATTGTTCACAACTTTATCAAAGACAAGTACAAGCTTAAGTATCAAGAGCTTGAGTCGCTGGTTAATCACCCAATTGATTATGCGCGTGTTGTGAAAAGGATTGGCAATGAGACGGATTTAACTCTTGTTGATCTTGCTGACCTTCTTCCATCAGCTATTATCATGGTTATTTCGGTTACTGCTTCAACCACGAAAGGGACTGCACTGCCAGAGGATGTCCTGCAAAAGGTGTTAGAGGCTTGTGATCGAGCTCTAGATCTTGATTCTGCAAGGAAGAAGGTCCTTGAGTTTGTTGAAAGTAAGATGGGATCTATTGCACCTAATCTTTCCACTATTGTTGGGAGTGCTGTTGCAGCCAAGCTCATGGGGACTGCTGGAGGTTTGTCAGCACTTGCTAAAATGCCTGCCTGTAATGTTCAAGTTCTTGGCCTCAAGAGGAAGAATCTCGCTGGGTTCTCTTCTGCAACATCGCAGTCCCGTGTGGGTTATCTTGAGCAGACAGAGATTTTCCAAAGCACGCCTCCTGGACTTCGGGCTCGCGCTAGCAGGCTCGTGGCTGCGAAATCGACTTTGGCAGCAAGAGTTGATGCTACTAGAGGGGACCCGACAGGGACAAGTGGAAAAGCTTTCAGGGAGGAGATCCGTAAGAAGATTGAGAAGTGGCAAGAACCTCCTCCTGCAAGGCAGCCTAAGCCTCTTCCTGTACCTGATTCTGAGCCGAAGAAAAGAAGAGGTGGTCGCCGTCTAAGAAAAATGAAAGAAAGGTAGCCTTTTTCATCCTACTTTGTGTCCTTAATGACTGTAGATGGAATTCTATTCATCAGTATTTACCTTGTTACATTCTTACCTTTCTCTTTAAATTAGGTATGCAGTAACAGACATGAGGAAGCTGGCCAACAGGATGGCTTTTGGTACACCTGAAGAGAGCTCTCTCGGTAACATATCCTGTACTTGTACTTGTTAATGGCCACTTTTAAGGGAACTTAAGTCTAATATCTACTCTTCATGATGATAGGTGATGGACTAGGAGAAGGTTATGGAATGCTTGGCCAGGCTGGAAGCAACAGGCTGCGAGTATCCAGTGTTCCGAGCAAGCTTAAAATTAATGCTAAGGTCGCCAAAAAGTAAGTGTTCCTCTATTTCTCCTGTGTTTTTTTCCGATTTTTCATGTTAATATTCTTACTCTGTAGATTAAGTTATGATGATCCTGCCCTGTTCTTCTTCCATCATATCTCATTTGCGTCTGTTTATCAATTACTTTTTCAGGCTTAAAGAAAGGCAGTATGCGGGTGGTGCGACTACCTCTGGTTTGACATCGAGCCTGGCTTTCACTCCTGTGCAGGTACAAAACATTTTATTCTATTTGACATTATGTGATCCATTTGCATGGGTTTCTGACTCCAATTGGTTATCTATTTGACAGGGAATAGAGTTGTGCAATCCTCAGCAAGCTTTAGGATTAGGCAGTGGGACTCAAAGCACTTACTTCTCAGAGTCAGGAACCTTCTCGAAGCTGAAGAAGATCTAAAATATGCAAGACAGAGACACAAGCTTACAAGTGTTGAAAAGCCGAGCACTACATTCTCTTGGGATTTTGTCATAGAAGATAATGGTGTATAAATGAAACAAAGGTGGAAAGAAACTGCTTTCTCTATCTCTTGTCTGTTTTAAGGTTTCTTCGGTCACTAAAGAGACAAAAGGCATTGTTTTGATCACTCTTTGAATCGCTTTTGTCACTTTTGGAAACGTTTTATAAATTTTATTTTTGTATTAGAGCCATACCGAAAGATCCATCTTCTTATTACCATCATACATGACCGCAATATGATTAACAGAAGCCATTGCAACTTTTAACTACTCTTCGGACTAGAAAAGAAAAAGATCACACTAGTATCTTTAAATTGAGATTCAATGCAAAAATTTTACTAAGAGATCAAGTCTAAACCAAATGATTCACACCACTCATATCATGCCATCGGTGTCGTTGAGAGCACAATCGAGACATTATTCTTCTGAAAAAGTGTTGGAACCAACTCTTTTAACTTAAACCCAAGGTAACGTTCGTTTAACTGTACGACCATCTTGTTTAATGTCTTTGTGTTCTTAAGCATAAGTTCCACGAATGAAGCCACGTTCTTTGACTCTACATTCGAACGGGATTGATTCCAAAAGTCCCCATCTTTTGATCTCCAACATTGATTCGGATTCAAGCCTTGCAAGTCCAAGTAGTTGTCAAAATAACAATCCTACACAACAGAAGAATAAACATGGTTCTTGGATTATTCGAACTCGATGATAGTTACAAGGGAGGCCATGGAAAAAAAAATCAAAGAAGTTTATGGTAAATATACCGGTATAATGTTGCCTTCACTTGCACGAACATTCACAGTCTTTAAATCAGGTGAGTTTTGTAACAGTCTTTCTATACCAGGAATAACATACTGAAAGATCTCTGTCTGAAGAGTCATAGCTTTTATCTTGAACATCGGAAAAGGAAGACCACAAACCTCGGCAAGAGATAGAATCTAACATAAAGATAGATAGTAAACACCAAAACACATATTGATTAGTACCATTAGTAAACTTATATAGCATCGGTACAGGTTGAGTGTGCAACCAACGTAAGTGAAGTAAGTAAGAGAGTACTTGAAGACATTGGAGAATGCAAGAATGAGCCAAAACATACCTGAAGAATGTTGCACCCAAAAATAAGCTTCTCTGCATTCTTCAACTTCTGTAGCATTTTAAGAATGTCTTGGAGTATATAAGCCTCCAAGGTCAGCTTATGATGTAAGTAAAAGAAAAAGTCCACTTGAGCTTCATTTAAAGACGAGACATCAACTAAAACATATGTTGACTTATAGTTTTGCAATCTGAGACGATGGATATTCGGTGCCACAATCTGCCTTGGCCGCGAAAACTCAACGCTGCATTTTATTTCTAATGTTCTTAGACGCAGCGATTTGCTAAGATCAAGAACCATAAGTCGTTGGCAGTGGGACAATGTTAAGCTTTCGAGAATCGGACAACCGGATAGAATCTTAGCAATAGATTCATCAGAGAGGATACAATAACGCAAGGACAACTTCTTTAGGGATGACCACATTACAGAACATGTGGGAATTATATAAGAATTGGGGAACATAAGGTTGAGTTGCTTAATAGAGGAATTCATGTAGAAGAAATCAGGAAGCTTATAACTGCTAACAAAACCAACACTGAGGGATAGATTCTCCACGTTGCGGGACATGGCAAACTTGATCCACTTGTCGATGTGGGGAACAGCGTGTTCCACGCTGGATGTGAGATGAAACTTTATCATCTTGAGAGCTGTGTAGCGAGTTAAGGTTTCGTTTATCGAAGCAGCATGCAACATATCACTACTTTCAAAGGAAAGAGAAGGTGTATCGGACCATACATGCCTCCATCTTCTTGACAAGACAGAAGTTCTGATGGCGAGTTTGGTCGGTATAAAAACGAAGATATGTTGTTGGAGGATCTCATCAGGCAAAGAGCTGATTAGATCAATATTCCGGCGATGACGACCACGGCGACGACGGTCGATACGGTGGATAGGACGACTCGTAGCGGCTGTGGAGCTCTTGTGCGCCATATTACTTGTGATCTTCTTAATTAGGGTTTTTATATTTTATTGAAGTAAATGAACCATCATAATTGGTGAAGGTAAATGAATCTTAAAGTGTTTTTGTCCATATATATTTCTTCCTTAACACAATCTAATGACTTGGTTTCCTTTTTTCTTTATAAGGTATTTTTCCGTATTTGTCTCATTCTATTAACACACCAATTTTACGTATTCTCGCATTTAAAGAAGAGAATCAAGAGATAAGTTGCGGTATACAAATTCTACCAACAGAATTTGGATCCACAACCAGTAATGTGTGGACTTTGGTCTTCTCTCATGTATTTAACACAACACAGGCTGGTTCGTTATCATCTCAAGTAGAACCACACCGTTTAATTGTTCACAGTTTTGTAGCTTTATGAAATTTGAGCTGCTGTGATTGGCCCGAGACATTCCCTTTCAAAGAAGAAGATTTCCAGAGAATTCGATGAGTAAGATAACAATTCCAAAAAAAAAAAAAAACAATTCCAAGCTTTTGTTACAGTATTGCTCTGTTTTCTTATCTTTAAGGCATGCTTGAGCTATAGCTTTGCTTTGAGACATACTGATATCTTGTGGACCTGTGTCCTAAAACATGTTATGAAGCTCCAAGGTTTGTGACACACATTGATGATCCAGCCATAGCTGCATTGACAAAGTATTACTCCAAGGTTTTGCCTCAGGATACTCCAAGTTATATTACCAATGTGGTAAGACCAAACTTTCTCATTTATATCTAACACTTACACTTCTTTATTAAAACCTCAAGTTTTTAAAAATTTGTATGTTTCTTGGTATCTCAACAGGTAAATGTGGATAATCTTACAAAGCCGCTTGAAGTGTTCAAGGAAATGAACAAAATTCTTAAGCCCGGAGGACTCGCTCTAACGAGGTTCTCTTTAACATTCACCTATCAAGTCTTGTGACATTGTAATAATATAAATATATGCATGGTTTCAACCCGATCACTTACTCTTTCTTTGCAGCTTCTCGAACCGTTGCTTCTTTACTAAAGCAATCTCGATATGGATATCAACTGCGATGCAGATCATATGCTCTCATTGTCGGATCATACTTTCACTACGCCGGAGGATTCGAAGCTCCTCAGGTGTTTCTTCTGTAAGAAAGCCTTTTAAGAGTTCTTTGTGATGAATTTGTTTCAACTGTGATCAATCCAGGGCGTTCAGATCCTATGTACGTTGTTTACTATAGGAAACTCCCCATGGCTTAGACCTGAGATCCAAACACTTCATGTATACACATCATCTTTAGCCAAACTGTGATAGAGGAAATTAATCTTCTATTAAGACAAGTTCTGAAATCTGGTTTACAAAGAACGTGCCACTGTCTCAACACTGACATTCAGATGACTCAGATGTTGGAAAGCAGGATTGCTTGAGAGTGTCATCAAGGTAGCAGATGAGCAATCGAGCTTGGAGGCCAAATGACGACCTTCGCTCTCAGGGGTTACCTAATTTGGGAAAGCAGCAGCTTAGTCTTTCGGAGTTAGACAAGCGTTTTAGCTCTGTGGCGATTCCGTCTTCATGTCCCATAACCAAAACTTCTTTCTATCTTGTATAGTATATAAAGCAAGTGAATATGTGTTGTAACCAAAACTTCTTTCTTTCTTGTATAGTTTCATACGCTTAAATACTTTGCTATATATGTGTTGTAACCAAATTTTATAAGAACCAAAACACTTCAAAACACTTTCAAATTTTTAAGAATCAAAACACTTAAAATTTTAATCAAAACACTTACACACTAATTTAAAAAAATTAACAATTTTTAGGAATCCCTAATGAGGTTCTTACCATTGGAGATGCTCTAAAGTTTAATATTATCCGATCAGTGTTGAGTATTTCCCATTGCGGGTTCAAATCCGACAAGGTGTGAGTAAAAAAAAAAAAAAGATTACCGTCTCGAACATTTAGTTGAGGTTCGATGTAAAATGTTTATTAAGACTAGCTCAAGACTAAACCCTATGATGCACACCACTCATATCATGCCATCGGTGTGGTTGAGAGCACAATCGAGACATTATTCTTCTGAGAAAGTGTTGGAACCTCTTTTAACTTAAACCCAAGGTAACGTTCGTTTAACGGTCGTACGACCATTTTGTCTAATGTCTTTGTGTTTTTAAGCACAAGTTCCAGGAATGAAGTCACGTCCTTTGACTCTAAATTCCAACAGGATTTATTCCAAAAGACCCCATCTTTTGATCTCCAACATTGATCCGGATTCAAGCCTTGCAAGTCCAAGCATTTGTCAAAATAGCTACCCTACACAACAGGAAAAAAAAAATGGTTCTTGGATTATTCGAACTCGATGATAGTTACAAGGGAGGCCAAGGAAAATCAAAGAAGTTTATGGTAAATATACCGGTATAATGTTGCCATTACTTGCATGAACATTCACCGTCTTTAAATCCGGTGAGTTTTGCAACAGTCTTTCTATACCAGGAATAACATACTGAAAGATCTCTGTCTCAAGAGTCAAAGCTTTTGTCTTGAACATCGGAAAAGGAAGACCACAAACCTCGGCAAGAGATAGAATCTAACATAAAGATAGTAAACACAAAAACACATATTGATTAGTAATATTAGTGTAAACTTTATATACGTTGAGTGTGCAACCAACATAATTACGTAAGTATAGTAAGTAAGAGAGTACTTGAAGACATTGGAGAATGTAAGAATGAGCCCAAAACATATGTACCTGAAGAATGTTGCACCCAAAAGTAAGCTTCTCTGCATTCTTCAACTTCTCTAGCATTTTATGAATGTCTTGAAGTAAATAAGCCTCGAGGGTCTTTTGAATTGAGTAAAAGAAAAAGTCCACCTGAGCTTCATTTAAAGACGAGACATCAACTAAAGCACATAGTGACTTATAGTTTTGCAATCTGAGACGATGGATATGCGGTGCCACAATCTGCCTTGGCCCCGTAACATTAATTTTGTTGCTTACTTCTAATGTTCTTAGGCGTAGCGATTTGCTAAGATCAAGAACCATAAGTTGTTGGCAGTGGGACCATGTTAAGCTTTCGAGAATTGGACAACCGGATAGAATCTAGGCTCTTAGCAATAGATTCATCAGAGAACATACAATAACGCAAGGACAACTTCTTTAGGGATGTCCAAGATACAGAACACGTGGGAATCATATAAGAATAGGGTAACATAAAGCTGAGTTGCTTAATAGAGGAATTGATGAAAGTGTTTTTGTTCCTATCTTTTTCTTCTTCAACACAATCTCATGACTTCGTTGCCTTTTTCATTTTGTTTTCTATTTTACATAAAAAAAAAAATCTTTAAAGTGCTTGTCAGATAATATATATAGCAGATTTTATTAGACGACAAAAATATAGCAGATATAATTAACTATTTAATCATTTCTTTTAACTCTTATGACAATAAATTGGCATTTCGAATCAATTATTTTCTCGTTTCTCTTTTTGATATTTTATTTTATTATATGATGTAGTGGGCTACGCTGGACTTTGCAAAAATGGTTTTATCTGTTATATATTAGGGTGTAGCTAAAATAAATGAGAAATTCAATAAAAAGAGATAAATTATAACAAATATCAAGATGGGTCCTCAAAATTATTATATGTTTTGATTTTTCTATGAGAAAACTGCACCGTCCATTGTTTTTTGAAAACTCTTATCTGACTAAAAGAACAGAAAAAGTAAAGAAAAGAAAAGAGAAAGAGAGACGACTCTAATAAATTACTATATAGCACAGTCTCGCGAGGCTTAAATCAATAAAATAAAGACCTGAAAACATATATTTCTCGAAGCAGTGTCTAAAACCAATGTACAAATTCTCACTAAAGGAACACGTTATTTAAAAACCTCCTAATTAGTCCTTCAAGAACAATTAATAATGTTTTCATCCAATAACATCCTCGAAGTCTCCTCTCTAAATCATTGGATCCAACGAAATTCATGTTTATCTAAACTAAACTCGATTAAATAAACAATACAATAATTTCACTATGAAAAATATCAGAAGCGTCATAGAAATTGTCGGCTACCTCCATGCACGGAACCTTCACGAAACACTTGGTCCCTCACACACTTCATCGCCACGCTATACCACGCGTCCAATTTACATACCCCAAAATTTATCAACGAATCATACCTTTTCACGTGTCAGAAACTCTGTTACCACGTGGCAATTTCAGACCCCAAAACTAGCAACGAATCAAACCTCTTCACGTGTCGCAAACTTGTAGAACGTTGAAACCCCACTCACACGAAGTGTATATATCCTCCTCACAACACAAACATAAAACATAACCTCAGAAAGACTTGAAAGAACTATCTTTGTTTTTCCTCAAAATCTTATCTAAATGATCCATACACAAACCGGGTCGAATCGTCGGATTCTTACCTTTCCGGCGGTGAATCCATGCGAATCGATCGCCATAACCACTCTCGTCGACTCACTATTACAACTCGCCGGCGAGATTCTTAGTTTCAAACCAAAAGACTTCTCTACCAACAAAAGAAGTGTTAAAGAAACCCTCCGACATATCCAATCTCTTGTGATCTTCTTCGAGGAGCTCCGGATTCAAATCCGGGTCGGGTCAATCTCAACGGGTCGTTCAGTAATCTTGAGCCTTTCAGAGCTCCACGTAATCTTCCAGAAACTCAAGTTCCTTCTAGAAGACTGTACAAGAGAAGGAGCTAAGCTATATATGTTGATGAACTCCGGTCAAGTCTCAGCTCATTTCCGGGCTTTGACCCGATCCATATCCACTAGCCTCGACACGTTTCCAGTCGGGTCTGTGGACTTACCTGGAGAAATCAACGAGTTAATCTATCTAGTAATGCGTCAAACTCGAAAATCCGAAGCAAGACCTGACCGAGACGACAAGCGGGCTATAGACTCGGTCTATTGGTTCTTTAATCTGTTCGAGAACAGAATTAACCCGAACTCGGATGAAATACTCCGAGTTCTTGATCACATTGGTGTAAGAAAATGGAGAGATTGCGTCAACGAGATTGACTTTATACGAGAAGAGATCTCCGCGGGGAAGAGTCACGTCGAAATCGAGCTTCTCAGTAGCTTAATGGGATTCATATGTTACTGTAGATGTGTGATACTTCGAGGCATTGATGTAGATGATGAAGAGAAAGACAACGAAGAAGACGATTTGATGATGATTCGAAGTTTAAACGTTGATGATCTTCGTTGTCCGATTTCTCTAGAGATCATGAGTGATCCAGTGGTTTTAGAAACAGGACACACATATGATCGGAGCTCTATCACAAAGTGGTTCGCTTCCGGTAACATTACGTGCCCTAAGACCGGTAAAACTCTGGTTAGTACCGCGTTGGTGGATAACTTCTCTGTCAAGCAAGTGATTCAAAGCTACTGCAAGCAAAACGGCGTGGTTTCGGGTCTAAAAGGGAAGAAGAAGACGGTTGTGGTGGAGAGTTTAGCGGCGGAAGAAGCCGGGAAACTAACCGCGGAGTTTCTCGCCGCGGAATTGATCAACGGAGGCGAAGAAGAGATGGTTAAAGCATTAGTGGAGATTCGAATTCTCACCAAAACGAGTAGTTTTTTCAGATCTTGTTTGGTGGAAGCTGGTGTTGTTGAATCGTTAATGAAGATTCTGCGATCGGAAGATCAGAGGGTTCAAGAAACCGCCATGGCTGGGATTATGAATTTATCGAAAGATATTGCCGGAAAAACTCGAATCGCCGGAGAAGACGGTGGTGGACTAAGGCTAATCGTTGAGGTTTTAAATGATGGTGCGAGAAGAGAGAGTAGACAATATGCAGCAGCTGCTCTGTTTTATCTCTCTTCCGTCGGAGATTATAGTAGATTGATCGGAGAAATCTCTGATGCGATTCCGGGATTGGTGAGAATCGTTAAAAGTTGCGATTACGGTGATTCAGCGAAACGCAACGCGTTAATCGCGATTCGAAGTTTGTTAATGAACCAACCTGATAATCACTGGCGTGTCCTCGCCGCCGGAGTTGTTCCCGTTCTTCTCGATCTTGTGAAATCGGAGGAGATCAGCGACGGAGTTACGGCGGATTCGATGGCGATTTTAGCGAAAATGGCGGAGTATCCCGACGGAATGATTTCAGTGCTCCGTCGTGGAGGATTGAAACTTGCGGTGAAGATTTTGGGTTCGTCGGAGGTTTCGCCGGCGACGAAGCAGCACTGTGTTGCTCTGCTTTTGAATCTGTGTCATAACGGCGGAAGTGACGTCGTTGGGTCTCTCGCTAAGAATCCGTCTATTATGGGGTCGCTTTACACGGCGTCAAGTAACGGCGAGTTTGGAGGTGGGAAAAAGGCAAGTGCGCTTATCAAATTGATCCACGAGTTTCAGGAGAGGAAAACCGGTCCGGTTGAACCGGTTCTAGAAAGAGAACGGTTTATCCACGCCTGGTGATTTGATGATTGATACACACAGTAACTCTTTGAGCTTTTTTAATCAGAGGGTTAAATATAACTTCATTTTTTATAGGTTAAGGATGTAATACTATTAATATTTATACGTATATATTTTACTTATACTTGTGTATATTTTAGTTCTGGGATTTTTTAATAACCCAAAGAGCTAATACTGTTGTAATCAGTTTCTGGTTTCCAAAGAGAAGCTGTGTGCAATAATAATGTCAATGTATACTGTAATAAAGCACTACTTTTTTGAACTAAAGAGAATAACAAAGAGAGCTTTAAACTCAAGTGGTGCAAACATTTATTCTGTGAACTAGAATGTATATTTTGTATTTTCTTGTTTCAATCTCTTCTTTTGCATTTAAACATGGTGATTCTTTTATAATCCAAAGACAAGAAGATTTGGAAAAAAAATTGGGATACTAAGCAACAAAGGAAGATAAAAATCTTTAACGAAAAGTTTCAGGCTTTGGATTTTACCGGGACTCCAGCTTCGACCCGCTTGATCTCAAAGATGAGCATTCTCCACATCTTCAGCACAAACATCTCAGCTTCTTCGTCTAGAATCGATTGCAACAGCTCAAGCATCTGAGAAGCCTTCACGTGTTGTTGAGTGTTTGACACGATGAAATCTACCAGCGTGGCTTCCTCTTCTCCGAGAAACTCCATAATTTTCTTTGAGATCCAGGGTCTCATTCTTTCGTGCACTTGGTGCTTTTCAATGTTAAAAAAGGCGAAACATGTCAGCACCAAAACAAACTCACAGTCAAGGTAACAAAAAACATTGATCTAGTAAAAGTGTAATGAGATTTATGAATAACTTACCTTGTCATACATAGCCCAGTTTATCTCGTACGAAAATAAGTCTTCCTTTGTCTTTGGGATTGTATCTATCAATTGTTTCGCATCCAGAAACTTGGTATCAGGTATCTTTGCTTTTCCAGACTCTTTAGCGTCTTTGGTTGGACCACTATGCCCGTCACCTCGGTCCCTGACTCTGTCCCTGTCCCTGTCCCTTTCCCTTTCCCTGTCCCGGTGGCTTGCCTTATCATGAGAACGTCTGCTCCTTTGTTTTTCGGTTTCTATTGTCTCTTCCTTGGGATTGGTACTCGAAATTCGTTTTGCAAATTCAGCGGCTAAAGCCAAATGAGGTGGTGTATTCCCTGAACCACCATGGGCCACGGCCTCCTGTTCCTCGGTTGAGTAATCTATAGGAACCAAAGGTTTCATCTTTTTAGCCTTACGCGCTTCGTCTTCATCCTCCTCATAGAAAACAGAAGGCACAGATGTTCGCTTTCCGGATCCCACAAGCCCAAACCCTAATTTCTTTGAGGGAGCATGTGCCTCTGATCCACTATTATTATCAATAGCCATGGATTCATTACCAGAACCATTTTGTTCAAAATCTGCAATTGGCAAAGGGAGCCATTAGAAATAGAAAGTAAGACAGAGAAAAAGGAGAAAGACGATAATGAGAATAAGACAGAGAGAATATAAACTCTTTACCTGCTGCATGGTGTTCATTGGCAGATTCATCGACAGATTGGAGAGTTGCCTTATGATCATTTTCAATAGGTGATGTCTGAATCGTTTCGCTTCCAATAGCTGCCTGTCCAGATAGGATCCTTAAGGCATCTAATTGCTGTTGCTGCAACTTTTGCTCCTCGGCATTTCTCTTCGCCTCAGCAACCTCTTCCTCTTCTTTCAATCTATCAGCTAAGTCATCCTCCTTTTCTCTTAGTCGTCGTCTTCTTCTTTCATCTAATGCAGCCCTATGCCATCTTCTTCTTGAATCATCATCGTCTTCTTCCTCTTCTTCTTCATAGCGGATTTCCTTTTTCCTCTTACGCTCTTTATCTTTCTCTTTCTCCTTCTCGTACTGTCGTTCCTTCTCCTTTTCTCTTTCACTGCGTTCCCATTGTCGAAGACGAGTCTGGTAAGCACGCTCTGCATCCTCAAGTTTCCTCCTTAGCTCTCTCTCTTTCCTTGTCCGTTCTCGTTCAGCCTCCCTCTCGAGTCTATCAATTTCTTGCTCCTTTTCACCTCTTTCTCTGCTTCTTCGGTCATTTCTCTTACTCCAATCAGGTGAGCTTGTGTCAGGCCTATTCTGTTCTCTAGAAGTCTCAAAATCATTTGCTGCGGCATCTACATGTAAAAATATCCTATCAGACCAATATTAAAAGGAAAATAGAAAATGGGAGCCAAATTAAGGACAAAAAAAGAGAGAAGAAGATTAGTGGAGGTAAAAACAGACCACTCCTAGCTATGTCAGTGTTGGAGTCACCATCCTTAGATGTGAAAGCAAGTTCCATGCCTGAACGATCAGCAGGTGGTGGTGGGGGTGGTGGAGGCAGAGGGTTGGACTTTAACCTTTCTTCAATAGCACTTTCAATCTTTTCCATAGCCTCTCTGTCTGCTTCCCTTTCTTCGTCATTTACGACCGCAGAATTCGCAATATCGATGTTTTCTTTACTCTTGGGTTCTCCATCTTTCCCTGTCTCATTTTCAGTACTCTCAAGTTTTCGTCGCTCACTTTCAGGACCTTCAGCTTGGTTCTCTTCGGTTCCTACAGCTTGACTTTCCTTGGCTTTCTTTGCAGTCTCTATTTTCTTCTCAACATATTTTAGCAAATACTCCTTTGTTGCTTGATTAACATTCACCTACCGACCATATAGAAAATAAAATGAGAATAAGGTTAAGAGAATACCGTAGAAGCATATATAGATCTTGGTTGACACAGAAGTGCATCTGTTGGAGAAACATAAACATATTTTGAAATGAGATAAGAAATCCATAATTACCAAAAGTTCTTGTCCATCTATAGTACGTTTGGTCAGTAGGCGTATTGCACGGAGAATCCCTTCAGCTGATTCAAATTCATAGAATCCAAAACCTTTAGGTTTCTTGGTGGTAGGATCTTCCGCACGTAAACAGCTTTTGACATGGCCACAAAACTGCAGAAAAAAATGACAAGATCAATTCTTATAAAATGTATAGCAAAAGAGATGGGAGTACGTGCCTCGAACATAAACAACCTTAAAAGTAGTAGAAGAGGAAAATACAGATAGAAAGAAGAAAACAAACCTCGAGAATAGACATCATAAAGTCATTTTCCACGGTTGCTATCTTGCCAATGTAAATTGTGGTCTGGGGCTTTTCTGCAGGTGTTACAAAAGGAAGAGAAGCTGGTCTAACCATAGGAGGCATTACAGGACGGAGACCAGGCATTCCCGGGACAGCAGGTCGTGGTGCTAGTTGAACAGCACCGATTGTACCAGGCGGGCGCATAATGAATCCAGGACGAACCATTGTTGGATATGGAGAAGGATACCGGAGAAGCCCTGCATAAACAAAAACAAGTCTCTACAAATTCATCAATAAATGTTCACATTGTAACACTCTGAACAACTGCATTGGCATAAATCAAGAGTATCAAGAAGCAGAATTGAAAAATCATTTTGTATTGTTACCACAAACTAGAGCAAATTAGATATGCACACCAGAGGCAGTACAAGTACCACCAGCTGAACAGAGAACCTGAAGGACACATTGAGAAGATAGCACCAGTATCGTAGTCATTATTACCACATTAAGTAGTCATACCTCATAGGGCAACTTGAAATAGGTAAGAATCTATAATCATCTGATAAATGTTGAATTTGAGATTCAGTAATATTGAAATGCCCATCATATCATGCCCATCTGGAACTTATAAAAACTATTACTACCCATCATAAAAGCTTTATTTCATCCCTTAGCAGCTTGACCACAGAAGGGAAAAGGAAAGAGAAACATGTGGAAGATGTAACGGAAGGTATAATTTGAAAGAATAGCAATACCTCAAAACCAAGACCAAGGAGCACTCAGTCGCTAGAAATGCTTGCTGCTGACAATTGGTTAACCCATCAAGTTCAAAGTTCTTAAAACTACAGTAATTCTAAATTTAACATATAAATTGGGGAACATGAGGCAAAATTTTCAAAAACCTTTAGGTAAGCGGTTTAGTTAAGATGTGTTACGAATGTTATCTTATGTTATCTTTAAAAAGAGTTACACTAACTACAACAATTAAGGAGAGAATAAGAAGAACAAAAGCGAATTTGCGCATACCAAAATGAAGGAGTCGTAGAAGTGAGTCCCTACCCAAAATTTGATGCCTTGCAACCATTCTCACGGAACTCAATCAAGACGCTGTAGGAGAAAACACCCGGTCATCGGTGTCCCTGTTTCTAGTTTTCTCCCTAATTCCTTTTTCAATAAAACTTCATTCTACTCTAAACTTCAATCTCATCTATCTAACTACATAGACATATAGTTCCCCTTCACTACTTTATCAATCACATATTCACATTCAACATTCACAGAATGAAAAAAAGGCCACGGAAATAAACTCTATAGCCTAAAGTGCATCATAAACAAAAAAAGAGTAAAACTTTATAAAATTAAGAGATAGAAGAACCCACCCGGAGGAGGAGCAACGCCATGAATTCCGGGATAACCATTAGCCATAGGCTGGTAAGGCCTCATACCAGGCTGCGGTTGATACTGAGGCATAGATCCTTGAGCCGCCATAGAATTCACGCCAGGAGGAGGAACTCCAGAGCTAGGGTTTTGAAAATTCCCAGCGGGAGTGAACTGCATACCAGGACGGAATGGTGGCGGCGGCGGAAGATTGGTGGGGAGAAGTGAGCCAGGAATCTGTGACGGAGGAGTATAAGGCGGACCAGTTGGAATCAGAGGAGCGACTTGTGGTTGCGAATGGTGTTGAGACGGTGGTGGTGTTAGTGAAGGATTGGGATTTGGATTGGGAATTGGAATCGGAGTAGTGGGTTCTGGTTTCTGAGAATTGAGATCCCCCGTGGCCGGAGAAGAAGATTCGTCGGCCATGGGAGTATATAGCTCGGTTACAAGCTTTGGCAATGGAGTAATGAATGACTTCACCGAATCTAAGATTTTGTGCCCTAGAAATCAGAAACTCCAATTTTAATTACTCTTTTATCTCTCTCTCGTGTGTCAAAGTTACAATTTCTTTGGGACAAAAAAAAAGTACAAAACTTCGTTTCTTGTTACACGTGTTTGTATATCATTGGCTAATTGTTTCCATTGTTTTTAAGTCAATTTTTATATTTACAAGACAAATTTTTTTTTTTGGCAAATAATTTCATTGATATCAAATCGAAATTACAAAGTCAGTATACAGAACATTCGAAAACAAATTATTACATAAGCAGATATATGCGCCATGTAGTGAGAAAAATACACAATAGAAAAGTGAATTTGACGATGCTTTCCGTAGATAAGACTTATTCGCTAATGGATCACTAAATCCACTATTTTCTTTCTCCATTTCTGATCTTCCTCTAATGCGAAATGTGTGCTTGAGTAGCATCCCTCTGCTAAACCTTTGTAAAGCACACCGCATAATAAATCCCGATGCTTCCGATAATGATTATGAAATGTTGACAAGATTCCTAGGATTCCGTATCAATGTCATTCTAAAATATTTTGACTTCCGTTTCCTTCTGATTCGATCCCTTTTGTTTGTAGCCATCACAATCAAACGATCATATATCTCCGCCATCAATACGCTATCCTCCTTGTCTTTCCACTCGTTGAAACTATCTTGCCAATATTTGAACACGTTCAATTGTAATCTCAAAAACCCAATCCAATTATATGGAATTTGATGAAGCCATAACTCGATGTTCAACTTGCTGAAAATGAGAGACAGCCTCTCAAAGTTATCATGATCTTCCAAGCAAAGTCCAACGAAGAGTTTAACAATTGTCCTTTGAACCGCTTCTCGTCTATTCATTACGACACGTTTGCTTGAGTTTTTGGTGTTTCGATTTGAAACTACGAGATCAGATTCATCTTCATCTTGTCCAAATACGGAAGTAACCGTCTGTGCCTGACTTTTCTTCTTCGTCTTCATTAAGTAGAATGGGATGATTCCATGGATCACTAATTTGACTATTTCCCCATCTTCCGCACAATCTCTATTGATGCCGGGATCAAAAACCAAAGTGAAACCTCCATACCCTCGGATAAGAGGAAAATCAACGGTTGATAACCGGAAATCCACCGGTGGCGAGAGAAAACACCGGAAACAAACCTTCTCCATGGAAGGACATCACAATTCCATGGAATTGACACTACAAGGGAGGAAAGACATTGTAGAGGAGATGAATCTGTTATAAACCAAATCAGGGATGGATCGTGCAAGGAGACTTGATTCCAATTTGCAAACGACAGACTCAATACATTACACATCAACATGGCAAGGAGACAAAGAGCGAGAGATTGATAGCCATGATTTGCCATGATTAAGTACTTAAAAACTAAGATTATGTAGTAACTAGAGAGAATTAAACCAAAGAGAAGAAAAACGACGGTGGCCGACGCCGGAGAAGCCGACGCCGGCCAAGAACGGTGAAGAAAACGAAAAACTGTTTTTGTCTCGTTGGAATCGCTCGGGAGAAAAAGCAGTTACTTCAATGGGTTTATTTACAAGACAAATAATAGGCCGTCGGGTAAGTAGAATTTCATCTATACTTTGATATAGAAAATTAATGGTCATTTGGTTAATTGACCAATAAAATCTTAATATATTCAATTTCTTTTTATGATATTGATAATTTTGTATTTGTTAGTAATTAATATACTATTTTATGATGAATTTTATGGCTTCACTTTTCAGTTTTAATTAAAAAAAAATATATTTATAAAAAAAATTAAACTATTATTAATAGTGACTTTAAAATTCAAAATTAATAAATGTTAAAGATAGTCGAAGCTATTGTAGAAATTAAACTACATAAATATATATCTTTCAAAAGTATAAGATACCAAATAAGCAATTTTGGAGTGTTTGGAAAATAGTTTTTTATTTTCTTATTATTATATTAATTGTGTTTAATTTTTAAAAATATTGTAATAGATTTGTATTATAAAATAAAAAAGTAAGGACTATAAAACAAGGTTGTTGCAAATATTATATGCTAACTTAGAAAATACATTCATAGAGTTTACTAAATTTAGGGATTTATTTTAAAAAGAATTAATATTATTAAAAAAGTTTTAGAAGCACTATTTTCTTGCCAAAAACTATATATACATAATACATATGTGTTTAGCTCTGATCTTCAAACTCCTTAATCATTTCGTTTTCTGAAAATTATTCTTAGCTATATTTTTAAGGCAGTTAAAAGTTAAATACAATAGATCCCAATATGGTGATAGAAAAAAAATTAATAGAGGGCGATCTTTCTTCGCGTCGTATTTTAATGTTACCCAAAGAGAGTATAGAGAAAATAGAATACGCATAAAATTACAATACCTCATAATGGTCTTCAAGTGCAAGTTCTAGACGATGACAAATCATATACGGTTAACCTTAGAGAAAACAATGGTGTGTATCATATGGGGACTGGATGGAAAAATATCATAGAAGCGAAAGGTCTCAAAACAGGAGATCTTGTCAAATTCTATTGGAAGGATAACAATTTTTTTTTGTTTATAGAGTGAGTTTTTCTATAAAAAAAAAGTTATCTCTCATTAGTTTTCGTTGTCTTAATAGATTTGTTTAACTAAATAAATATTTTTTCTGCATAATGATGTTTAGATGGGTTTTATTTCTTCCATAACTAAAACACTAGATCATGACCCGCACGTACGTGCGGGGTTTCATATTTTAAAAGAATTTCTAACAAATTTTAATTCAAGATAGATTATTTTGTTATTTTTATGATATATATTTTAGTGTATTAGATTTGGATCCACACGAACGTGCAGAGATAGTTTTTTTAGAAATTGTTATATAGATTTTAAAACTATAAAATATTTTGTTGTGTTAGTGAACTTCGTAATAGTATAGATATTATAAAGTTAGAATAATGAACGAATTTTAGTTTCGTTAGTGCAGAATTATATTTTAAGATCCGGACTAATTTAGTTGTAAAAGTTAAGTGATGTTACATATTTATTTTTTAAACTAATCAAAACATTTCTAACAGTTTGATTACATATGTTAAATATGATATGGATTCGGTTTTAGTTTGGATTATTTCATGTATATTAGCTAGGCGTAACTATTTTGGAACGGGAAACCTATCCCGTCCTGTATCTGTCATAAATTCATCGTCCCATAACCTGTCACGTATACGTGAAATAAAAATAATACGGTCTGTATCCATCATAAATAGAATATGTGTAACTGAAAACGTACGTACATGATTATGTGTAAACAAATTTATTTTATACAGTGCTCATAACCCGAACTCATACCAGTTGGGTATTTAGTTTGATTTTTTATGTTCCCCTCCCATCCCGTCTCGTAATTCCTATTCCCATTTTATTCCATTAAAATCATGTTTCAAATTCTTGTTTGCTTAACTTTAAATTCCATACAATATATATTGTGAGTTTTGCGGATTAATATGTATGTTGTTACAGTTACAAATATATTTTAACAAATTTATTAATATTTCTTTCCTTAGCTATATTTTTCATATTTTTCTTTACATTGTTTAATTATATTTAATTCGATTTTTTGGACTAAAAATAAAAATTTGAGATTCATCTATAAAAGAGATATATTATTGCTGCATAATTTGTTTTGAATACAAAATATATAATTAGTTCACATTATTTTGAAAACTGTGTGCAATATATTATTGATTTATTTAAGGAAGATCATGTTGAAAAGGAAAAATAAAACACAAAATATTTCAAAATTAATATGTACAATCTATTGTTTAGATATTTCTGAAATTTGCTCTAAAGGAAGGCCATAATGATAATTACTTTAAATGATGAAAAAAAATTACTTTAAATTTATCATTATTTGAGTTTATTTCATTGTAAATATAAATATTTATTAATATCTAATATCGTTTCTTAGAAATTGTGAAATAAAATTTTGTTTATATTTCAAAATTTGTGAAAATATTATAACAAAATTGAATCTTAAATATTTGTATTTTTTTTTTTTTACGAAATTTCAAATTCAATTTTAAAATCCTCCATTGATAAAACTTTTTAAACGATAGTGTTTTTAATTTTGAATTAAAATTATATTATTTTTCTTTTTATTTTTTATGTAGAATAGTCTATTAGGATTGGTTTAGATAAAATATTACTTGGATATCTAATCTTAGTTTTTCAATTCTCATTGGTTAACAATTTTTTAGGAATTAATTTCAAATTTTCGTCCATAATTAATAAGAGAGAGAAAGTGAGTTTAATTTTTTGGAAAATAATAATTACTTATAAGTTTTCTTTAAAAATATTAATTTTGTGATTACTATTGTACCCTTAATGAGTTTATTTGAAAACACTAAAAACCAATGGCATCTTATGTAATATTTTACCTTTTATAAGGTTATTTAATATATAGTGATTCCCAATTAATAGTATAGATAGCATGTCAGTTTTCATTATATATATATATATATATCTAAATTATAGATAATATAATAGATTTTATTATCATATAACTTTACGGCCCTAAAAACCGTATACAAAAACATGTTATTATGGTGTAGTTATACAACATACTCATTTGTTTTTCTAGAAAACTAAATATATGTAACATATACTAAGATTTGTAGTTAAATCTTCAAATGGTGACAACAGATCATGCGATCCAAATCAAAAAGGAGAATGTAGTTCAAGTACGGCTCGTGCGGGAGAAACTTAATATGCAAATAAGCAGTGTGGGATGAGCGGAACAAAAGTTGAATGATAAATATAAAAATATGGTCTAAGATTATAATTTACTAAATTTGAAAAATATTTTGAATGTATTTACAAAAGTTGTATTTTTCACAAGTAAGTCTAAACTAGGAAAAATCCAAAACGTAAACTGATCCAACACGATAAAATTAAGTTTTTTCTTTTGTCGTATGTTACATCGTTAGAAAATATTATTGTCAATGATTATTTTATGTTTTTTCACAAGCAAATCTAAACTAGGGTTTTGAAACCCCAAAATTAATGTTTTTGAGCAAAAGTAAATGTTTCATTACAATACACATACACTTTCAAAAAAATTGGAAAAATCCAAAACTCAAACTGATCCAACTTGATAAAAATAAGTTTTTTTCTTGTCATGTGTTATGTCGTATGAAAATACTTTTTTTAAAATGATTTTATATTTTTCACAAGCAAATCTAAAATAGAAAAAAATCCAAAACTCAAACCAATCCAACCTGAATAAATTAAGTTTATTCTTTTTTCATGTGTTATGTTGTTAAAAATACTATTTTCGATGATGATTTAATATTTTCCACAAGCAAATCTAAACTAGGGTTTTGAAACCCTAAATTAACGTTTTAAGCAAAAATAAATGTTTCCTTACAGTACACACACATTTTCACAAAACTTGAAAAAATCCAAAACTCAAACTGTTCCAACCCGATAAAAATAAGTTTTTCTCTTGTCGTATGTTATGTCGTTAGAAAAAATGTTTTTTTTATATAAAAGATCTTGTATTTTTCACAAGTAAGTCTAAAGTAGGAAAAATCCAAAACGTAAACCGATCCAACACGATAAAATTAAGTTTTTTCTTTTGTCGTATGTTACGTCGTTAGAAAATACTATTTTCAATGATGATTTTATATTTTTCCCAAGCAAATCTAAACTAGGGTTTTGAAACCCCAAAAATTAATGTTTTTGAGCAAAAGTAAATGTTTCATTACAATACACATACACTTTCAAAAAAATTGGAAAAATCCAAAACTCAAACTGTTCCAACCCGATAAAAATAAGTTTTTCTCTTGTCGTATGTTATGTCGTTAGAAAATATGTTTTTTTTATATAAAAGATCTTGTATTTTTCACAAGTAAGTCTAAAGTAGGAAAAATCCAAAACGTAAACCGATCCAACAAGATAAAATTAAGTTTTTTCTTTTGTCGTATGTTACGTCGTTAGAAAATACTATTTTCAATGATTATTTTATATTTTTCACAAGCAAATCTAAACTAGGGTTTTGAAACCCCAAAATTAATGTTTTTGAGCAAAAGTAAATGTTTCATTACAATACACATACACTTTCAAAAAAATTGGAAAAATCCAAAACTCAAACTGATCCAACTTGATAAAAATAAGTTTTTTTCTTGTCATGTGTTATGTCGTATGAAAATACTTTTTTTTTTTAAATGATTTTATATTTTTCACAAGCAAATCTAAAATAGAAAAAATCCAAAACTCAAACCAATCCAAACTGAAAAAATTAAGTTTATTCTTTTTTCATGTGTTATGTTGTTAAAAATACTATTTTCGATGATGATTTAATATTTTCCACAAGCAAATCTAAACTAGGGTTTTGAAACCCTAAATTAACGTTTTGAGCAAAAGTAAATGTTTCCTTCCAGTACACACACATTTTCACAAAACTGAAAAAATCCAAAACTCAAACTATTCCAACCCGATAAAAATAAGTTTTTCTCTTGTCGTATGTTATGTCGTTAGAAAATATATTTTTTTATATAAAAGATCTTGTATTTTTCACAAGTAAGTCTAAATTAGGAAAAATCCAAAACGTAAACCGATCCAACACGATAAAATTAAGTTTTTTCTTTTGTCGTATGTTATGTCGTTAGAAAATATTATTTTCAATGATGATTTTATATTTTTTCACAAGCAAATCTAAACTAGGATTTTGAAACCCCAAAATTAATGTTTTTGAGCAAAAGTATATTCACGACAATACACCTACCCATACATTTCCACAAGCAAATAATTTCTCAAATTGCAAAATTACCAAACAAAAAAAGGAAAAAATCTTCTCTTTTTTTGGTATGTGAAGAAGAAGAGTCATACATTTTCACAAGCAAATAATTGCTCAAATTGCAAAATTACCAACATTTACGAAATAACAAAAATAAAAAGGAAAAAATCTTCTTTTTCTTTGGTATGTGAAGAAGAGTCATACATTTTCACAAGCAAGTAATTACTCAAATTACAAAATTACCAAAATTTACGAATAACAAAAAAAAGAAAAAAATCTCTTTTTTTGTTTGTTAGTGAAGAAGAGTCCCTTTAATAAGTGAGGTAAGAGTGAAGATTCTGAACAAAGACGACAAATGTGCGATTGAGAGAAGGAAGAAGAAACCTTTAGCCTCGGGAAATGACGAAGAGGAAGAAGGAAGTAGTAGATGTCGATTGTTCCGAGAAGAAAGATTTTGTGATTGATTGGTCTTCAGCCATGGATAAGGAAGACGAAGTTCCCGAGCTGGAGATTGTTAATACCACCAAACCTCCGCCGCCGCAAACGCCAACGTTTCTCTCCGACGATCAGACGGATTCTCAGATATCTCTAACCGATCGTGCCCTAGACGAGCAGCTGGAGCGTAGCAAAACGAATCTTGTGACATTAGGTCCGGGTTTACCCGACAAGGGTGAGAGAATCCGACTCAGAATCGTCTACCTTGAAGAAGAGAAGCAGCGTAGGGTTTTAGACCGCTCGAAAATGGTTCGCATTCTCATTCAATTGCATGCTGGTTTGATTTTTTTTTAGATAGTGTTTTGGGGTTTTCAAGTTTATGCTAAAGTTTCGATTTTGTTGAGTACATTTCCGTGTATCTTCCAAGCTAGATTTGAGCTCATTTATGTGTATGATCCTTAGTCATGGTAACTACTAGGTATTGAACATGTGAAATTTATGTATATCAAGGGGTTTTTGTGATAGAGATTGTTATCTGATAAAGGAATGGGATTGATGTTAGTTGAATATGAATATGATGCTACAAAGACTCTTTCCTTTTTGGCAGGAGGTGGACAGAAGTTCGAAGGTCGTGTCTTCGACAAGCTCAGGTATTCTTTGTGGATAATGTTAAAGTTGTTTGTTTCTAACATTTTGGATAATGTAACTATGATATGCACTATGCTTTCTCAGTAGCTTAGCTCAGTGTCCCAATTTTTGGACTTAAGTTTAATGAGCCACGCTTCATGTAGGTTCAGATGTCTTAACACAAGGGAATGCAGTCTCAAAAGACACTTCTAGGCAAGGGAAGACAGACTCAAAAGACACCTCTAAGCAAGGGAATGCAGCCTCAAAAGACATCTCTAAACAAGGGAAGACAGACTCAAAAGACACCTCTAAGCAAGGGAATGCAGCCTCAAAAGACACCTCTAAACAAGGGAATACAGACTCAAAAGAAGTCTCGCGGTCAACGTTTTCTGCCTTTTTCAGTAAACCAAAAGTATGGAACTTCTACCTTTTAACATTTAAACTGTTTTAGATGGGTACTTCATCATGATACAAATTTGTAATCTGTATTCAACAGACAGATACTCAGTCAAAGAAAGCATTTGGTAAAGAACTAGAAGATTTGGGATGTGAAAGTAAGAAACACAAGGCTGATAGAAAGCCCGTAACAAGGCTGAGCAGCGGGTGGCGGTTGTTGTCAGATATAGGGAACGCTGAGCACAGTGAAAAGCAGTTTGATTCTGGATTTAAAGGGTCAAATGGGAATCAGAAATCCAAGGAATCTTATGGAAAGAAAAAGCGCAAGGAATCTTCAATTTATTCTCTGCTTGATGATGATGATGATGACAACGACCCCATTGGTCATGAAACTCCTAGGTTCGTTCCCTTTTTCCTTTTCCAGCTGTTTCTGTTACTGGTTTGTTGTTTTTTCTGAGGGTCTCAAGTTTACCACTGCTGGTTACTGCAATTTTGTTGTGACATGTCGTTCTGTTACATAATAGATTGAGTTGTGTTGTAATCACTCAACTTCTTTCTCTCATAGGGAGAGGTCGTGGCAAGAATCTCCATCAGAAAGTTCAAAGCGCCGTAAGGTATTCTTGCTTACTCCTGTTACCATATATCTCACAATTGCATTTTTTACGCAATTATTATAGACCTCAAGAAATTTACACTAGCAGAAGCATGACTCATTTTCTAAACACTTAGGTTATTTTCCAACAGAAAATTTTATAAGTTCCTTACGAAAGACTTCAATTTTTGAACAGTTAATTCCTCTCTAGATAAACTGAAGACCTGTGCTATTTAAAAGGATTTATACTTGCCAGGAAAAGCTTCCTATTTGGATATGTCATTTATTTGGCTTCTTTAATACTGTCCTTACTCCTACTCATTTGCTATGTTCTTCTTTAACTTATTTGATGATATTCCCTTAAAAAAACTACAGAAATCAGAGGATATAGTGATAAATGTGGATGAAGAAGAACCTCAGCCTTCAACAGTGGCGGAGCAAGCGGTTGAACTGCCTGAAGGGTAAAAAATACCTATTTTCTTTTTAGCCTCGTTTTATCACAACTGGCTGTATATAAACTAATAGTTGATGGAACATGCAGCTTACCGGCAGACATATGCTACCCATCAAGGTAAATCTATCTCAAGACTGATCTAGACTTACTGTAAGTTTGTAACCCTCAAAATATTAATGCTTGGTGATCCAGGGATGATCCTCACTTTGTTCAAGTTTGTCTTAAAGATCTTGAATGCCTTGCGCCTCGAGAATTTCTAACATCACCGGTTATGAATTTCTACATCAGGTATTTTTGGAGTGATAGACTTGCCATATATGTTATCTTTTATTATGCTAGCACTATTTGCATGTTTTTTAATATGATTATTGTCCTGTTTTCTTTGGTTAGGTTCTTGCAGCAGCAGATATCATCATCGAATCAAATCTCTGCTGACTGTCATTTCTTCAATACATATTTCTACAAGAAGCTTAGTGACGCTGTTACATACAAGGTGATTAGAAAAATGTGATTCTTGGAAAATAATTATCTGCTGGCATTCATGCAATTCACGTTTTTATCATTGGTATTTATGTCGACTGGTCTATTTGTCTTGTCCTTTCAATGAAATAGGGGAATGACAAGGATGCCTTTTTTGTGAAGTTCAGGCGGTGGTGGAAGGGTATTGATCTATTTCGTAAAGCTTATATTTTCATACCAATACATGAAGAGTAAGTACTTTTCCTTTTAGCACTGTACTTTTAGATTTTTGTCTTACAAGATTTTTCAAGAACTTATTTGTTCAGATTCTTGTACCATGTTTTCAGTCTTCATTGGAGCCTTGTGATAGTTAGCATCCCTGATAAGAAAGATGAATCGGGGTTGACTATACTTCACCTTGATTCTTTAGGACTTCACTCGAGAAAATCAATTGTTGAAAACGTGAAAAGGTGAGATGTATGCTTGGCGTTGTATGCATATGGTGTAAATTCATAAAATACAGATACCAAATTCACTAGATTCTATGCAACTTATTGCAGGTTTCTGAAAGACGAATGGCATTATTTGAATCAAGATGAGTATTCCGTGGATCTACCTATCTCAGAAAAAGTATGGAAAAACCTCCCTCGTAGGATCAGCGAAGCTGATATACAGGTCAGTCTTTTACCTTCTTAATCCAATGATTCAAGGAACTTTTTTTATACGGTTTCTTCTGAAATATGATTACATTCAGACACTAGAACTACACGGGAAGATCATTTCATCTTATGATATTATTCTCTTTGTGCAACCAGGTTCCGCAGCAGAAAAACGATTTTGATTGTGGTCCGTTTGTGCTTTTCTTCATTAAACGGTTCATCGAAGAGGCACCTCAAAGGTTGAAAAGGAAAGATCTGGGAATGGTGAGTAATCTCAAACTCTTTTCCTGATACCGAATCACATCTTCTTACTCGTCTAAACTTGTGTTCTCAATGTATCCAGTTCGACAAGAAGTGGTTTAGACCCGACGAAGCCTCTGCTCTAAGAATCAAAATCCGAAACACACTCATCGAGCTATTCCGTGTCAGTGCCCAGACAGACTAAACCAGTACAGATTATGCAGCATCCAAATCAAGACATTGCTCACCGCTCTAACAGAGTTCAAGTTTTTGTTCTTGTATAGACATTAAGGCAGAAGTAATATTTGGGCCAAAAGTTGAATTAAAAAGTGGCTACATACTCCATAGGTTGATGTTGTAATCCATACATCTAATTTATAATAACACCTTTGGTAGAAACTGCCAACGAAAAAAAAAAAGCTTTGATCTTTATAATTGTAGTTTCACTTTTCACAAAATTTCATTGTTAAAGAACCTCAGAAGAAGCATAAAAAATTGGCGTCTAATCAGAGTTACGTTACAACAAGGTGGGGATTTTGATTTCTTATCCCTAATCTGACATTTGACAGATCAAACTGATGCTTTTAAAGCGGTGCGGAACTGCTCGGGCACCCGCATCACTGGTGCCTGAACCGCCCCAATCATACCAAGCTGCCCACATGCTGCCATTTGATCGTTGCCTCGGCTAAACCGCATGAGAACCGTGCAGCCTCCTTGAGCCAAAACGTTACGAAACTTGATCATCTTGTCTTCCTCGGTCTGTATGAACTGAGAACCACTGTGTGGGTTGAATTGAATAAGGTTGATCTTGCATGGAATCCCCTGCACAAGCTCCACTAGCCTCCTTGCATCATCCATGCTGCACAATTAAAGAGTTTCTAGTTCATTATGGTTTCAGAATTGAACCATTTTAGTAGAGGAGACTTAAATTGCGGAACAGAGAGCTTAATAGCAGTCTCTACTGATGATTTCACTTACCTGTCATTGACTCCTGCGAGCATTACATATTCAAACAACACTTTGTACTTATGCCTTGAACTGAGTCCTTCTCTGAGCGTCTCAAGGAGCAAAGATAACTTGTATTTCCTGTTTATGGGCATGATCCAGTTTCTGACCTGCATGATTCATGTTCAATGAGGTCAGGTCATACCTCATGGATGACGACTGTTTCAAAGAGATAGCATGAAAAAAACCTCATCGGTTGTTGCATTCAGACTAACTGCCAAAGCGCAATTTGACTCACGGAGAAAACGCTTCAGCTGAGGAACAAGGCCGCTAGTCGAGACTGTGACCTTGCGGGGACTGAAGTGAAGTCCATTCTCGTCTACCATTATGTTTGCAGCTTTGATGACATTATCAATGTTGTGAAATGGCTCTCCCATTCCCTACAAAACACATCCAGGTCCATGAGAAATTGGAGACACCGGTATAAACAGACCTAAATGTGATCTAAATACGTTAAATGCCAAAAAATTTATGTGGAGTTTTTTGTTTGTCTAACGAACATGCATACCATAAAGACGACATTTGTTATTGACCCAACTTCATGGGAAAGTAATCGCCTGGCGTAAACAGCCTGCTCAACTATCTCAGCAGTAGTGAGATTTCTCTTCAAACCCATCCTATGAAAGCAGTAAAAATAAACATTAAACACACAAAGCAAGAGCTGAGAAAATGGCTCAGGAGAATATCTGAATTCTTCTGCTTACCTGCCAGTGTAGCAGAACTGACAATTCATGGCACAACCCACTTGGCTCGAAACACAAACTGTAGTCCTGCCACGATCACAAGGTATAACAACAGTCTCAATCACAAGTCCATCATCCAACGTGAACAGAATCTGCAACATCCTGCGAGTTATGAATCAATGAGAAGATTCCCCAAAAAGTCAATGAGATATAACCATTGCCCAGTCAGTGACTCATCCACATCATCCAACCATCGTAAAATATGCAATTCAGAATACATTTCAACTATTTAGACGAAAAAAATAAACGATCTATTCACCTTCCTAGTTCCATCGGAAGCCGAACGAATATCCTTCAAAGATAATGCCCCAAACTCAGCATGTTCACTAATCATTCTCTTGAGATCTTTATTCAAACCTATAGGAATGAACACATAAATGAGAACCAATCCTCATTGCTAAATCACAAAACCTTCTGAGCAAAGACATATCAAAAGACAAACCTTCAAGTTCGTCAACATTATTTGCCCATATATTGTCCTTGTACAATCTCTTCCACAACATCAAAGCCTGTCCAGGTCTAAACCCATGAGACTGAACCCATTCCTACAAGTTGAAAATAGCCCCAAATCCACTCAAAGATCATGAACATTTTGTCCTACCAGAATCAAAATCAAACCCAAATGAACAAAAGATTGAGAATTGAAAAGGATCATACTTGGAGCGTAGCATAAGTCATACCCTTCAAGACCACCTTCTGGTTATCATCTCTCGCTTCCACAGAACCTTAAAGATAGATAATTACTACATTCCTCAGCAAAGTTTAACTCAAAATCCGATAGAAACAGTGGTTAAGCAAAAGTAGTAACCTTTAGTTGATGGGTACTCTTCTAGTGAAGGAAGATAAGCTGCTGAAGAAGAAGAAGAAGAGAAGCAAGAGAAGGAGAGGCTTTTGGATTTGTGGAAGCGAATGGAATTGGAAAGACGGTGGTTGCGGAGGGGAGAGGGTAGAGTTAGGGTTCCGGGGAAAGCTGCAGTTGAAGAGAGTAGCGACGGAGTGACGACGGCGGCGGAATTGGTGAGAGTGATGATTCCAAGACGCCTCATTGTCGTCGACATACGAAATCACAAAATTGAATTTTTATTATCTCCATTTCCCCTTTTAATAAGTCACTCAAGTCGTTATTATTGCTACCAATTAATATTAGTCACAAAATTGCTCTTTTTTGTTTATACAGTATAATAAATTAGGGAAAATTCTATAAAATAACACCAACTAATTTTCAATTTTCATAAAAATACATGAATTATTTTGATGCGTAAACAAATTACATGAACCATTTTTTTTTCATTTCAATACTCAAAATATAAACCGTGCATCCATTTTAAGACATTTCGTAATAGGAATTAAACATCGATATTTACTGTGTTCAAACCGCAATAGGAATTTAACGTTTGATAATCAATAGTTGCTATATTTGTAGACTTTATTAGAAACCATATTTTATTTCTGAATCTTTCATTACTTTTTCATGGTGTATATTCTTTGAGGATTCAAATTTTGGTGATTTTTTACTTGTCCTTTTGTGTTTTGTAAATAGAAGCATCTAAGATTCTAAACTATTATTGAGAGTTAACATATCGTAGAATTTTAATTGTGTTGGTTAACAATCAAGATGTAATGTATTTTTGTTTATGTAGTAAATGTACAATGAATTCTAATTTTGAAGTCTTTGATTAAATTTTTTATTCTATTTATCATTTTATGACATCTACTCGATCTTTTAGCAAACCAAATTTGAATTATTGCGGTATATTTAACAACATCAACAACAACAACAAATCTTTTTTTTTAAAACGCAACAACACAAATTATTTAACCGTAGGCATTGGGTCTACATTAATTAGTATATAACTTTTTCTTAGGTCAATTGAGAATCGCGTTTGATTAGTAGCAAATAAGCAATAGTAGTATAACTTCTGCTTTTTGATAGAGAAATCTAATCTTAGAAAATTCCAAATCGAAACACTTAATAATACATCGATCAATCACCCTACATCTAAACACTTCTTATCAAAATCACTGCAATTTCATAACCAAAAATAGCAATAAATAAACACTTAAAAATGCCACAGTTTTGAAACGATTCCACCAATTTTTCTTTTCAATTCTAGACTTTATAGTAACATAAAGATTGAACAGAGAGGAACGAATAATCAAGAAACTGGATAATGAGAAAACGGGTTCAATAACTAGAAACCAAAAACAGAAATCAAGTCTTTAAACTCACGATCATCGTACCAAATGATTCACCACTTATAGTAACCTCGAATATGGTGAGACAACATGTACTCAAATGGCAGTGGATCAAGAAGTCGAATCTTGCAGATCACGTAATCTTGTTTCCACGCACTTGCAAACCGATACTCCTCCATCACCCAGATTCGTTTATCTCTTGCTCTTCTCTTCTCCTTTTCCACGAACTTAATAAACGATCTCGGTTCCTCAGTTTTACAGAACTTATAAACCTTCTTTAACCCTAGAATCTTCCCGGTCGTCACCGACTTAATCACTTTATCACGACCAACGATTCTCCAACAACCGTGTTCACACCCATCGGTTTTACCTGAATTCACACTCCGGTTAACGAAGAAGTATCCTCCGGCTTGTAGGACCATAGGATCTCCAGTAACGAAAAGCGTCCATGGATTCTTGCAGTACACGTCTTGGCTTCGGAGGAAGTGACGAGGCCAAACGATTACGTTATCGATCATCATCTTCAAATAATTTGCGACGATTGCATCTTCAATTGATTGGTCACGTCTTGACTTCATCATCCTTATTCTCTTCAATGAAACTCAGATCTTTTAGAAGAAGATGGTTTAAAGAAAATGGTGATGATGAAAGTAAGAGAATCAAGAAACCGAAGATGTGAATTACGAAGATGATAGTGTTTCTTGGGGAAGAAGGTACTAAATATATATAGAGGCGCTTCTTCGTTTGTTGGTGCCGTTTATGTTAAATTAGTGTATTGACCGATTTGTCCTTTGTTTTCTCTCTTGGTTACACTTAAAACGAAATAATTCTATAATCTTTGCTTATTGAAATAATTAGACGGATAGTTGTCAGCTATTTGTATACTTTTACTTTAGATTATAATTAAGTCAAAGTTCTTAAATAATATTTAAATTAAATTTAATTAACAAAACGTGGAGAATATGCATATTTTTTTAACATCTTCTTTATTTAAATTAAATTAAATTTATTATATAATTGTAAGATATTCACGTAAAGTACAACAACAAGAAGTTATTTGACGATTATATTGAGAAAATCATATCGCCGGAAATATTGGAGTTAGTTTTTGACTCTTTTAAATAAAATTAAAATCGCAACGTAGAATTTAATGTAATTCCTATAAACCCCTTAAGCATCGATTGTTTATCAAAAACAATTATGTTCCTATCATTTATCAATTCGGTAATTGTGTTTTCTAGATAGTTTCTAGTTATCAATTTAGATGATTAAACGATGAGATATACATTGGAAGATCATATATATTTTCCATCCCGAACGAATTGGAGTTAGTTTTGACATTTTATTTTCTTCTAACATATTCAATCCAATTGATTATTTTTTCCTTTTCTTTTCTTTTTCAAATCCAAAGGCAATAATACACCTAGAATTAAACCCCAACGAAAACTCTAAACAAAACGCATAAATTAAATTAAATAAAAGCTAAAGAACACGATTACTATTCACCTACCAAACCATAAAAAATCAGCATAACCTTCAAAACCATCATCTTGAAAACCATTAATATCTTGTTGAGGGAGTTCTCTAGGGGGCGGCGCTGGAATCTCCTCGGCCGCCGGAGGATGAATCCGTGGCAAATTAAAATGATAGCCGCCAATGAGAAATTTGCTAGAAGGTCTCTTGCAGTTTACGCAAAGCTTACACCTAGAATGCGGTGGTACCGTAGCCTCTTGAACGTGAGTCATCCGGTCGCAATCATCGCATAGAAGCTTGTTGTGTGCAGAACAATAAACAACAGCATTTGAATTCGAAGCTAAGCATAACTCACATCTCATTGCAAACATCCATCTCTCGCAATTGTTATCCCCATGGCAACTCCTCTCAAACATCTCTGCTCTTCTCTGCTGGTGACCACCCACATGTTGCACATGCTCCTGATGATTATTGTTATTGTTATGGTCAACCACATGAGGCATATGTGCATGATCATGGTGTTGAGTATTGTTGTTAGGGTATTGTATGCATCTGACGAGTTGAATGTGATGGCCATTAGGGGCACAATTGTAATGTTTTGAATAACAAGATTGACAAAGAGCCTTCCCGTGTTCGTAACAAAGAAGTATAGATGGATTTATCGTGCAGTTATCGCAAAGTTGGTAACGTATGTGTCCTGCATGTAAGTTATTACAATGGTGCAAGTAGTCACATGTAAGGCAGAAGTTAAGACTTTCTGTAATACAACGGATCACGGCTTTTACATGTCTACATGTGTGACACACTTGAGCCATGTTTCCTGAAAAAAATATACATAAAGATTATCACAAAATTATCAAGTTAGCAAATCGGAAGAGAAGAAACAGAGAAACAATGAACTTACACACACCAAGAAGGAGAGAAGGAAGCCAACTTTTTTTTTTCTCTGTGAAGTAATCTCTATGACAAATATTTATAGATTAACGCAATGTATAGAATAAGCTCGTATTTAGATTGAGTTTCTAACTTGTAGATTTGTTTTTTGCTAACTGATTAAATAGAGGGATAATTCTGTTATCTTATTTAGATTAAGTTATGTAATTATCTTTAACTATAAATTATTCTCAAAATTCAAAATCATATTTATTAATGAGAAATTTTTGAAAAAAAAAAGAAATATTTGATATTTGAAAAATTGATCCTTGTTTCTCAAATTTTTTTTTTTTGGTAAAAATAAAGTTGTTTCTCATCCTTTCCCTTTGCTAACACCGTCTCTAATGAGATCACATTTAACTTATGTCTTGTAGCTACCAAACTAGTTTAGAAATTATAGAAAAGAAAAAAAAAGTGGCTCTCATGACAAGCAGTCTAAATTCAGTAAAACATAAGAGTTGATTCATCTCACTAAATTGAAGAAGTCTAAGAGGAATGAGAGAAGTTACTCTGCAATTCCTTGATGCCTTGGTAATCAAGAAAAGAGGTTTTGCCCTTGAGAAAATCAGAGTACCAATGAGCAGAGAGTCTAGGAGATCTCTTGCGATGAGGATCGCTAAAATTGACAGAGTACAATCCATAACCATAATCGTACCGCCCTATAAGCTCGAATAAATCCATAAATGACCATACAAAGTAGCCTCTCGTGTCTGATCCATTCCTACACGTATAGTAATGTCTTTTTCTTTATTACATTAACAAGACACATGAAGAGAAGACGCAATAAGAAACCTTACTTACCTTATCGATTTGAGCACACCACCTATGTAAGCATGCATGTATTCCACCCTATGTGTATCCTTCTGTTGTGTCATCGGTGTACCTATTTGTTGGCAATGACAAGAGAATTGAGTATACTAAGACAAAAACATAAATAGAGAGAGAGAGAAATCAGAGAAGAGTGTGACCATTCTCAAGAATGTAGACAGGAGGATTGTCATAGCTCTGCTTTATATACTCCAGGACAGCTTCCATAGTCCATGGAGCAACAGGATACTTGTCCAAACAAAAACAAAACAACAAAGAAAAAGATAGATTAGTAACACTTATCTGTTTAAAGACTTAAAATGCTTTGCATCTGAATTTGGTAACATTAAAACTCTTACCTCTATAACTGAAAAATTCCCAAGGTCTTCTAACCAGTAAAAAATTAAGTAATAAAACAAATTAGTAAGCTCCAAAGAGTTTTTTGTTCTTTTTTCTTGTTATTCAAAAGATTGAGTTTGGTTTATACAAGTCACATATGCGCCCATGTCTGAGTAGAAATCCGGGTTTGTAGGAAGAGAAGGTTTGAATTTGATGTTTGTGACGGAAGCCGCAAAATAGTGATTGATTCCTATGAAGTCAGATGAGCCTTTAACTTGTTCTGACTCTTCCTCTAAGAAAACTGGTAGTCTTGATCCAACGGTTGTTTTCATTGTATCAGGATAGTCTCCATATATAAGAGGTCCAAGGAACCTGAGTTTTAAACAGCACATTCGTTTTTTCTTTTCAGCTTAAAACCTCTGGATTAAGTTCACCAATTTGATAAACTTTTGGAACCATTTGTGTCTGACTCACCAGCCGAAATAGAAATCTTTGGCTCTTTGAGTTGCAATAGCATCATCTATGGAGCTTGTAGAAGGAATGAGCCCCATTAAATATAAGCCAAAGCCTATGGAACCTCCCTGCTTATTATCCTGCACATTGTATATAGTATGTTACTCCCTTGTCATCAACTCACACATTCAAGAAGAGTTTGTAAAATATATATTCATGCATAAGCACTTATACCTTGTACTTTTGCTTATATAGTCTTGAAGCAGCGGCGTGCGCGAGCAGTAAGTTATGGCCCACCGTATATGTTTCAGTAGAAGAGTTCCCTAACAAGCAGTTTTTGCCCGGTAAAGAACAACGACCAGGCGGTGTATCCCCATCGTTATAACCTCCAATAGTGAATACATTAGCCTCGTTAATCGTAGTCCAAAATTTGACATAGTTCCCAAACTCTCTGAAACAAACATCTGCATAAGCAGTGAAGTCTTTGCTACAATGCCAAATAACACCAAGTTTAATTTCACATCATATTGTTCTAGAAAATCTGTAAAAGAGATTTCAAGTAATGCTTCTTTTTCTTAGCCTACATCATCATATTGTTGACCCATCCTCCATATTCATCCTCAAGATGTTGAGGATGATCGTAGTGATATAGTGTAACAAGTGGTTCAATTCCATGGGATATTAATTCTTGGATGAGGTTCTTGTAGACCTGTAGACCCTTTTGGTTAACAGGGCCTCTTCCATCTAATGAGAGATAAGAGCTAATAATAAACTTGACCCGTTCAAGTAGAACAAAACCGGCATAAAGACCTAGCGTGTTTAAGAAGACTTACTAGGTATTAGCCTAGACCAAGAGATGGAGAATCTAAAAGCATCTAAGCCAGTGTCCACCATCAACTTCACATCTTCCTAAAAACTCACAATGAACTCAGGCTTGATGAATAAACTTCATAATGTAGTAGTCACAAGGAGAGAGTAAAGCAGAGAAGAGAAAGAACCTTGTACTTGTGATACCCATCACATGTTACATCTCCGTTACTTATGTTACCTGCAATGTTAGAAACAAGAATCAAACGATATTATTATTGATCAGAAGCATAAATTCAAAGCAAGAACCAATCTCTATTTCTGAATATATTTGTTCAAACATACTAATAATAGTTTATGTTGAAATGGAAGCTTACGAAAGTGACAAAGAGTGTCCCATACGCTAGGTTTCCTTCCGTCTTCCGCAACAGCTCCTTCCCACTTGGAGTTGGAGAGACCAAACATTTGTTCAGTTTTGTTCGAAGATTCAACAAAGAAGCTTAGAAGTTGATTCCAAACCTGATAAGCGGAAGTGCCGGCTCCGAAGACGAATCCATCGGGGAAATCAGATCTGCGGAAAACGTCGCTGCATCTCCCGGAGAAAGCAAAAGACAGAAAAATGGTAAACAGAGCAAAAATCTGTTCCATTTCTAACTCTCTTGTTCTTGTACCGCGAGAGATAATATTTGTGTGACGAAGAAACAAAAGTACATGGTCCACTGTATTTATTGTAGAAGTGTGGAACACGTGCTGAAATAAATGAATATAGAGATTTTTCATTCTTCATACATTATTGGGATTTTGTACTATTTCAGTCCACTTAGAAATAAGAAGCACTTCGGTTATTAATGATTGTGAGTTGTAGAAATATATGAAAAATTATATTTGCATGAAGAAAATTGGTATTATACTATTTTCACTTTAAAACTGGAAACCTGCTCAGCCAAACTCATTCAAATGCAATATCTGGTGTGCTTAGAGATTAATAATAACTTATTTAAAAGGAAATCGTTTTAAATTAAACACTAACAACTGGTTTGAGATTGGTTATTAAATCTGGTGTGCTTAGAGATTGGAAAGTTTCATTTCATGTGGTTCTTTAAAAAGGTCCAAAAATACTTTGTGTGGTTGAGCCTTAATTCAAAATTTCCGTGGGGTTGTAGATTGATCATCCACTTTTCTGAACTAAAATAAATGTCAACTTATCTACAGACATTCATAACTTTTAGATATTGTAGACTAATTAACTAATGTATGATATTGAATTAATGTTTTAGGGTAATTTAGGAAGTCAGTTCCATGCTATTGACTTGAATATGATAAAAATAACAACCCTCTTTTGAATTGGAAACCCCAATATTTGTGTTAGTCTCAGTCTGAGTATCATAGCTAGATTCAGGCCTGTGGACTTGAGGCTTTGTTCAAGGCAACCTTCTTGCCCAAGCCACCATATCCCTATGGATTCGTTATCAATGTCATATTGTTAAGTAAACCTTAAAAACGAAACACAATGTAAATTCACTAGAAGATACAATTTTATTCATTAAGCTTCTCATAAACACAACAAATTCATCAGAACATATAATGCAATTCACTACTAGGAGGAAGAAGATAAGTTACTTTGCAATTCCGCGATGCCTTGAGAACCAAGAGAAGCACTTTTTCCTTTGAGAAAATCAGAGTACCAATGAGCAGAGAGTTTGGGAGATCTCTTGCGATGAGGATCGCTGAAATTGACAGAGTACAATCCATAACCAACCTCGTATCCCCCCTTAATCTCGTATAAATCCATAAGTGACCATACAAAGTAGCCTCTCGTGTCCGATCCATTCCTACATGTAGTAATGTTTTTTTTCTTTATTACACTGACAAAAGAAGTGATGAGAAGTTGCAATAAGAAACTTTGCTCACCTAATGGATTTCAGCACACCACCAATGTAAGCTTGTAAGAACTCAATCCTTGGTGTGTCCTTCTCTTTCAGCTGTGAATCTTGGTTTATCGGTCGACCTATTCATTGGCATTGGCAAGAGAATTTAGCTGACTAAGAATAAAACGAGAGAGAGGTAGCTAGAGAGCGAGAGAGAGAGAGAGACCATTCTCAAGAATGTAGACAGGAGGATTGCCATAGCTCTGCTTTACATACTCCAGGACAGCTTCTATAGCCCATGGAGCAACATCAAACTTATACAAACAAAAAAAACAAAACAACTAATTAAGAACACTCTTATTTGCTTAAGAACTTTATATAAGAATTTGGTAGCCATCAAAATTCTTACCTCAGAAGATGAAAAATTTGCAAAGACTGTTTCTCCCAAGCAGTAAAACAAAGAAGAGATGACTATTAGCGAAGAAAAAATATGGAAGTTAAATAGTAAAGAGATTGTTTTTGTTATTCAAAAGATCTGAGTTTGATTCCTACAACTCAAAAATACGTCCATGTCTGAGAAGAAATCATGGTTTCCTAAAATAGAAGGTTTCAGTTTGCTGTTTGTGATAGAAGCTGCAAGATAGTGATTGATTCCAATATAGTCAGATGAGCCTTTAACTTGTTCTGATTCTTCCTCCGAGAACACGGGCAGTCTTGATCCAACGATTCTTTTCATTGTATCTGGATAGTCTCCATATATAAGAGGACTTAGCATCCTGAGTTTTAAAATCATTTGGTTATTATTTTCATTTCATGAGGATATGAAAAATTGTTTGGAACAGTTTGTGCTTGACTCACCAACCGTTGAAGAAATCGTTGGCTCTTTGAGTTGCAATGGCATCATCTTTGGAGCTTGTAGTAGGATTAAACCCTATCGTCAATATGCTAAAGCCTATGGAACCTCCCTGCATATCCTGCACATTGTATATACTATTTAATATGCTGCTCTCTTGTTATCAACTCACACATTCAAGACGTGTTATGTAAATTATATATACCTTGTACTTTTTCTTATATAGTCTTGAAACAGAGGCGTGCGCAAGCAACAAATTATGGCCTACAATATATGGTTCAGTGGAAGAGTTCCCTGATAAGCAGTTTTGTCCAGGTTTGGAACAACGACCAGGCGGTGAATCCCCATTGTTGTAACCTCCAATAGAGAATATATTGCCCTCGTTGACCGTGGTCCAGAATTTGACATGGTTTCCAAACTCTCTGAAGCAAACATCTGCATAAGCAGTAAAGTCTTCGCTGCAATGGCAAACAACAACGAGTTTTTAATATCTCACATCAAATTTTGTCTACAAAATCAGTAAAAAGAAAGTAATATAATGCCGCTTTATGATAACATACACGATCGTGTGGTTGAGCCATCCTTCATATTCGTCCTCAAGATATTGAGGATGATCGAAGTGGTGCAGTGTAACATATGGTTCAATTCCTAAAGTAAGAATTTACTTAAAGTCAAGCTAAGTTAATAATAATACCGCGGGCAGAAAAATCGAGAGGATATGACGAGAGGTCTTACCATGGTTTACTAATTCTTGGATGAGATTCTTGTAGAACTGAAGACCCTTTTGGTTAACAGGGCCTCTTCTATCTAATGAGATAATTAAGAACTGATCATAAACTTGATCTCTTCACTGTGAGAACATGTTTAAAAAGACTTGCTAGGTATTAGCCTAGACCAAGAGATGGAGAATCTGAAAGCATCTAAGTTAGTGTCCACCATCAACTTCACATCTTCCTGTATAAATTCATAATGAACTCAGGCTTGATAAATAAAAAACTCATAATGTAACAAGAAGAGAGTATATTATATAGCAGAGAAGGGGAAGAACCTTGTATTTGTGATACCCATCACATGTTATATCTCCATTATTACCTTGGTTATAATCTGCAATTTTAGAAAGAGTAATAATATTTGTTCAAAACACTAAAAATATAGTTAATGTTAAAACACTAGGTTTGCTCTTACGTGAGTGACAAAATGTGTCCAAGACACTAGGTTTCCTTCCGTCTTCCGCAACAGCTCCTTCCCACTTTCAGAGACCAAACATTTGATTCAGTTTTGTTCCACAATTCAAGAAAAGAAGTGGAAGATCCAAAGACGAATCCCTCTGGAAAATCAGATCTGCTGCATCAGCATTTCCCGGAGAAAGCAAAAGCCAGAAAAATGGTAATTAGAGCAAAAATCTTTACCATTTTCTCACACTCTCTGTATCTCTCTTTTTCGTTCCATGTGCTCGTAAGAATAAATAAACTACGATGCTCTCGCTCACTGTACCACCTACTCTAGCGATATTTTGTGACGACGAAATATAAAGATATTTGTTGTAGAAACAACTGGACTAACATGTGTTGAAATGAATATTACTATTGCCACAAATAGAAATATGCTAGAATATATATGTACTACTATCCTTTTTTGTTTTTTTTTTTGCTCGTTTTACGAAGAAGATTCCTCTTTTCTTTAGATCCCAATAGCTCTGATCAAGAGTCACAAGCGTCGATGGCTCCACACAGTACACGTCGTTAGAGCTAGACCAATTGTTTCCTTTTTTTTATCGATAAGCATCTGTAGATAAGATACATCCTCTGGTGAATAGGGTAAACCGATTCCATAATCTCGCAACAATATTCTTGCAGGAAGAGGAACGATGATGTTGTGTAGAGATACGAGAAATGCTTGGCTAGCAAGAAACTAATATCGGTATCGAACATAAGCCTAATCTTGCAAATCACAGCTTCTTGATCTTGCTTGCCTCTATTCACAAGCCTATACACTTCCATAACCCAACTTCTCTCAGAATTTGAGAATCTTCTTGAACCCTAGAAACTTGCCGGTCTCTTCGGCTCTTCCGATCTTATCAGTTTATCACGACCCATATGATTCTCCAGCAACTCGGTTCATATCTTGAAAATTTGAAATTGACTCCTAAACCTAACAATCACTACAATATATCTCTAGGAATCTAACAATCACTATGATAAAACCTAACAAACTTTTTATGTTTTCAAGAATATTCCAAGAATGTCATGGCCTAGGATAAAATATGCGGTCAAATAAAATTACAAAATTAAGCATGACCATAATAAATTAATAAAAAACACAACATAAGAATATATAAAATACACAGAGACTCGATGGATAAAGAGAGAAATATTAAAAATTTAACTATGTTTTACTTAGTGATTCATTTTGTTTTGCTTATATTTTGCATACTATATGCTTTAAAATTATTATTAACAAAAGTTATATTTTAGACAAAAAAGTGATTATCTTTATTAGGAATTAAACTTGGTATTCTTTATTAGGAACATAGGAAAAATTAATTGTTATTACATCAACCATTCATGAATCATGACTAACAAAAAAATGATTAAGAATAAATTTGGGAGAACTGAAGAAAACCAAAAAAATGGTTAAGTGGAATCCCTATGATTCTTGGTCCGGCCTCACATATAATGTCCATTAGTCTCCCCATAGGCAACCAATGATCTAACCAGAAAGATACATGCTCACCATTGTTGACATCCACACGTATGAATGGTTTAATGTCCTCTCGGAATTTAAGTAATTTTTGCCAAGCCCAAGAACCCATTGCTGAATGCATAGTTGTACAGAAGAAAGAGTTTAACGGTCATAAGATTACTAAGTTGAACAACGAAACATAAATGAAAAAAATGGTTAATAGATGTTGTATATCATAAATGGATATATAAATGATAAATCTTACCATTATCACTTATAACATTTCTATTATTTTCTATGTAACCATATTTCTGCAAATAGAATTTCGTATATTTTTCAAATAGTATTATAATAAAAAGAATCTTTAAAATACTGGAATTTATAAAATTATAAAAGTTAAATATATATTATAAAAACTCACGCAATGCATGGGTCCATTTCTAGTTAATCAAATGTCACAATTTTCTCAAAATGAAAACCGAAAAGAAATGGGCTAATATTAAAGAGGCAAAAGTCGTCATATTAAAATGTCATCCAAAATTTACATAAATTAAACAAACAAAATCATCCATTGATTACGAAAATGTCATGATTATTGTTGGTAGACCTTGACATACTTTTTTAGAATTGATAATGACAGGAATATTTTTGTCTTTAAATAATTTCTTATGTTAAATGACCCAACTTAAAATTTTATTTTCTCATTTTTCTTGGAAATTAGTCTATAAATCTTTCACTTTTTTTTGGAACAATAAACCATTAAGAATATAATTCAGTAGCTAAAAGTGGGAGTGGCGGTACTTCCAAGAATTTATTTTCCTAGTTTGATTCACACAATTCTCACTTAAGCAGAAAACCATATTAAACACTAGTACTTTTTATTTAGTTATGATTACAATTTATGTTTTTAGATCTTGAGGGCAAACGCAATAACAACTTGTAGCAAAACATAATTCTTTGCATTTTGGTGTACAAAAACTAATAAACCCATTTGGCTTAACCGATAGTGAAGCTTCAGGATGCAGAGAAGTTTCTTCAGGTAAGAGACGTTTTGACTCAGCAATCTGAAATGTCAGGGATATCATCACTACAACACATAAGTGTAATAAACATTAGTAACACAATACAATTTTTCATAACCGTATTATAGTACAAAAACATTAAATTTACCAGTAAAAGCTAAAAGGATGATGAAAGCAGACTTAGACGAAATTTTTCCCATCATCATAGAAAGATTGTGTTTTTTTTCGAAAATTTTGTGGACTTAGAAAACGATGTGATATAGACAATGTTGTAAAACGTTTTTATAGAATAAAGAAAGTGTGCTAATTAAGGGAAATTAATATCAAAATTTTGCTTTGTGGTGAAAGTTAAAATGATATCGAGAATGAGATAAGATAAGATAAGATCGAATCTCTTAATATGGTCGATAATCAAATCGACAGTTGTTGTACCTAAGATTTCTATTAATTAAAGATGAGAAGATCTTCAATATATTGACTATTGATAAAAGTTTAAAAAAAAAAAAAAAAGGTTTGACAAAAGAGAAGCCCATTAGCAAAACCCAAACAAGCCCATTATGTAATCAAGCCACGGTGCTTAGGATGCTCGTTGGGGTTTGGCATGTCAATATGTCATGTGCCATCCTAACTTGATTTTGTTATCAAACATGTACATGATTCGAAATCAAGTTATCAAAATCAAGTTCTTTACATATAACTTGATTTTGATCTATAGATTATTAGGGTTGCTGATTCAGAAATTTGTGGTTGGTTTCGAATCATGTAAATGTTTGGTTTCATTTCATAGGTTGGCTACGTTTGGGCTCAAATTTAATCTGATGTGTGTGATTGCTGCTAGTTTCATTGTTATATTCGATTAGCGTTATTTTGTGTTTAACCACAAACTTCACCTCTCACAACCACAAACCATGGGAACTAAATAAGCATGTTAGAAGTAGTCTCTAAACCAAATTGAATAGAAAAACTAAGAAACCATATTGTTGAAAACAAAAAAAGAACACAAAGACTCATGAATCCATGATCAGTTACTATCTAGTATGTTGCGTTAGATAATTATGAGATCCAGAGTAAAAGTCTCTCCTTGTTACCTTGGGCTTAGTGGGATTAAGATCTTCTTGATGATGCACAACACTTTATCCTTCTTCTTCTTTTCGTCAAGCCTATACTCTTCTATGATCCAAGCAACTTCCTTCACATCTTCTCCTTCACAAACATTTATTGGTTCCTCATTTTCCGACAACTGAAAAACCCTACTGTAACCAAGAATCTCCCCTGTTTTTGACTTGATACCTCTATGACCTTCTACGATCGTCCAGTAACCACCACCATCGCATTCATCGGTTTTACCACAAGCCTTTGTCCGGTTAGCAAAGATACAGGTTCCGAACTCTTTAAACTTGTCATCTTGAGGATCCACAAGCGTCAATGGATGCAAACGGTACACATCGTTCGTGACGTAGCTAGGCCACGTGTTTCCGTCGTCGTAATCGATTATCTTCTGCAGATAAAATGCACCCTCCGCTTCTGTATCGAATAAACACACTCCATAAGCTGGCAACAATTGATTTGCAGGACGCGGTGACCTAGTGGAGAGATACGAGAATTGCTTGGCAAGCAAGAAACTGATCTCAGCTTCGAACAGAAACCTAATCTTGCAAATCACATGATCTTGCTTCGAGTTCAAGTTATTGGTAAGTCTATACTCTTCCATTACCCAACTTCTCTTGTATTCTCTAGGTTTCGTCTTCTTGCAGAACTTGAGAATCTTCTTGAACCCTAGAATCTTCCCAGTCTCCTTCGATTTTATCAGTTTATCACGACCAATGATCCTCCAGCAACCTGATTCACATCCATCGGTTCTACCACAAGCCTCTGTTCGTGTTTTAACGATCAAGAATCTAGTGCTCGGAGAATAAAACTCCACATCTGGATTCGTGTTGAACACGTCTACGTCTTCGATGAAGTGATCAGGCCATGAGTCTCCGTTAACGATCATACGCTTCAGA